>JAEMON010000003.1:17825583-17844953 GCA_030264115.1 Lygus lineolaris | reverse complement strand
CACCCCTCCCTACAACATTATTCTCTTACTCTCTCTTTCAACTCCTTCTCGGGCTTGTATTCATCCTGTCTCTCTCTGGTCGGCGTTTCTCAAGTTGCACGTAATTTTCGACGTGGCGTTGAGCTTTCAGAGGAGTTGAGCAACGCCCGGGCCATTGTTGATATTTTACGACAATTTCAACGTTTCTTCACGCCTGAATAATAGGTATTGTTCTCTCATGGCGGAGTTTCGAGGCTAGAATTCTTAAAAAGTAATATTATGTGTCAGAGCTCAAAATATAATTTTCCGTTCCTTTTGTCAATGCGTTGAGGGTGAAGAAAGAACGGAGTCAAGTTTCGCCTCAATTTAGGTCTGTCACCACTAAGGATGAGATTTTCATGTATTTGAACTTCTGGTCTATAAAAAAATCATTAAATTAAATGGCTCGGCTCATTATGGTTTGGGCATGCGCAGTCTCAACTGTGTACAGATTCGAATGGTACAAACATGTAGACCAATCTCACCAACTCTTACCCTACTCTTAAACAAATCTTACCTCGAACTACCTTAGTCTCACTTTCGAATTTCAGCTTTGTTGGTTAGGTATGGTTCTCGGTTGAAAAAAGTTGAATCCGGAAGAAGAACAGCTCAGAAGCTCACTCAGCTGATCAAGGGTCTGTCATTCTTCTACTAGCGTGCTTCATATTATTTATGTTGTGAAGCCACCTATCATAATCCCAAAATGAAAATTCCAACCAACTTGGTTTTTTTACCCACGTACCAGTAGTCCGCTAAAGGATGTGGAAAGAGGAGGAAA
Source organism: Lygus lineolaris (assembly GCA_030264115.1). Taxonomy (NCBI): domain Eukaryota; kingdom Metazoa; phylum Arthropoda; class Insecta; order Hemiptera; family Miridae; genus Lygus; species Lygus lineolaris. Next base: position 17,844,157 of record JAEMON010000003.1, on the reverse strand, counting down.
TTGTGAGGTCAGATGTGGTGTGATGCGTGATAAATTCAGAGCTTTCCAACAAGTGGTGAACGATTCTTATGGAGTGGAAAATGAGAAGTTACATTTCCCTAGCAACGATTGGTTGTGGGTGAAAAGCAAAAGAAATTGCCCCCAAAACCACATTGAGTGATTCCTACCATCCTGGAAACGCAGCGTGAGATGTTGTGTGATATGTACTGAGCTTTCCAACGAGTGGTGAACGATTTTTTTGGGGTGGAAAATGGGTAGTTATATTTCCTTGGAAATGATTGGTTGTACGTGAAAAGCATCAGAAACAATTTCTCCACTTCTTCGGTATCGCGTTGTCGGTGTCGCGAATTTTCAGAGTGACCCCCAGCCCAAAAACATATCGATGGGGCTACTTCAAGGTCGGGTAGCATTTTTGAGACCAACCGATACTTTTCTGTCGGGTCGTTTTTCGGCAGTTAGGTCATAGCTAAAGCATGTTCCATGCTAATAATACATAGGATTTTGAACTGCGTTTGGGCTTGGTTGGGGCGATTCCTGAGCCGGTCGTCCCGTTGGCACCTCAATATTTTGGGCTTGATTCAAGATGGTTGTGCTGAGATGTTAACCGCGAGGACGAGAACGAGAACTTTCGCGGCGCAGTGTTGTTTTTAGCAAATTTTCGAAGAAAATGAAGCTTTTGCAATGGCTTCAAAATGTTTGTAATCCAAATTTTTGAATTTTTTTCCATAGAAATTCGTTTCAGACCATTCTAAAATGATTCCTGAAATTTAACACTATACATACATAATATATATATATATATATATATTTATATATGTGTCATTCCAGACAATAGCTGACCGTGGGATCGAGATAAAAATTCCAAAAAATTTTTAAAATGTCAATAATATAAAAAGTAAGGATGAGTTCGTTGGCCAGAATTTTTGGAGTACTCCAAGGGGTCGAATTTTAACAATTTAGAGTCAAAAATCGCCAAAAAAAAGCTTTTTTTGAGGTTTTCGGTGTAAATTACCATCTTAAACATAAGAACATATAGTATATTCGGAATCAGCGTGAAATTTCCAATAAGAATCACCCACCAAAACGGTTAAAATCATTCTTTGAAAATTCGCTCATCAACTCATGCTGCATGAATGGAACTTTTGTTGAAGTGGTTGGTCTCCCTGCAATCTAGGTAGAGGTCAACAATATCTACGCGTCGTAGGTGTTGAAACTGATAAAATGTTAGGGATAAAAAAAAGTATCGGCTCCGATACTGGGGAAAAGTATCGATACTGCGATAGGTGAGTATCAGGGGAAAAGTATCGATATATGTATCGATACTTTTTCGGGAAAAGTCTCGATATTTTTAAGAATCGATACTTTTGGGACATCCCTACCAGTCAGTCTCTAGATTGGAACACACCTGTTCCATTATATTTGCCTGCCCCATGTTTACTCTTTCGCAGCTTTTACGCCCTACGCTCGTCCTTGAACTTGGGCTCATGCTCTCGAAGCACCCCATGTGCTCCGAGGGAGTGGAATCCCGTGAAAGATAAACCTCTGAGCGAATGTAGGTGTGCCCCGTGGTGACGGACTGCGAGGCAATTTTAACTCAGTCGTGCGAGGATAGTTTTCGTTTGAAATATAATATTCAGTTTCATCACGCGTAACGACACAGAGTCTTAAAGAGTAAACAAAAAAAAAGAGAAAATACGCTTAAGCAGTCACAAACGTTTTTTATGGTGTACAATAAACTGAGTTCCGTGAAGATAGTTGGCTGGCTATACAGTCTGCTGTGGCATAAATTAACCTCATACGCGCATTATGGTGTATCTACTCTCCAACTGTCCACTTCTTACAAAAGTTTATATATTACACTCGTGATATTTACACGATCTATCTATAAACTGCGTGTAGCTATTTACGTTAACAAATAGGTATGACTGCAAAGACAACATAATTTATCTATAAAGTTGTATACAAGACATCCCTCATTAGTGAGTGGCGTCCTTATGTTATGAATTTGGGTCGAAGGAGGACAACACTCAACTGAGAAAGAATCACGCGCAAAAGGAATGCATGCGTTTGTTGGCTAATTCTTGTGTGCGCTGTCCAGACCCCAATTTGGGTGTTTTTTTTTTTTACTCGGGGCAGCGCCACACGGATTGACGGGTTGGGTTTCGTTGATATCGCTGATTTTGGAATGCTGTTCAGATTCAACACAATTGCCGACGCCACCATGGTCTGGCGCCGTAGTGCCAGGCTGGCACCATCGGTGGAGCCACAGTTATATACGTGGTGAGTATAGCTGATATTAAGGGGAAATACCCCAAGTTCTAGTTCTAAAAGTCGCCATCACGTGGCAGCACCAAAATATTAAGCTAAATTTACGCTCTCCCTCCGTTAATAATCAACCGATTTTCAATATGAAAAATGAAAGAAATGACGGAAATAAAAAATTAAAAAATATTAAAATTGAAAAAACTCAAAAAAAAAAGGGGGTTGGAAAAACTTAAAGAAAGACTGTTGGTTGGAAATTACCTGTAGAATCGATTCCTGAAGTTTGTCCCAACTTAAATGTAGACACCCTGTATATGCTGAGGGCAATATTGCAAACAATCATAAATTCAAAAATGGCACAAATGAGACATTTGGCTCCCGAATTTTTCTGCTTCTCTGCATTCTTGAATCCACCAATGGAGCATTCCGGTGTTTCGTAATTTTGCATTTTTGACTTCAAATTCGAATTCAGCACCCTTTAAAACCCCCTATTTCTAATTTTCAGCTCAAAATGTTCATTAGGTTGGCTGTAAAAGGGGTGAATAGATGACGCATGACTTCATCTGTTCAGAGGATCGGAGGGCGCCCACCAGGCGGGCGCGGGATGGGTGACGTCATCACGTCATGCTTCTGTATGTTTTTTACGGCACTCGTTTTCGCTCTCTTCCAATCATCGGATACCCCACGTATACCACCTCTTCGTAAAGCCATCACTGAAATCTTTCAGTTGCATGAATGAAATGGAGTAACCGGAATTCCTCATTCAGGGAGCAGAGAATGGTGGTATAGAAATAAATTAATTTCTTCACCATCTTTGTTTTCCATAGTTCCTCGTCAATAGGTATCTCTTCTACATGTAATTCTTTGCCAGTACAGCAGATGAAGTAAGATTAGCGAGCGCCTGTTATACGCATTTGTCCCTGCACTTGGTAGTAGTAGGGATGATTTTTTTTTACCGGCAGGCCTCCCCAGGCGCTCAGGCCCCAGCGACACCCCACCTCTCAGCGCCCACATCTTTTGGGCAGTAATTGGGGTTAGAGTGGTCCAATTTTAAATTTGGAAAGACCATTAAAATCAGGACCAACCCCTCTACAAAGTTACTAACTGTGATTTCCGAGAAAAAAATGTCTCAAATCAAATGTGCCAATGTTCAAATTTTAACAACAGAACTAATTCCGAATACGATGCATTTTACAGATGGAAAATTGGTTGACTATTAACGGAATGATAGCTCAAGTAAATTTGCCCCCGATGGAGCTGCCATCTGTTGAAGATTCTCACAAGATTTTTGGGGCTATTTCCCCTTCAAAAAATGCTGTTCGGTTAGGGACGATTTCTCGTGCATGCATCACGAAGCTATTTATGTTATAATACACCAGGTACTTGATTTGTGTGTATTTATACACTAAATGTTGTATGCATGCGCTTGGTAGTAAGGAACATAATTCTAGTGAATGTATACTCTTGTGACTAATAATAAAAAGTTCCATTCATGCAGCATGAGTTGATGACCGAATTTTCAAAGAATATTTTTTGACCAATTTAATGGGTGATTCTCATTAGAAATTTTGCGCTGATTCCGAATATACCATATTTATGTTCCTATGTTCGAGATCACAATTTACACCAAAAACCTCAAAAAACAGGTTTTGACCCCTTTTTTCTCAAAAATCGGCCCCAAGGCCCCCCCCCCCCCCCCCCCCCCCCCCCCTCAACTCCAAAAATTCTGGGCAACGAACTCAGCCTTTCTTTTGTCAATATTGACATTTTGAATTTTTTTTTATTCTTCAGATAGATTCCAGGGTCAGATATCGTCTGGAGTGACACAGATATCAATATATAAATTAATACGAGTATATACACTTGAAAAATTGTTAAATTTTAGGAATTGTTGTTGAATGGTCTGAAATGGGTGTCCATGGAGAACATTTTCAAGAATTTGCATTACTAATATTCTGAAGCTCTTGCAATAATTGCTTCATTTTTTTCCTCGAAAATTTGCTAATAAAAGATGTTGTCTTCTTTATTTTCCCTCACTCGCAGCACGCGGACACCCTCTCCGTCGGTACAAACCAAGATTTTAATTATTGAGACACTGAATTCCAACATCACTACGGCTCTGATATTATCGGAACATAGACAACGGGGGAGTAGGTAAACAATGCTCTCAGGAAATTAAATGTACCTACCTACTCCGGAGTGGCGCTATGTAGCACCTCTTGTTGATTTCTAACACGCCACGCATATCCGAATCAACGAAACTGTTCAAACTCACAGGAAAACTCATCAAGTGGGATCGGGGAAAATGAGGTTTCATTGCATTTAATTTCATTAGTGTCCCGAACGCGTACGGAGTGATTTCTAATGAATGGTTCACCCTTTTTAGTTCGGGTTATTTATAGCCAGGTCTGCCAAGTTGGGTGGGTCGCTTTTGTAACATGGATGTCAGTATCGGGCAAATGCCGTTCCGAAAGTAATTTTGTTTTCGTACGTTTATTAATGCTGTAACTGCTTATAACCCGTGCAATAGTACTTTCGAAACACCCTGGGTCTATAGAATCTAATAAAACCTACGGGAATCGATGACATTCATTTGTAATTCAATTGGAGTTAATAACTAACTGCAAACAAATTATTATGGGCTTGAATAAGCTAGTTTTCCATAACTATCATCAAGTAGTTGCCATTTAATTATTCACTCAAATTACACATGCTATTAATTCCCGTTGGCTCTATTGGATTCTAGAGACACATGAGGCATACACACAGTATATTACAGTAGATTACAACAACAGCAGTATATTGCAACAGTACCTATGTTATTATAACAAGGGTGTTGGGTGGTCACAGCCTTAGAAATTTACTGAAACTAATTACTTATAAAATTACTTTCCGGATTGCCCAATGGTTATGGGAGCATAGAATCAATTACTGAAAATATCACCGATATTGATAGAACAGTTCAGGAGTTGAGTATACCCGAACACAACAAATTTCATACGCAAACGCTACCGTATAGGTACGAAAGTGATAAAATTCATAGGGTACTGTCAAGGGCCTAAACGGTAGTTTAGGGGGTACGATTTAGGCTTAACCGCACAATCCCTAAACATTTCACTGGAATTGGTCTACTAGTTCGAGAATTATATTATTATGGCATCAAATTTCAAGTTTGCGAAGCGCAGGGGTTATGTACGTATTAATGATTGCAATTATTGTATTGGAAATACTATATACTTCAAAGGGATGAAATCTCAGAAAAATATCACTAAACATATCAGAAATGAATTCTCCTCGAAACGAGCAACTGAGCCTATTTTAGCGAGACTATTTCTGGGGTAACCTCAAGGTGGTTCGTGCCGTTGGGACAAGGCCACCTCGGTTGTAAATAAGGCCCTTTCAAGTGTAGTGCCCGACTTTATGAATGAAATCGTTTGGAGCAGATGATCAACGGCTTGATCTGAATTACCCATGTAAAAGAGATAGGCACCTTCCTGTAGTTATTAATGCTATTATGATGTTGGTGAAAACCTTTTGTATAGCGAGAAACGCGCACACACACCTTTCATATGGGTAGGCTGGAGTGAATATAAAGATGGGTCGAGCACTGAGTAGCTGATTTAGCTTTGGTGTTTTCCATTCAAATTTTCCCTCTCTCATCGAATGATCTACCAGGAACTATTTGACATCATCTCACCAATTTTATTACTTATTTTGAGAAAATTTATGTCGAAATTGTTATGATGAATCATTTATATTATTTTTTGTGATAGTACCTAGTTCCAAATAACCTTTGTCTGATTCTTGCTTGTATATGCTGGTTTATGGCGACATTTTGAGGAAAAATTCCAGTCATTCAACATGAGTTAGTTAATGAGTGAATTTCCAGAGAATAATTTCAACCTATTTTTTAACTACGGAAATTTTTTATGTTTGGTGGATTATTGTTACATGTAGGAACTTTGGCACTGACTCCGAGGGTACCATAATGATGATCTTATGTTTAAGATAGCGATTTTCACAAAAAACCTCAAAAATCCTGGTGTTTTTTAAACCGATTTTTGACCCCGAATTTTCGACATCTGACCTTTGAAAGAACCTACCCCAAAAATCCTCTCCAACGATTTCATCCTTTCTTTTGTTGTTATTGACCTTTTGAATCTTTGTTGTTTATATTTCGATCCTATAGGGTCAGATATCGTCTGGATGGACGGACACACCTACACAGGTACATAGGTGTATATATGTAATTTGTTATTATAAGAACTTAATTACTGTTGAGGGCGGAGGGGGCACGCCATAAAAAATTAAATGAATCAAACAAGAAATAGTTACAAGAAATAGTAGACGCTATATAGCTACCCTAAGGATGAATTGGAGGTTGAGTACGTGGCTAATAAAGGGAAGTGCGTCGTTTAAAAGACCACCAAGTCAGGTATGCGCCGAGCAAGACGCGGGTGGTGACGCCATGGAGTACTACTGCTGAGATTCCTAAGTCTCGTAACTCCGTTGCACTTCGTCCACGCCACACGGTCTGGGCTGCAACCAGAATGTTGAATGCCGCCACTCCGCCTCCGGTACGCTCAGATATCGCCTGCCATAGATCTTGTCTATCAAATTTTCGCTTTTTCTCCTTCTAGGTCCGTTCTAAATCTGTGGCATTCACAACTTGTGCGTCGAGACCCGTCATATATAGGTAGGTATGTACAGATACTGCCGTGAATATAAATTTTTAATAAATATATGCTTTCCGACAGAGCTGAAACTTATATTAGGAGAACATCTGGGGCCCGAACCTCTAAATCCCTGTAAATTTTAACAAAATCGGACCAACTAAGTCTCGGAGTTTTGCCTAGGACAAGGAATTTACCACATACATACACGAACACTAACATCCAGACAGACAGACACGGAGCAAAATTTGTTTTGAAAGCTTTGAAAATCCGAATATTATGATCCGATTTTGATGACATTCTCCCTAGTCTGTCCCCTATGAATTTCATCGCCGTCGGACCAATAGTGTCGAGTGACAATTTTAAATGTGGAGGACCAAATTTGTTTAAATGCCTACACGTACCTTCTCCCGGTAGTGAGGAAGTAAAACTTTAACGTATCTAATTACTCTTGGTCGTGTTGATTTTCATCAGTTTACAAAAATATCATTAGAACATTAAATAGGTAACAAGAAGCTATGTGCCACGCATCCAGTTGGCTTGCCAGACTGTTTTTCACGATGTACCAGCGAATCAGGCATAATACCTACCACGTAAAATATAATATGCCTTCGCTAGTAGATAGTCTCTAGAGGTATCACCTTGAAGGGAGCGGTTCGAAAAGGAGATGAATCCGCGTTGAAGTCAAGACGGTGTTGAGTCTGAGTGTTGGTTACAGCCATCGTTGCAGTGCAGGCTAATTCGATTATGGATTCCTTTTTAACGATCCATTGTCCTCCACAACAGCTTTCTGATCGGTTTCATTTCATTCTCGTTGGCATCTGTAACATAAAATAAACCAAAAGCGCTGGAGCTCATACCACCGAAACATTCATGACAGATGGCGAGTAACTTCCATAACTACAAGTGAATAGTGATTGCAGCCTGCCGTGAACAGAATACATTTCTTGTCTCTTCTTTTTTGCTTCCTCACTATTGAAGGTAGGAAGGTACGTATTCGTAAAAAAAAAAAATAATAATAAATAAAAAACATCTTTTGTCCTTCAAAATCAAAATTTCCATGCACTTGCTTTTTACGTGTCAGTTTTCTGAACAATTTTGGTTCCGTGTCTGTCCGTTATGGGCCGAATTTGATCAAATTTTGAGGGATTGTGCGAATTACCCCCGTGACGGTTCCCTATCGATTTCATCGCCGTTGGACCACTAGTGGCGTGTACGTACGCGCAAACGTGAATTTCCTGAAACCCCGGTTTCTCAGTTCCAAAGGTCCGATTTCTCAGTTCCTAACTGACCGACTGATTCCAAGGCAATAACCTATGAATTTCATCAGAATAGCTACTTCGCATGCGCAAACTTGATATTTGTTGTCATAGGGATAACTCCGGAACTTTTCTCCAAATTTCACTGAAATGTTCACTAAGTAACTGATTCTATATACGTCCATGTTACAAAAAAGAGGAATTTATACTGCCCACCCGCAACGTGTTAGTGGTTGACGTTTTTATCATAATCTGAATCATACCTATAGTCGAATATTTTGCGGCGAGACCTTATCGTCAGGATCATTCAAAAGGCGTGTAATGTAAGGTTGGGGAGGGGAGAAGTGTCTCGGCAGGAATTTTCAATATTCTGGGCAGTCGACGATTGGGATTCTTGAGTCCGTTTCAAGCGTTAGATTATCTGGCGCTATGAAACTGAATGTTGGGCTACAAACAAGCACATCATTATTATGGTTCTTTCACAATACCGCAATCTCAGTGGCGTAGATATGATACCTAAATGGGGACAACGGCTATTAGATCATAGTGACAGTTTCTTACCACTACATTTCTTGTTGTCGATTTCGTTTAAGACGAGATAGGGATACCGGGTTTGGTTCATTATTAGGAAATATTCTTCGAAGATCACTTGTGTTGAAAATTGAGCTCCCAGATCAGCCGAGTCAAAAATTGAGCTCTCAGATGCAGATCAGCTGTTTCTACGAAACTAAAAAACCTTTCTAGGTGCTTTGGTTTTCTAGTCTTTATGCTCGATAGGTCTTCTATTTCTTATATTCGCCCGATTTTCAATTAACTTCTATTCAGCAATAAACGTAAACATTTCGACTCAGCAGGCAATACAAGGCAAGAGAGAGCCTGTTTCATTTTCCCCTCTCGCCTCAGGGGGTAATTCTTTTTCTCTAACATCCGAAAGTAAGTGCGTACCGACCTTCAAACGAACATGAAATATAATTCGAATGAATCGAAAAGCTATTAGGTATGTATCAAAATCTATTCATTCATGAACGAATTCATTTCAAGAATGAACATTTCCTTTTTTAAACGATTTTCTGGTTTACTTACATAATATTGAGAAGTGTAAAATACTCCTAGAATTCTAGTACCTAGGTTTTATTGAAAATTGGCCATTGAAGATGGAGGGATAGTTCAACCTCTCCTAAACTCGTATTCTTTTTGTAGTACTTTTTCTCCATCCACGAAGTTGGAAAAAACTGCGGATCAGATTCGAAGAACCCAATACGCCTCTCTTTCCGATAAACCGATGATCAAAATCCTCCCCCCCCCCCCCCCCCCCCCCCCCCCCCACCCCTCTTTCCTATCACTCACTGACTACAGCTCACTCATCCACAACCGCTTCAGTGAAAATATTTTCGGATGATCGAGCTCGGGCGTTCCTCTCGCTCGTCATCTCACGGTAGTAAAATACTTTACGAACATCATGTTCCATTGTCGAAAAAAGAGGGAGAGAGAGAGAGAGAAGGCAACCCCAAAAAGATGAAAAAATTGAGTGGGTACCGGTAGGATGAGGTAGGACGTACAAACCCCTTTACGCGTCAATGATATTGTATGGTCCCCCTCCCCCTTCCCTTCAATACGCTGAGCCCCTTATGCCCTTTAATGGAAGGGAACGACCACTAAATCAAGTCTCGATTTTTTTACTCTTCTTTCCCGCACCTCTTTTTTTATAGTGTTTTTTTGCTGGGTTCGGGGTTGTAAGGGGAAGTCTGGGAAATCAATTGCCAATAGAATGCAACCCTTCTGGTTTACATTACGTTCGCATCCTTCTTCATGGGTGTCGGCTCCCTATTCGAAGTACAGTTGCTGGCACACAAATCTCGCCTCCATCATCTACACACCCTTGCATTCCTGCATAAATATATTTTCTAGTCATATAGGAACAAAATTCTATTAACAATTCCTGAAATGGGTTGTTTGATGCCTGATTCTGTACGGTATTAATTGTTTTGTTGGAGTATTATGTTATTGAGGTAAATAAACTATATACTCTGGTATTTTAGGTTAGATAAACATACCTGTAAGTTGAATAACATGCTAAACCTTGTTGAAAAAAACCACATAGGTACCTAAACAAGCAAGTTCCCGAAATAGGTAGTTTTAGGTTTGTTTTCAGGATTGGAAGCACCGACTCTAGATTGTAACTCATCTTAGTATGAAAATAGACACTTATTTGAAGTGGGATTCCACAACTTCGTAGCTGTGATCGTCCATTGAAGAATCCTGGTATAATAAAAACGGTACTTCCCTCCCAATTCCTCCCAAAAGTAAGTGGATTCCCTCCTACTCATTTTCATCAACATTCCTCCCGTCCAGAGAAGCTGCAGGAGTTCCGGGGAGCTGTTCCTAATTATCAGTTCACTCGGCACTGAGCTCGTGTGCGTGTGTAAGCGAACGTATTCGTGGTTCTCCTCAGCTGTGACCTTGCATTCGGCTCATATTAGTAACAGCCTCGGGTGGTGGTGGAGGGGGAACTTCAGTGTCAACGAGGCGCAACCCGACTGCACCGTCGCATTCCTCCCCAGAAAATTATTCGGCTCTAAAAATAGATCCTTGAAAATACGGAATCCCAAGGTCTCTTTTTCTTTTCGATATTTCCCCGTTTCATTCTGAGCTGTGCATGGCAGAACCAGTGGAAGGGGGGGGGGGGGGGGGGGGGGGGGGGGGGGGGGGGGGGGGGTAGAAGTATCAAGCTTTTCACAATCTGAAAACTTCATATGATTTTATATCTGTTATATATTTATATCTATTATAGATAGAGGTTTTCCCTAGAATCGTTGTAGCGAATTTTTGAATAAAATTCAGCTGTTGCAATGGCTTCAAAATTTCACACAGTTATACAAAATTTAAAAACATTCATTCATGGAAATCCGTTTCAGACCATTCAAAAACGATTCCTAAAATTTTACAATTTTCTATATGTATATATATTTATATATAATGTGTTCCACTTCAGACGATATCTGAACGATGAATTTATCTATAAAAAAAAATCCGGAAATTTTTAAAAATGTCAAGAAAGAATCATTCATTCATTCATTCACTCAGCCAGAATTCTTTGGCCAGAATTTTGGGAGTACTTCAAGGGGTCAGTTTCGAAAATTACGTTCAATAACTTGTTTTTTTGGAGTTTTTGGTGTTAGTTACCATGTTGAATATAGGAAAATAGTGTATGTTCGGGATCATCGTGAAATTTCCTATAAGAAAAACCCACAAAATCGGATGAAATAATTCTTTGAAAATTCGCTCATCGAATCATGCTGCGTGAATGGAACTTTAAAATTAACTGAGGATCGCAAAAAAGTAAAATGCGTATCAAAACTAAATGGTTCGGGGAAACTAGAAGAGTCCTACCAACCTACCAAAAGATCTACCTATCTTCGTCTTCTCGATATAGATGTCAAGGTTTCTTGCCACTTTATAGTCTGTAGTGAGTTGCAGATGTCGCAAAATCCTCAACCATTCCCCAAAGCAGCTCAAAATCCTATGTATTATTTCTCACGTTATATACGATCATGAAATAATTCCTTATTATGGCCGGCCATAGAGCAAAGACGTTCTTAAATACGTAAGGCATAGTGAAAATTTACTTTCACCTCATAAGGCGAATTCCCCGATTCCTGAACGAATTCTCTGTTCAGCCAGGGAACTTTTATTAATCTGGATAAATAGTATTAATAATGATAATATTACCTTCTAATTTGAAGGTGACCTAAGAGTGAGGTTTAGTGAGGTTTTTTCCTTCATAAAACCAAACTGTTGGTAATCTCAGCCAGATTTACACGTGTAAGTGGGGAGTAACACACAGGAAAGGGATCTGAAGTGAGCCCTCGAGTTTCGTATCTAAAAGGTTGCAGAGTTTGAATGAGTGTTTAGAAATACCTACACTCAAGAACAAAAGAAGAGGGGTTTGGTTAAGTAAAATAAACAACCATATCAGGATTTCCGTCCGTCTGCCGAGCTTGGATTCACGGACGTCATCAGAAGCTCAGCAACTGTCATCCAAAATGCAACAAAGGGAGCATCAGAACCTGTTCCGACGATTTCATTCTTGGCTACTCAATGAGTCACTACCTTGAGTCCCTCTTCACTCATCTCCGCCCTACGATCTGAATCTGACCCATACTGAGATTCGTGATCCCAGCTCTCCGACGGTCACCCATCCACGTACTCACCATGCTTGTCAGTTTATTCCACCAGCTAAAATGTTGTTCTACGGTTTTAGGGGTTTTAGGTTTGTCTGTTGTAAATGCAAAAATAGTGGAGGAATGTTGAAGATGTATGTTGTGTTGTATTGTTATGTATGTGTGTATTGGTGGTCTAATCAGATCCATTTTGTTGACAGTAAATCTTGAAATAATGGATGGTCTACCGTGAAAAGGCTCCTTCCAACTAACCTTCCAACCAAACAATTTAAATTGCACTGGACATCTCATAAAGATATCCTTTTTTAAACTTAATGGTCCCATGTAGAGTGTAGTGAGAGATCCTGTAATTTTATTGATCGCCGAGATTTAGGCATTTTTCAGGTCATTGTAAGCACCTTCGGGTCTCTCTTTAAGAAATAACGTCGTGTTAGTTTGTTGTTCGATTGAAATGCACCTAATATATTTTATTCTCCAATTAGGATCAGCATGATATACAAGATTCACATTTTTATGAATGCCAAATTTACTTTGAACGCTTACACTACAGAGGGACTAATTAGATTTGGAGTGCAAAGGTAAACCGGTCGGGGCTCGGAGTTAAGGTGCATGTCGCCACTAATTAGTCGTCTAATTAGTGTCACGTGACCCGTTACAAAGGATGTCCCCGATACTGCTACACATCACGGCTCCCTGGGGAATACCGAGTAGATCACGAATGCTGTCTCCGAGTTACCGCGATAATGAGGTCCTCTTCATGTTTTTATTGTCGCCTTCAAAGCATGTTTTTTCACCCACAAAAAAGTTCCATGCCATGTGCGGCACTATAGGCTGGGAAAATCATCATTCTGAATACAGTGAAAACCGGAATATCACTTATAATAATGGAATGTGGCTTATAGTAGACAAATTCTCCGGTCCCTTCGTGTGTTAGGTATGGAAACAGTACGTAGGAATCGTTTGTAGTGAAAATGATAGCTACTACCACACAGTAGGAGCGAGTGAGTGGTCCCTCGGGCTGAAAAAATCAGTTGTAATAGATCAGTTGTAATCATGCCAAAACCGTCTTATTATGTTGTTATGTATAACAACTCCACTCGGTTTTGGTTCTCTCGTTTGTTAAAGTTCTTCAATCAATGTCAATGTTCCCCCAAAACCTCGGAAAACACGTTTCCTAGCTATTTTTGTTGTTGTGTTTTTCTTGGAAACTAATGCACCCAAAAAAAAAGTAGGTAGGTACCTAAGTTTTGATAAATGAATTCAGCAACAAAAAATACATCAAAATACCATAGCACAGGTGTTTGAATCAAATTGACGTTTGTCCACCTAAGTCGATCATGTTGCCCACTGAGCGCTGTAACTGCAGTACTTACTCTACTGTTGTACTCGAATTTCTATACTCATGTGAAGCTGATGCGGTAAACGAGAGGTCGGTGGTTTCTCGCAGTAAATCTCGCATCAGTTCTGACTCTTCGTTTGGAGGCCGCAGACTCGAGCTCGCCCGCGAAGTTGAAGGCCGAACCGTCGAGAAGGCGACCTCACCCACTTTCTACTTTCAAACACCGCCTTTACCCGCGAAAATACCACTTCGGATGACTTCGCAGGGCGACTCACTGGCGCCGACTACATCCCATTAAGTTTAACGTCGTGAAAATTGTATTCCCTCTCCGAAATAATAAAAAACATCGTGTTTTATTGGTAAACTAAGTACCTGATCAGAAATGCGTGACTTTCATGAACGAAAAAGATGAAACTTAACTCACGTTACTCACTGAGAAGCCTAATGAGTATCTACGTTCCTAATATATTTACTGTAGGTACGTCTCAGGATGGTTGTTGTTAGCGTCTGCCAAGTTGGGTGGGCGATACTAGCTTCCTCACAAGGACGTACCTATAGAAACAGTCAGTGAAAATTTCATCGAAATAGGTAGAGTAGTTCCGGAGTTATTCTTTTGACAACAATTTTTAAGTGTGTCCATCCAATACTTCAGCTGTGTGCATAATGTACTGTACCCTACCTATTACTGATCTAATTGTGACGAAATTCATAGGCAATTGCCTTGAAGACAACCTCCGAATTTGAGCAATATTAAGCAATACCTAAGCAATAAATATTAAGAAATATTAGCAATACCTTAAGAAACTCATTTTTTCTGATGCGCAATTTTCTACCATTGGTCCAACAACGGTGGGACCGTTAAGGGCAATCACTGACCCAATTAATCTCGAAATTTTCACCGATATTGGTCGAGTGATTCCTGAGTAATGCTCATGACAAAAAATTTCAAGTGTGTGTAAGCGCAGGAGCAATCAGTGATTTAATTGTGACGAAATGCATAGGCAATCGTCTTGGCAATCGTCCCATTAGGAACTAAGAAACAGAAATTTTAGGAAATTCACAATTGAATAGCCCAGATGTTGTGGATTCACCTCAATGATTATTATAAATTAAACTTTCGGCATTATCATCTCTTCTAAATTACAAGTCAATAGTATGTTCTTGATAAAAAGGGGCATTCTGTTCTAGTACGTGAACGTAAAACGGTGTTGTGCTTTTGTAGTTTTACAGTATAGTTTACTCTTACATTCCTCCTATTCTGTAATTTAAAGTGTGTTGACGGTTTCCGAGTAGGGTGCCTCCGCTATTGTGGTCTACCTAGGAGGAGTCTTCTACAGGAACTAAGAAACAGAAGTTTTAGGAAATTCACAATTTAATAGCTCAGAGGAGAAAGGGACTGACAGCCAATTTGCTTATTTCGAGGAAAGCGGATTTGAAAGTTTGAGACATCACCTTGCAAAAAATTGCAATTAGCCTTTTTTTTCCCCGAAACATCACCCCTACATCCCTTAAACATCAAAATTTCAATTAGGTAGCCTATTTTTCCCCTGACACATCACCCTTTTATCCCTGAAACATCACCTTGCAAAAAATGGCAATTATTCTTTTCCTTCTTCCATGTATACATAGGTAGCTTCCTACTTCCATCAGCAGTGAGTAAGCAATAAAAACAAGAAAGTAGGTATGGGAGGTTCAATAAATTGAGATATGATGATGAGAGTATTGTTGAATACCATTCCCTATGGCTTATGACTGCAGTAGGTATTACGGTTGAGTATAATTCAGGAACAGTGCTCTCCAATTGGCTTCTATTGGAGGTCGCTACATGCTGGGGAAGGGCTAAGTAGATGATGAACCAGGCCGCAGGAAAATCCGTAACGCATCGCACCTGCAGTAACAAACGTGTTTTCCTTGGATGGGTCCCAACTAATTCCACGGTAAACACCAACTATTATAGGTCCAGTGACCAACTTCCCATTGCTAGTCCAAACCTCTCGAAAGGGGATTCGACTGAATCGGTTGAGTGGAGGGGGGGGGGGGGAGCGTGCAATTAAAGGGAACTGTCACTCTTGAGGGCTGCTGTGCCCTGTAATTGCGCCGTGGCACCCGTTCTACCTCCACTGAGGCGGCTTCATCTGTTTTGTTCATTAACGAACGCAAATGACAGTTTCATTATGAGAATGGGAGTGGTGAGGTGATGGGAAGTCGTCGGTTGAAAGCACGACTCACGCACGCACGTAGTGGTTACCACAAGAGGAGGCCCCGGTATACAACATACCCACCTGCTATTATCGTTGCACCTCCCAATTTTCCAAAGAATGACAAGTATCGATAACAGGCCTGTTCCAACTATTCAAATAGTTTAGCTACGCAGATCCCTTCGCGTATACATTCCTGTGAATATTCGAATATCATTTCTGCTCCAACTGGTTTGGTGTGCAACTTACCTGATAAAACTGGAATCGTATTCCATCTACCAGAGGAAGTTTCACTCCAATAGAATATTCTCACTCAGCGGAGGAAAAGAGGTGAGTTGAAAAAGGGCAAACCTTATTCTGCTGCTCCTCAGGTTTCTTTTAACTAAAAGCGTAATTCGAGGAAATTCAAAGATCTTCAAGCCGACTTTGACCTTTGGAAACGACCTCGATAATATTCGAATAAAGGTGATACTAGAGTACCCAAACTGAATATTATTTTAATTGCAGATTTTAGTTGGAACCTAATAGGAACCCCTATAATGATAGTCCTCAAACTGACAAATACTTTTAATTATTTATAATATTTACTTATAGTATTTATATACCTACTTACTTATACTATTATACTGTAGATGTTATAAAGTAATATTATAAACAAATTATCCGTCACTCGATATTTCGATTGCGCAAATACGCTCAAATTGAGCCAAAAATGTCAAAACATTGTTTTGTGGATGTACCTACTCAATTACTACATGTGCCACACAGGTTTTTCATTGTATAGCATGATGTCGGTAATGGGAGAGTATGGTATGAGATTGTTGGGTGTGGGCTGGTCGCCAGATCACAGGATAGTTTTATGTTTGAAGAAGTTTTTCATAAAAAATTCTGAACGGGCATTAGTCGCATTATCTTTTGTTGATGTCGGTGAAATCGAGAAATGGTTAAGGTTTTTTTTTCATTTTTGTTGTAAACAAATGTAAATTAGCAAGTAAGAGGTGACCTATAATTGAGGTGTATCAGAAATAAGCACAGTAAGCAAACTTTGAAGGACTAAAAGTGATAAGTATGAGTCGTACCTTTTTTTATTTCTGAATTAATTATTGAAATAATTGGGGTAATGTAGTGGGACACCCTGTATAATAATGCGGATGGTGGGTTTCCAAATGGTTTCACCATTATATCGGCAGAGCCTGGGGCATTTGTTGTAAACTCTTGTTGATTTTCGCATTGTAAATATCATCACAGGTTCAGTTTCAATTTTGTTTTCTCACAACCGAACATGGAGAAGGGGGAAGCCAGATATAATGAAAAGAAAAAAAAAAAATTTCTCGTCCCTTATCGTTTCTGACATCTCTGATTTTGCACCTTCCGTTGCAAAGACGGTGAAACTGTTGGAACCACAGGGAAGAGATTGCCGTAAGTAGGAAATTTGCATTTTTCACCTCAAATTTGAGTTCAGTGCTCCCAAAAACCTTCATGTGCCAAATTATTTTGGTTCTGAGCCACCCCCCCCCCCCCCCCCCCCCACCCCACCCCCTCTCTAGACGGAAAGAGGAGTGGTCGGTGGCGTCATCATTTAATTCAAGACTTTTTTCGATCATAGGATACCCCTCATGTTGCACATTTTTGGAAAGCTCTCACTGAGATATATCATTGTAAAAGTAATAGTAAGCATGCGCACACCTCATTAGGGTTTTTCAACCAACATCCTCCGGGATGATTCAATTATGTGGTAGTATTAAATGCTCAAATCCATCAAGGATTTGGCATTTTTTGCTTAGTTAGATCTTATTTCAAATCGGTGTTTCAAAGGCCTCAATATTTTTCGTCAACGAGAAAATACCGAGTATCCAGTGACCGAAATATCCTCGCAATAGGAGACCCGCTCACCCGGAATGGGAGCCTTTGCGTGGGGTGTGATAATCACGTCAACCTCAGACACGACCTTTAGCGAAGGATCGCCGGTCTTTTGCGGGCACACACGATCCGACGATGGTCGCAGGATGGGGACCTCCTCATCTCATTACCCCCGGCCACGCTCTGCTGGTCCTGCCACACTCGACCTGCCGGAATCAAATTCATCTTCTCGTTTTACTTGGGAGGCCTTGTTCGTTGGTAACCGTGTCAACGCCGTTCAACATGTCGATCACCCCGTCAGGGATCCTGCGGTGATAAGTCGAATATACTGGGAAAGTGATTACTGTACCTACTGACAATAATTGTAACTACTAGTCCATATAAGCACCCTGATAACCCATATTTCTAAATAAAAAAAAAATTAAAAAAATACCCATCCAGCTCGGCTTGAAGTCAGCTACAAGCTAAAAATACTCGTATTATGAGTATACTCAGAATTTATTTTGGCGATGGTGGTGCGGTAGGGGGGGCACCTACATTAAATTCACCGTAGTAAAAAACCACTACATTGATCTGGGCGCTCAATTTTCGACTCTCCTGATCCGAGCTCAACTCTCCACAAATCTTGTGTTACTCGTGGTAATAATATTCAATACCTCCGCTTAGCAAGGTTTTCACATAGACTCCAAATCTTCAATAAAAAACGGGGTTTCAATTTGTAGTGAAAATGTCTCATTTAATTTTGGATTTGAGATCTACCTAATAATATAGGGAAGTACTATACATTATTTATGCAATTTTT
>JAEMON010000003.1:17801878-17816266 GCA_030264115.1 Lygus lineolaris | reverse complement strand
AAAAAAAAAAAAATCAAAATCTTGATACAGATCTAGAAGCAGGTTGGCAGACCGAGGAAGGCGATGAACGTTATTTTCGGTCCCTAGAGGTCCCGGAGGTACCTAGGCGATCTGGCATACGCGATGTTGAGAAGTAGTCTTTCATGAGGTGTTTCAGGATTGATACAGCTTAAAGGCGATGCTTGTCCCCTGTAGGTCTGTTAAGAACGATTGAATCAACCTAAAAACCTCCTCCGGAAACCAATCACATAATGTATCTCTGTTACCAACCGAAAATTGGTTAGCAAGTAGGTGGAAGGTGGCCGTGATTCTTTAACAGGTGGAAATCAATTCAATTGTGCAACTCACGGGGACGATTGAGCATTCGTCGTCTTGCAATGTTCCGTGACTTAAAAGCTGATTGCGTGCACGAACTACTTTTATAGGAAATTATAATATCTTCTCCGATCAACTCGATTATATTTCTTTCAAGTTGAGATTCCGTCGGCGTGTTCGGAAGCCTCTCGGATACATCACGGAAGACCACAATCAAGGAGAAGTGACGACGGGCCACCTGATGGGCCACGCCTCGGACCACCTCTCATCACGTTATTGAAACGCCCCAAAACTCGTTTGGGCGGATTTAGATTGGAATCGGTGCGAGGATGAGGTCTGCTGCGGGAATGGTCGTTAGAAATCAATTACCACTCTCTTCCTTTGACCCCGTCCCAAAGCCCCTTTCATAGCTATGGGTCACGGAGGAAAAGAATATTAGTATATGAACGCCTACCTAAATTATCCAATACCTGAATCAATACCTACCTTCTATGATGTGATTTCATAGTAATTAAACAAATTATAGTAAATAATTCATCTTTGAGAGAAAAACCATAAAGAAGGAAATGCTACGAATAATGTACGCTGTCAACTGTGTTATCAACCGACGCGACATATCGGCCCAAATGGGTTTTTGTCGATATTCTGTTAATATTCTAAATATTCATTCCTCCTGACAGCATCTCAAAAAATTTGTTGAATGAATTCCCGAGGTTTTTCCTTATTATTATTTTATTATTGATAAAACTCATTTCTGTTGAAATTAAGTACCTACTGCTGTTTTATTCCCTGAAGGTCATTCTGGAATTCTTTCAAAAATTGTTCATGATTTGTAGGTACTTAGTAGGTACCTATCATAAAATATTGGGGTACTAGGTAGTCTTGAGTTTTGGCCAGATTTTGTTGAGAAAGCGCATTGTTTTTTCTTGTGCCCCTTCTTGTGATTTTCCGTTTAAATTAGTATCCGCGACTATAAATGGTTACCATAATATTCGTTCCTTCCTATGGAAACAAATCGAGAAGAAAGTAAAGATGCATTCAAGCATGAAACTAATTTGGGCGTGTAAGGATATCGTTGGGGATCAAGGCCCTCAGCAGGAGGACTTAATGAAATGAGCCAAGTTATTGGGCAGTTGAACTCAAAAATGTATACTGGAGTAGAACGGGCAATTAAAAAATAACGGCACAATTAACGATAACTGCGCCACTATAGGATCCGGCGGACGGAAAAGTGAACTCCGTTGGGAGCCGAAACATCAATTTTGATAGTGATGAAGATGATGATGAGGAAAGTGATGAACTCATCAAGGGCCCATTCTCAGGCTCCGTTAGATGTTATCCGGAACCTAATGAGACCGTAGGGAGCCAAGTTTGATTAGAGCCTAGACGATTTCCAAGGGTCGGAAACGAACTTACGAAGCGACGGTTGACAACAATAATATCTCGTGATGGGTGATGATGGCGTTCCAAATCACGATGTTTAGTCGGAGGTGACGTCTCTCAACTAGTTGATCTACAATCTACAGAGTCTCAGCACAATCATGCTCACACGCTACCATTTATCTGGCGGAGATGAAAGTGGTAGAGAACCACCTAGGGTCTAACCCGCACAATATCTGAACATGTCATCACAATCGGACCATAACAATGAATGGGCCACAGATAGACCAACAAGCGGACACAGAACGAAAATCGTACAAAAAGCATTGATAGAAATGAAGTAGAATTTTGATTTCAGGGAGTGATGTTTTTGAACATCTCGCACGAGTATAAAAGTTCCCTAGATCCCTATGGTGAGAAAGAAAAATGGAATTCAATTTCAATTTTTGCCATGAAATCAAATCGCTTTTTGCGTTTCAAAGCTTTATTGAATAATTTAGTTTTTCTTCGACTATCATTGGTAAATTCCTTGTGTAGGAAAACACTCAGGAAACTATGGGTCCGGTTTTGGAGAAACTTCCTAAGATTGATTGAGATTGCACCCAAGAAGGACTCTTCACTTTTGGCCAAATAGACTAGGTGAAAGAGAGCTCATTTGAATCATTATACGTCACTACCTGTACGTCCATATTGCGCTATAAGGTGGGTAAATACCCTATATCTTTCACCCGAATCGGCAGGCGTTCTTACAGATGAACCGATTTGCAGGGGAAATTACAATCGGAATCCCAATATGTGGTGAACATGATTCTCCTATAGTGCTGAACATAATTTTGAAAATTTTAATACCTAACTTACTTTTTTCATGTCTTCCTATACATTAGTCCGCAACCATCTCTTGTGGTTCTATTTTTACCGTTATTCAACTTTTTGTTTTATTCACAATTAGATAGTTGAAATCTTATGTATGGTTATTTGAACCGAGTCATGGTTGGAACCCGTGAAATTTATTTCTAGAGAGTTTTATCTAGTCTTTGTAAGCTTTGGGAGAGATACCGGGATCGATACAATGGTGAATCCGAAAAATGTCTGCCAAGTTGGGTATAACTTCCTCTTGTAAAATGGACGTAAAGAATCAGTTTGTGAACATTTCAGCGAAATTGGTAGAATAACTCCACAGCATGCCTATGACAATAAGTTTCAAGTTTGCGCATGCTCAGTAGCTATCACTCATCCAATTGTGGCGAAATTCATAGGTGATTGTCGTGGAGTCAGCTCTCAACTACCCTCCGAATTTGAGCGAAATCGGCCCATTAGGAACTGAGAAATCGTAGTTTCAGGAAATGTACGTTAACGCATGCGCACACTCAAATTAATAGGTAACTGTCTAGGGGCTACCTCGGACAATCTCTGAAAATTTGACATTGGTCGAACAGTTCCGGAGTTATGGATATAAAACTCATTTCAAAATTGCGCGTGCGCAGTAGGTATTACTGCGCACGCGCAATTTTGACATGAGTTTCATACCACAATCGTGTGATACAATCGTGTTGAAATTCGAAGGTAATTTTCAACCTCCAACTACCTCCGACTTTGAGCGAAATGGGTCCATCAGGAACAGAGAAATCGTAGTTTCAGGAAATTCACGTTTGTGCTTGCTCATTATACTACTAGTGCTTCTATGGCGTTGAAATTCATAGGGGACCCTCCAGGGCCCCCCTCGGCGGGTCCTTACCCTCCTAATCCCTGAACATTTCACCGGAATTGGTCGGGTAGTTCCAAAGCTAGGTACGCCTATGACAAAAAATTTCAAGTTTGCGCTTGCGCAGTAGCTACTACTGATCCAATTGTGACAAAATTCATAGGTCATTGTCTTTGAGTCAACCCCCAACTTCCCTGCTAATAGGCCAATTATAGGAACTGAGATACCGGGGTTTCAGGAAATTCACGTTCGGGCATCCGCTCACGCTACTAGTGGTCCGATGGCGATGATATTGATAGGGGCCCGTCACGGAGCTAACCCGCACAATTCCTGGAAATTTCATCAAATTCGTACATCAATTTTATATAGGTTTTCCTGGGACAAGGAGTTGACCACAGACCGACAGACAGACAGACACGCAACCAAAATGGCTCAGGAAGCTCTGAAACGATAAAAATAAGTGGAAATTTCGGAGGACAGAATGTTTTTAATGTCTTGCACGAATATATATCTTCCTACTTTCGGTAGTGAGGAAGCAAAAGTGTATATTAATTATCATCATTACGCTATCCGTCTGTCATCAATTCCTCTCGAACGGCTATGAAATTCTATTAGGTTTTGCTTCCAAGCCTGTTCAAAATATTAAAAGCTTGACTAAACATTATCGTAAGTCGACAGACAATAATTATGTAAGTATCCAGTTTCTTGTCTGGTTCAATGACTATCACCTTCAGATTTTCACTACCTAGTATTTATGTTAAACAAGCGAAGCTTTTCAGACAAGATTTATTCTGTTCTGTTACTTTGTTGTGTAAAGCAAGAAGAGAAGATAAGATTGATATTCAGAGAAAACCCGTGGAAAACCCTTAAAAATTATTAAAATCCAGTTTCCTGATGGACATTTATTCCCTGTCTCACGGTAGGCTGTCGGAATCAGGCCGCGTTAAGGTCAAATCACTATGCAACAACGCGGCTCGAAGATTTGCTCGCGCCAACGAGCTTTCTCCTCCTGTGAGCGGCTTGAGAAAATCACGAACTATGCATTTCAAGATTGAGTCGGAGTGAATCGGTAAATGCAATATTTTCACGCCTGAGGTGAATGGATAATACGGTCGGATTGCATTAAAGATGGAATAGAAGGGAAGACAGACGCCAAGCGAGTGCGGGGGCGGACTCGGACGGTTCAGCGAGATTTGTAATTCATTGCACAGGTGAAGACTCAGCTTTGGCAGCTTTCGCGGAGGCCAATTTTCCGTTTCTTATCACGTGAGCAGTCGATCGTTTAAAACGAACAGATCCGCGATGCTCGTTAGCTCGGTAAATTCGACTCGTAATGAATCGGTTTAAACAACGAAGTTGCGTTATTACCTGTAAAATGTACCATCGACTTGTAACTGTTAACTTCAAATAGGATAAGTGATCTTACCTTGTCTTGCGACAACTCTGAACACTTATCCTCTTGATCCTTCAAGAAATCCTCTTGATAACTTAATATCCTTTCCAATGGGAAAATACGGTAGGTAAATTCGCAATAAGAAAAGCACAAGTTTGTAGAGACGCACAAGTAGGAGAAGCTTTATTCGAAACAAGCGACGTTAAAGCCAAGATGTCAGTGGTGCCAACTTGACTCTCTAAAATCTCACAAAATCATCAAATTTACTTTTAGTGATTCTTTCCTAAATATTGTTGTTTCTCTTCTATATTCACTTTGATTAAATGTCCTTCAATTTACATTTGAACGAGTTCATCCACTTTTATAGGTTTCAATTTCACTATTGAAGGAGTGGCGTCATCTGACCTCTGTTGGGGTTTTTCTTAACTACTGCCCGATTAGTGAAACCCCGCGTCGATACGATTTGAATCGGTGACTTGTGGAGGAACCAAATCATTTCCTAAATAGTAACCAATCAGAAATATTTCGAGTATATTGCTCATTTAGGTGAGAATTTGTTGATTTCTATTGGTAACTTAAGAACCATTTTGAAACCCTACCTACAGCCAAGACACTCAGACACATGCCGAGTCTCTTGATACAGTATCTTCATGTTTCAGACAATCAAAAAACTGCCAGAAACTTAGACAAATATATTTGGGACTCAGAGACCTATATCATCTGCTCTGTTCCATAGGAAGCCTTCAATTGGAGTGACGATTGTTGAGTATAAAAATGGTTGGGATGCGGCCAAAATTAATGAGAATATATCACCTTAGGTTGGGATCGCATAATCTTCGAGTTTGCTGCCAACTGTGACCATTTCTGCCGACAAAATTTATACAGCAAGTTCTGGGGTTTGCTTTCTTCGATTTTAATGACCTCGATTGGTATCGGATTTGTAGAATATCACTCCTATCATGTGGCAGTCACAGGAAATACTGTTACCAACCACAAAAGATTCCTATAAGAAACGTCAACCTAATGACGTCTTTCGGAAGTAATCATGAAATGTCAAAGTCGTCAAATCCTCGCAGCAAAGGACAAGTTTTATTGTCCATTTCCAACGTGATTCGCCGTCGAACATTAAAGCTGGGGTTCAATGACATAACGAGTCGGTAAAAAATACTCCTCAGTGTGTTTCATATTATACGAGCCAAATAACTCATGAGGCGGACTTTTCACTCCGGCTGCTGTAAAAATGTTGTATTTACTCTGGAATAATGCAAGTACCTGGGTTATAGCTTGAAGCTTATTATGAGGGTTAATTTCTGGTACAATCATGAATATCTGGAGGTATTTTGAGGAAGGGAGGGCGCTACCATCCAATTTCCTTATGGAAATACACGCCTGAGTGAAATCGTGCGAATCCACTTAGTGGTAGGTGCGAGAGTTGCTAAACCTGTAAAAACTTGAAGTTTGGTTTTAACTCAGCGATTCTCTTGTACACACTCTCAAACACTTACAATAAATGGGAAAACCCGGTGAAATCCGGAAAAAAATCTTTCCATTCCAACGATCAAAATACACTCAATCAAGGGTTACAATCATCACGAGCTGTAAGTCGTTGAAGTGGGTGATTGGCAGTTTACTCTCCAATGAGCAGATCGTATCTGCAAGGACTCATGTTAACCCAAGGAAGTTTTTGCCCCTAAATCCCCTTAGGCTTTAACTTTGTTCGTTTTTCTTCCTTATTTATCCTTCTATTCAAACTTCGGGTTTCTTCTCTTTTTTCGCATAACCTTTGAAGGAAGATAACCATTCAAATTGGACAAGCTTCGGTGAGGAAGGGTAACGACGGAAATTTTCATGCATAACTAGTTGAATTGGAGGTCATTGGCATGGAGACCAATTTAACGGTCTCAATCCGGCTTTTGCTGCTCAACGTATTCACTCAGAGTAATCACTTTGGATTGATCAATTTCATGATTCTGTAAAGATATCTAAACTATCCGCTAAACTATCAGTGAAAATTCCATCCATGCAGCATGAGATGATGAACGAATTTTTAAAGAATCATTTTAACCAATTTCATGGGTGATTCTTATAGGCAATTTTGCGCTGATTCCGAATATACCGTAATCTAATGTTAATATGTTCAAGATGATAATTTCCACCAAAAACCTCAAAACACGTTTTTTTACCTTTATTTTTCAAAATTTGACCCCTTGGAGTTCCAGAAATTTTGGCTAACAAACTCAGTCTTCCGTTCAATATCCACGACATTTTGAAATTTTTTTGGATTTTTGAGGTAGATTCCAGGGTCACATATCGTCTGGAATGACAAATGTATTATGTACATATACAAATATACATATCAAAAATTTTAAATTCCAGAAATACTTTCAGAATGCTCTGAAACGGATTTCCGTGAAAGAAATTTTCGAAATTTGCATTATTTAAATTTTGTAGCCACTTTCTTCGAAAATTCGCTAATGATTATCAACTGATACTCCATATTTTGAACCTTCACTACTTACTATTATTCAATATTAGTCAAGTGCTATTTAAATTATCTATAAAATCATGTTAATGATACGACGTGAAAGCTATTCGCCAACTCCCACTTGGGCTGACGATTAATCTTGCTTCTCCTACTTGTATTTTAATATTAGGCACCAAAGTACTTTGTTCAATTTGATTCCTATTTTTAATGTTAATTTTTGGATGATACTATTGTTTGTTATTCTCACTTCTTTGCGGTGATGCCTATACGTAAGTATGTGTGAATGTAATAATATTCCATCTGGGAACAATAATTCATTATTGAATTATGATATAATAATTCATTATTGAATTATGATATAATAATTCAAAATTGAATTATAGTATGACGGAAAAATTTAGTGGAGGATTTCGACAAATAAATTGAGTTATTGTCATGAAAAATGAAAAATAATAGGTAATTCACTATATTTCTTTTCAACTTAGACATTTTCCATAGTGAGTTATGGGGTTTGGGGAAAACTGGTGAACGCACCATCCACAGCTTGGGTATCAGCAAGTCGAGAGTGTGAGGGTTGACAAAGTTTTTGAAGTGATTAACCTTGAATGTTATCTCTAAAGTCAATGGAGAGAAACAAGCTATTGTCAGGCAAGTTTGCTTTCGTACGTCCCCACCGTAACCCATAAACCGAGCATCCCGGCTGCTAACCACTATAATTCCCTCTCGGCCCTTAGGATCAATAGCTCGGGGAAACTAATTGTAGGGGCCGCGATTGGATTGTTGCTTCCTCTCTTCATCTCTGCTTGCGGCAGGCGGTAGCGAGTTCTCAGGGAGATTCATTCATGAGTCGACGCAGGACAATAAATTGATGACAAATTAACATGAGAGGCGTCCTTAAGGTCCTCCTGGCTCATCCACTGCAGCCCTGGAATTGGTGGATCCATCCAAATTAATAATATATGAAGGGATGTCTAGAATATGGGTGTATAGAATAAGAGCCTATACAACTGAATCAATGATTTTTGAAAGAACCTATAAGCCGTTCACCAAATTTTACATCAGGAGAGCAAAAACTATTTTCTGTCCGTTGTTGTAAAAATGTTTTTGGAAGTTTTACATTATTTGCTTGGAATACTTAGGAAACTACTATGGCATGAGCAACGAACCCCACTCGAAGTAAGAGAACTGGTACAGGTAAAAAGAAAAGCTGTAGGAAAACCTGGCAAAGGGTTCGCTCTGCAGAAAACCGAAGGAAGCTAAATGCGGTTCCAAGGGTCGAAAACGTGAATTTTCTAGGTTTTGTTAAAGATATTGAAGAAAATTAGCTATTCTAGTCAGTGGCTATTATAGCTTAGTCAGAAATTTCCTATGAGGTGAGGAAACCATATTTTTGTCCTGAAAAACTCTTATTCCGAGCCACTGTGCGACGGTTTCATATTTTAAAGATGAGTTTAAAAGATGAGTCTAGACCTGCATATATAGGCTGTTCAAAACTCGATTCAACTTTTCCTTAATCATTTTTTTCTGAAGAATCAACTCTCATGTGAGGGGTTTCACACATTATAAGACGTCATTGAACATCACTCATCCGCTAGTGGTGGCGATAAAAGGGCATACAAGGATTCGTGAAGTGTATATAAATCAGAAAACCAGAAGAGGTCTTTAGTGAATGGAAGTGGTACCTAGTCGAAAGAACGACTAAACTATCTATATTGGCAAATCACCACTTACTTTCAATCGCTCATAGGTCCCTGCCGTCTAGCATGTGATTTTTCCACTGTAAGCCTCAAAGTTGCGGCAAAATCTCAGCTTTCCAACGGTGTAGTATTTTTCAATGTTGGAGCACCAATTAAGGGAGAAAATTGTGTTTGAATGAAAAAAAAAAGAGGGGTTTTCAAGGAAATCGAGAGTTTTAGGGTGTTTGCGATCAGACCATGTCATGAGGAGATGAGTATCGTTTTTCAGGTAACTTTTCACCCTGAATCGAATGGTGACACTCCCGATTCATTTTGACTGATAAAACATTGATTTTTCGATAAAAATAGTGAATTTTGGGACATACCAGCACACCCAACTCATATTTTAGTAATCTTTGTGTGTTGATTGAATTTTTCCAAATAATTATTGCATAGATTTACCTCAATTGTTCACTAGCTCACAAAATATGGTTTTGATATGCTGGTATGTCCAAACATTCACTATTTTTATCGAAAAATCAATGTTTTATCATTCAAAATGAATCGGGAATGTCACCATTCAATTCAGGGTGAAGAATTACCTGAAAAACGATAATTATCTCCTCATGACATGGTCTGATCGCAAACACCGTAAACACCCTAAAACACTCGATTTTCTTGGAAACCCCTCGTTTTTTTGCATTCAAACACAATTTTCTCCCTTGATTGGTGCTCCAACATTGAAAAATACTACACCGTTGGAAAGTTGATTTTGCCGCAACTTTGAGGCTTACAGTGGAAAAATCACATGCTAGACGGCAGGGACCTATGAGCGATTGAAAGAAAGTGGTGATTTTCAAGATTTGTCAATTTTTCCTCTTCAAGATCATTTTTCACCCATTTCGTCTACTGAAAAAACTTTGGTTTTCCATCAAGGAGATAGTATATTTAACGCTCTTTCCAATAGTATATTTATTTTCAATTTTACACTGTAAATATTAAGGGAGTTATGGCTGTTTCAGTGATGAAAGGTCGAAAGAAAAAACAAAATCTTAAAATTGAAATAACTCGAGAAACAAGGGGTTTACAGAAAAAACTCTAGGAGACATTTTTTGTTGAAAATGACCTGTAAAAGTGTAGAATCGATACCTGACCGGTGGTACGACCTTAACCCTGACACCCTGTATAATTATCTAGGTACCTGACTGGATTTAATAATAATTATTAATATATCCACATTTTTATTAGTTATCCATATATTGCAATTCATTCAAGGGTTATTCTGCACGTAAAGAACCTAATGGGAAGATTTTAATACTCGTTGAATCGTGGATCGGCGTAATGGGAAGATTTTAATACTCGTGGAATCGTGGATCGGCGTCTGATATTAAGGGAGCAAGGATGGTGGTCGTGGGGGAGTTCAGATGCCTCCAAGCATACCAATGTCCGTGAGATTACGTTCGCACGGCAGGTGTTGTTTATTACATAGCTTTCGACACCGACACGTCGCATGATCTCCCTGTTCATACATCCATACAATCCCGCACCACCTTTGACCAGTATAGGTTTTGTATTGTTCTTCCTGACGTCCTGAACTTCAACTTATGTGCTTAAGAATGTTACTCACGAACTTTTTGACAGTTTTTTAAAGTTAAATGTTGGTTGTGTTGACCACTCCTTAAATAGATTAAACTCCTTAGATTAAACACCCATCTGTCTTAAAGACCGACCTTGTAGCTATCCTTGAGTTCACCCGAATTTGTTGTCTACTCCGCCAGTCACAGTTTTACCGAGTCCACATGTGTAAGGTCTCAAGACCCGACAAAGATAGCCAGAAAGGCAGGCTCCCACACCAACATGAGTGACTGCTTAGCAGATTTTCAAAGATTGGGTCAGAAGCAGAAACAAATAAAGTGAAGGATACCTCAGTCAATCTATTATTAGTGAACGTAGGTTACACAACAAAAGACCACTGAACTGTTGTAGGTCGGAGGTTATGCAGATCAGCGGCCGGATATATAATGATCATAATCAAAGATTGCTTTCCGTTGAAAGGGCCCCGCTGGAATAATATTGTAAGAACTGACATCATTAAAACTTCTAGTTTTCACCATCTTCAAGAACCTGCGCCTGTTTTGGCTCCAACAGAAATCTCAGGCAGGTGATACTGGATCTTTGCCTTGACCCAACTCTCTGTACCACCCTAGGAAAGTATTAAAAAATGCCACTCCTTATCACTTTGTTTCCTCCAACATCGTCAAAGATGGTTCTTTTTCCCATTAAACTCTTCGCTCCCGAGAACAATCTCACGTTCTCATCTCCCAAAGGCTGTATGCGTGAGGAAGACCTTTGAGAGGAAAAGCAAAAAAAGTTTATATTTTGAAGCTCGAGCCGACTTATATTAAAAAGAAGGAAGCGAGGGGGAGAGAAAACCCTTATGGGGGCGGCTTTTGAAGGCTTCACGGAAAGGCTTGTGCCCAACTGCACCGCATTAATCTTGGAACGGCGCGGCGAAAGACACAGCTTTCATTTTTATTCGCTTTCCACCACCCCTGGAGAACCCAAAGGGTTAAAGGAACGGGGATAGAATTGTGTGAGGGGGAGGATGGTGGGGTAGAGAAAGAGATTTGTTTTATTCATGAGCCGATATTGATAGGTCGGGCGAAGGGAGATCCGAGAGACTCAAGTATTTCTGGAAATGCCCTTCCTTCGCCGTTGTAGGCGTTTCGATGTCAGAGCATGACTAGCGCGTTCAATAAGGACCGTCACTGCACACTCAGACTCCTTTTGCTACTTTCGATTCTCAGTTGCACGAGTCATGCAGTTTCACGCTCAGAGCAAAAGACGTTAAGAGGATTGGAGCATTCTGACTAAGCAAGTATTCTTGCTAACTAATTCGCATATTATAGGATTGGTTTCACCGTCTGATGCAGTGTCAGGCGCCGTGTCACCTCAGTTAAAACCCCTCTTAAGTGGCAGTAGAAAAAGTCTAAGAATGACAAGAAAAATAAAAACCTCTGTTCCGAAGCTTCACACTACTTGCTGTCCTTATCGGACCTGAACGTAGCTGACTTGAAAGGTAAGGAACAACGTGTCTCGATTCGGTGTGTCAAGGATTATCTCCTGGTTTTATTATTTATGTACCTATCTATTTCTAGTTTTCTGATACTTGCGTCCGCAGAGTATTCCTCTAGGGAAGAGGCATTTTGCATATCACTTGTACCTGAGGAAGAAAACTCATCAATGGGATTACATGATTATGAATGTATTGGAAATAAAAAATATCTCATGATACCTAAGTTGATTGGAAATGGCAAATTTTAAGCTGTGTCCCTGTGACATTATTTTCAGTACAGATAACCGTTCTACTACTGTTTCTATGTAATCAGTCACACGAAAATGACTGTACAATCCTTGTCGTTCATAATAATTTTTCTCTCCTTTCATAGGTCCTTTACCTACCTTTCATCTTTCATGGAGAACAGAGATATCCCGAAGTAGAGTTATACTTCTTAACCTTCAATAAATTGGCATGATCGGTTTTCAAGAAGATGATATAAAAACCTCGAAGATAATAACAAAACTATATCGATCGGTATATAAATATATATTGCTGGACAACCAATCTTTTCTTTTATAGGTATAATACTTATAGAGGCAATGGGAGAGGAAGAAAGAAAAAATGAACTACCATGTAGGATATCCGATGGGGTACTATAAGTTAAAGGAGTAAAACGGCCGTTTGGTTGGTAGCAGTGGGTGAAGAGGATGGGATATGAGTATTGTAAAAAGGTTGGGAGTATGTGGAGGGAGATAGGATTGAAGGTATTGTCCGGTTTTATCAGTCCCATAGGAAATGAGGGTTACATCACGGCGAGCTCATCCTTTTATCCATCCATTCTCGTAAAATTCTAACCCCTCCGAAGCTTTTGCATATTTTTGCTCTTTCCGAGGTCCCAACGAAAGGGTTTCGCCTGCTCCTACTTTGTAATGTGAGCGGAATACGTTTATAGCCGGATGGACCCTTCGTCGGGGTGCGATGACGCGTCTTCCCTCTGCATTTACATAAACGTACGGACGTGTGTGAGTCGTGCAGTCGTTCATAACTCATTTTGAAATCCCACGAGGGTGAAACGGACGTTTTCACGGATCATTGCGAACGGCTAATCCCTCACACGGTCTTCCAGGATAAGGGAACACTTCGCTATGAATGCTTCAAAGCGCCTCGTATTTCACTTTGAATTATAGCCCGAGCGTACTCATGGTTACTCATGATGGATTTTATTATATCG
Source organism: Lygus lineolaris (assembly GCA_030264115.1). NCBI lineage: Eukaryota > Metazoa > Arthropoda > Insecta > Hemiptera > Miridae > Lygus > Lygus lineolaris. The sequence continues at coordinate 17,803,023 of JAEMON010000003.1, read as the reverse complement.
CCAAGTACTTTTCATCAGCAAGCAGTTACATGGTACCGTTAACCGAGAATTATATCAGCGTTACTTACTCAACATATACATCGAATAGTTAGAATTGTAACGCTAAGTTGATTGGTGACAACATCATAAATTAAATCGTCAGATTTTCAGCTGATCAGCTTATCAATGAAATAGGGTGGTGCTCCAGTCAGTTTTTTTATTTAAAAAAAAGTATATTGTTTGTGGTTTTGGAAATCGGGTCTCTTTATCAAGAAAATTTCAACATAAAATCGGAGAAGCAAATCACAATTCCAGATTTGAGAAAAGGCGAGCTTGTGAGGTAAGAGGTAATTCACGGCCTCCCAAGCCTCCTATACATACGAGTATATCTGATTGAAAAAAAGCAGTAGTATCCATACTGAATCCGGTTGCAGGGAGAAGTTTATTGACTGATTTTACTCCGACTACAAAGTCGGGCAACTATGCCCTGAGAGAAGTTATCAATCAGACATCATGGTTATCAGAGATTTATGTTCTCATCGTTAAACGATGATAGTAATGTTGGACTGAAAGAGCGAAGACCTTGATCCCCAAGGTCATTATGGATACTATAATAAGTGTCGTTTCGATACTTGCAATATTTACTGATATCGTTATTTGTATTCGATCCTGGGCGATTGAAATTATTGAGTTATTGATGTAAGCTATGTCTACGAAGCTACGTGCTAAAATGATGTCTACGAATATCTAACCTAGGCCTCTGGACTTAGTAGCAGGATTTTCCTTCTAGGTCCATGCCTGGGCCCAACAACAGACAAACTAACACACGTTCGGAAAATTGAATAACGTTCAAAACCGGATGCGAGTCTATCAAGGTTGCGGAAGCATTGTGTTGATTTTTGGGAGGTGAAAAATTTCCTTTCGCATTTGAGGTGCCTAAGTTTTGGATCACCCTGGTTTCGGTCTATGTATATGAGTCGATCTTTCTGTGTCCGCGAATCCTCATACCACTCGCGCAATTCGCATCAGATTTTGACGCAGTTTTCAGGGATTACGCGGGTTAGGTCCTAGATGGTCACTATTCGGAATAATTAAAAGTGATAGGTCCGGTAAAAGTCTGAAGGGAGACCACCAAGGCTCGAAGAAGCATCCCAGTGTTCCCCTAG
>JAEMON010000003.1:17789423-17800628 GCA_030264115.1 Lygus lineolaris | reverse complement strand
TCCTGTGACTATATAAACTGTGCTCTTTCTGATGTACCTTCAATTCTTATGCGTTACTGATGATGTGACTGAACCGTCAAAATCGATTTAACTTAGTAACTCATTATTTTCATGGAAATAGACTTAGTTTTTTTTTCATCAACTCCGGTTTCTTTTTATTCGTTGGATTATGATCCCATAATATATAGGTTATAAACAGAAATATCACACATCACATCCACGTATTAAAAATAACTATAATATGAATTCCGACATCGTCGGATCAGTGACAGTCACTGCTTGAAATCCTTGCCACCACTTGACTTCTACATTAATTTGCATCTGCATCTGATTTCCTTTATTTTCAGGTATTGTGCAGGTTACGCCTTAGTCGGTGTGCGCTTGCACAATCATGTAATATTGATGGGTACTAGAGGAAGATAAGTGCCACATCCACTTGGAATATGTATTTTTAAAACTATCGCTATCCAGTTTTCTTTGTGAAGTTTCAGAATCGAAATTGGATACCAAAGCGCGTTGGGGGGTTTTCTTGATTTTTGTTTGGGTTAAATTCTTTAGATTTGAACTACCTCGAAATTAATAGGTTGCTGCCTACTTACACGCTACTGCGAGTTTACTCCCACTCATACGTCAATCTTGTAACATAATCTATTCGCTAACCATAACTGGAACGATAACACGAAAATTAGTTTCCAACATCATCTAATCTTGGTAGTTATCATTGACGTCACGAGATGATGAGCTGAAAATTATAAACTCGCCTTAACACGGTTTAACCTCTCAACTCCGATGTAATCGAATCAAGTTGCCTCCTTCATTTAAAAAGACCCTTCTAGAGGTCGGGAAAATTTTAAAACGGTTGAATGAGGTGAGCTGCGGACTTGATCTTGGGCGAGAATTAGATTAGATGCGGCGAGGACGGGAAGGAAATTGGAATTTGGTTTAATTTCGTCCACGTGACTTGGATTACAAATGAATCTTGCACTCCGAATGTCAGAGATTCGTCGTTTACTATGAAAATGAGGAACAATACTGTAATAACAAAAGTCCGATTTTAGTTTTGACTAGTGTATTTGTTCACGTCCAGATAACAACTATAACTTTTCCGAAAATTAATATACTCGTAAACAACAATGTAACAATTAGCAGAGTAGTAATCACCAAAATACATACTTAAGCTTGGGGGTACCAGGATACCAACATTGCTGTTGTCTGCAGCTACCTTCATAGTTTTGAGGGTATTCGGACGAAAGAAGCAGACTCTCGTTGTATTGACTATTAAGTGAAGGCTTTTTATGGTACACCCACTAGGAGTGACCTAGGTAGAGAGCTACGTGAGTGGAAGTAATGCAAAATAACGTAATGGATCGAAGGATGCAAATGAGTTTGGAGGTGAAGACTGATGACAATTTAATTCTGAAAAAGTGAAAAATTCCAAGAGGCGGATATGGCAACGGAGTGTGAATAGGAAGGAGATGGTGATTGTGATACCATTGTGCGTATCCACCTCAAAGCTATGATTGATCAGGAAGAAAGCGGTATTCCTCTATGATATGAAACTTGATAATATTGCTCGTAAAAACATCTATAAAGCCTCAATTTTACGCAAAGAACTTTCAGTGCCGCAGATTCACTTCAATAAAACATACTTCAACATGGTTCACTAGACATTCTCAATAACCTGATGACGTCAACTTCAAGAAACGATTTATTAATTAAATGGATTTTTTCTTGGTTTTCACCGAATTGAGTTTCTTGTTTACTTAGAGGAGCTTCCTTAGTTATATATAGAGACCCACTGAATTTCGTGATGAAGGACCTACAACTCTCGAATGATAATTGTGAACCTCACGATGTATTTTCGGTAGGAATGTACGCGCTACTAGAATAGCAGCTTCTCACTTTTATACCTACAAGTATTATCGTCCTATATGGGTATAGAAAACAATAAACCGTTGTGTATTATTTTGCAGCGTTCTTGGTTTTTTTTTAAGTTGAAGCTTAAAGTTGAATTTGATAAGCTTCTTTAATTATTGCATTTCGTCGAGTTTCGGTCAGATATTGTCATGTGGGTACATACTCTTTGATTGATCTATACAAAATAGAATAAACCGCTGTGTAATAATTTGTAGTGTTTTTTCGTAGGCAAGGTTATGATATTGGGTACGTACCCATCAAGTTTTATTATCTTCTCCCCCAAATTTTCCGTGAAATCACGCCCTCCATAGGTGTTGGTTCGGATTATGGCAGCAAGTACATTAATGATTAAAAATGCTCAAGTTGGGATAAATTCAATCATTTTCAAAGAAAATTCACTTAAATGAAAACTAAAACAAATTAAATCTTTGAGCTGTTTTCACTGCCCACCAGGTAAAGTGATTTAGCTGCGTATACGGGCAATCCAAATTAACTATAGAGAGTTTCTATAATAATAATAATTATTGTAATAATAAATTTTTTATTATTTGACAGTTATGTGCGTTTCTCAGTAGGGAACAGCTGATGGCAGAATAATATTTCACTCTCTTTTGGCCTCAAACTCATTTGAATAGAATGACATGCCTTCGTGGTCTGGAGGTTTTTACCTCGGGAACCATCAAGTTAATTTCAATTTCAACTTTCACTTCTAACGAAGAACAAACTCACTCTCTGGGTTGGGTCTCATTAATATCAATTTATTGACAGGAGGAAAATAGAATTCAACGCGGTGGTCGTCATCAATTTTCATGAATTAGGCCGTGGTGAGATCCGACGTGGACCCGTATGGGATGTGTTCGGTCACGGATCAGCAGTCCTTTGGTGCGTATTACAACGTGAACTGTATTGAGTGATGGTTCCGAACTGAAACAGCAACAGATGCAACGTTGTTGTTATTCGCATAGCTGAGGACTTGAGATGAGACACGGATGCTCAGATGTGATTCCATTTTGGTCACCTACGCACGCACCCATCACTAGGCACATGACTATGATACAACCGATCAACATTTAGCAAATTCTGGAGCAAATGAGGAGTTTGACTGTTGTCAAAATAAGTAAGGTAGAGAATGCAATCGGGATCATAACAAAACAAGGTCGAAGTGATGTTAGAATATTGGCAAGCAAGGTTTGAAGCTGAAGTTGGATACTTGACAAAATGTGGTAGAGTCTGCTACTGGAGTAACTAGAGCCAAACTATGTTTGAGGCTGCAAGTGCCCTATTTCGCTTTTCATACCAGGTTCAAGGCTGCTGTTGAAAACGTATCAAGACAGCAGCTGAAGCTTTGCCAAAAAAGTCGAGTCTGCATTTGAAGCCTTGTCAAACTAGGGTCGAGCCTAGTTGAAAACTTGTCAAACCTATATCATGTCGGCAGTTTGAACCTGATCGAACCATGGTTGAGCCTGCAGTTCAGACCTTGTCACTGCTCGAATTCTTTACAAAATAGGCACCTGGGCTCCCATAGGTTATACTTAGTTACTGATTAATACTTAGGTCGGCCATCATAAGTTCAACTGCGTAGGTGATAATCATTTGAAACATCGAGAACATTATATAGGTCAACTACAGAGGAAGTAAGAGGCTGTAAACATACACTCACGCAAACCCGACATGTTGGTGAGGAACAATGAACGGCCTTGAGGGTTAACGGCGTTGGAAATAGCGAGAGAGGGTCTGTCTGGCCTGGTCTCCCATCACTGTGGAGATTGCGGCTAATTTTGTGGAAACGTTTGTCCCCATGGCCTCTACTCGACGATTTCCCCCGGACGTCGGAACCGCGAGAAACACATTCGGTCTATATTTAGGTGGAAACGTTTTGTTTTATCGCTTACAAAACGGGTTCGATGCGCCCTCGGGGCAGCACTTTGCTATAATTCTTCAATATTTTAACAGGGATCCCTTGTTCGGTCCATTCGGTTTATGTTCCACTGAAGCGTTAACGGTGACCCGGCAATTTATTTTGTTGCGACCCAATACCATTGAAAATGGACGGTTTGGTGAACGTTGGTATAGGGATTCGAAATAGCGAGGAATTACATTCATGATAGATGAAACATGTCTATGTACGATATATATAAGCGAAGCATTCATTGGAATTCGCTATTTTCTACTACAGAACCACGTAGTGTTACATTATCTATATTGGAACAGAAAAGAAACAATCAATAAAGTTGGAGGGTAAGCTTCTTCATCCAAGGACATTCTGTTCAAGCATAGTTTAGTTCGAATCGCTCATAGGAAAAAGTACGAGTATTTCCTACTCATCTCGTGTTGGTCGTCCTAAATCGTCCGAGTAATCCCTGAAAATCTCAACGAAATTGGTCGAATAGTTCCGGAGCCCATGACTACAAATTTCATTGTGCTTGCGCAGTAGCTATCACTGATCCAATCGTGACGAAATTCATGGATGATTGTCTTGGAGTTGGCCTTCAACTAACCTCCAAATTTGAGCGATATAGGTCAATTAGGTAACTAAGATACCGAGGTCCGAGGTTGCAAGAAATTCACGTTTGCGCATGCGCTCATGCTACTAGTGGTCCGATGGCGATGAAGTTGATAGGGGGCCGTCGTCCTCACCCGCATAGTCGCGAGCAAACCAGGCGCTACCTGTGGAGAGCTCGACGTACTTTCACAAAATTCGGATCATAACTTCATATAGTTTTGCCTGGGACAAGGAATTGACTACATACAGACAGACGCGGAACCATACTTGTTCAAAATGCTCTGAAACGTAAAAAGCAAGTGGAAATTTTGACTTTTAAGGGCAAAACTTCTCTTCTATTTCTTGCACGAGTACTTAGCTTCTTATATTCAGTAGTGAGGAAGCAAAAATCATAGTCTGAATGTTTTTAAGAGTTCAAACAGTTTTATATAACTAGTTGGTGTAAATAATAGGCGAAATATGGACGTGTTCAGTGTAGCACAAGTTATTGGATGCTTGGGAGACGTTTTCTAACTTTGAAAACATCTGCCAACCATTCGATAACCTGAACAAGGAGGCTCAGATACTGTTGATATTCTTCTTCACTGACGAACGGCAACGCGATCGATAATTTTTCCCCATTATGGTAATGTTTGCGTCTCTGTTTTTGTTTGGATGCTACCATTGCTATGATTCATATATAGGAAATCATCTAAGACCCTACCACCCCTTAAAATGTCATCAAAGCCAGATGCTAATGATGAAAGTATGCGTGTAACAAGGATTGGCGGACTATCTAACATGCAGACAAACAGCCTAACAGGAACGGAAGCAAATTTTTTCAAGATTATTATTTATCCTGGAGGGAAAAAGTTCCCAAAAGTGATAAGTCCACAACTAACTACTCTGTAACTACAAAGTAACTAGGTACTTTGGTGACCTCTGAAGCAGACTACTTTTTGTTTTAAAAGTTGACCTCATGTTGTACCAGAGGTAACTTCCCCTATTTAGGACCAACACCAACTACCATGCATTACGACTTTCTTCCGATTATTTTCAATAATGAACCTTTGGAATCGAGCACGAAAAAAAATTTTTTACCCCCCTCAAAATTTGAGGTTTTACGTTTCAAGATACGCAGAATCCAAAAATCGAATTAAAAAAAAAAATCCGTCCGTCCGCCGTACGCCGTACACACTTCCTTAGTAACCATGGACCAAAATTAATGAAATTTGGTATACCGGCCCCATTCGGTGTCTAGTTGTGCCGCGTAGCTTGGCGTTACCGTAAGTCTTCTCTAAGGGGTAGAAAATAGGGAGTGAAATTTTCAAAACGCCCTGGCTCGAAAATTTCAAATAGGAAGGTATATTTTCCATCGATTGAAAGTAGAACACAATTTTTAGCGTCGAATGAGACCTTGCGGAGCGTTTTAGGACTAACCGTTCGCTCCCTGTAAGGACTTAAGGGTTGAACGAAAAAAAGAGCAGAAACACGAGTATGAATCGCAATTCTTCCCGAGTAGGCAAAATCTCCGTTCAAATATCAGCTGTTCAAATGCAAATTTCTTTCGATTCCAAGGAACCAAGTTTGTTGTTTACTTTCAGAAGCTTCCTCAGTTACCGAATTTCATTAAGAATGAATGATACAACAAACTATCCGATAATAATAATTACAAGAAGGTACCTACTCACTGTCGCCAATAGATGATTGTGAACCTCGCGGTAGGTGGGAATTTTATGTCAATAGGATCTTTGTACATGGACGATCTGTACAGAAAATAATAAACCGTTGTGTAATAATTTGCATCGTTTTATTTTCAAAACCTCCAAAATCCACTGTTTTTCCAAGTTTTTCTATGTGTTATATCCAATAATTTGTATATTTCTGTAATATTTTTGATGTAATATTGTCTTTTGTTTTTGCAGGTGAGATACTAGGACAAGCTAACACTAAGACAGGAAGGTGATCCTCAAGAAGTAGGTACCTCTTCCTTACGTTACGTTCTTCTCTTACGTACTCTTACGTAGGTACGTTCCGTACTTCTTTCTTACGTTATAGAATTCGGACATAATTCAGCAGTGAGCTACCTACTAGTTCACATCAATCTTGTAACTGCTGGGGAAAATAGGCATAGTTACAGCCCTTGCAAGCTGCTTATGTCAAGCGCCCAAAAGTAGAATTCGACTACATATTGTTGCACGTAGGTATTCTGATACATACATATTTTGTGACTTGTTCATTCATTTATCGTTAATTGAGATGATAATTGAGATAATGAGAGTTACAAGATCAAGAGTTACAAGATAATTGAGTTACAACAATCATACTAATATTCGGATGGCAATTTTGCTAGGACGTTGTCTAGATTATAAATTTACTACATCAATTTTCTAAATTTGATATTAGAAAATAGGCCAAACTTATTGTCCGAATAATCAAGAATATGTTTTTAGCACTCTTATCCTGATTTCTGGAGATTCTTACTTCTGATTATTTTGTCGAAGTGTTTTTTGAGTAAAAGCACATAAGGGACCTCGCAGGTCATTGCGTGTTCCGAAGATTTTTTTTTTTTTTTTTCTCATTGCGCGTTCCCTGGGGCTAATCAACCTCACTGTTCCAAAAAAAAACTTCGGGTTGAAAAATATCGTGAGTTTTCGTATCCCATCAACTTTCAGCCGTGACGTTATATTCAATTACCGTGAAATGATTGGTGCTTTGATCCGCTCCCCCGTACGGTTTGCGGACGATAAATTCCAAATGTCATCGAGCTCTCTTCACCCCGAAGGTTAATGGATCGTATTACTTTAAAATACATTCGACCGAAAAGTTATTGGCTATATCCGTAGAAATGCTGTTGAGTTACGTTTGACTGAACAATGATGATTGGTGTCAAACATCATTTTTGAGGTCCATGTCCACTCATTCTCAGCCTCGTCCATCAGAGCAGAATATGGTTGAGGGATAACCTACGAGTAGGTATAGTAGGTATAACAGATAGAGATGCCTCGATTCTTGCTTTTGTGCACCTAATGGCTCTCGTTTGCATGTTCGAATTGGGAGTAGTGTTTGGTCAATTGCCTTGAAATTGAGTGCGTTCTACACAAATAATATTGAGTTACTGTCTATCCTCAACCTGTATTTGGCTTTTCAAGTCCGAGTTGAAAAAGTTAACGTACCTTACTGGAAAAAGTTAAGGTTTGGGTCACACTCGGGTTACTCGATTTCACTTATTTCAGATTCATTAAACCCCTGCGCCGAGCCGGTTAATGTAGCGCCCGTAACTAATCCACTAAGTAACAATCCACATAGGGAATTGGCGCTCTTGGAACATCACAGTACTGATGAAAACAGGATCCCGTCAACTGGCTGAGAGTTCCACCTAGGGGAAAAAAGGCCGGAATTCAAACTTAACCCTTCCTCTGAATACGTCGAGATGGCGCTCTTGGGAGGGGGTGATTGCAAATGTGACGCTATACATATTTGTACTGACTGCCTTATAGCCTACTCACAATTGTGTGTGATGGAGGAAGTTGGAGAATAATCCATTCAGACTATCCGGAATGAGGATCGTTCCCTGGTAAATGCTCGAAACGCTCCAAGGACACGCTCTGACATGCGCAGTTCACATATTCTGCGTACGAAGATCTTTGCGCATGCACGTACTACCAATCCTCGGTCATGCCCCCTCAGCACCATGATCAACCGTGTGCAAATTTTGAAGTTGGATCTTTAACAAATTCATCATAGGGTCAGAGAAGTACAGCGACTCTGATTCATGTTTGCAATTACTCTTCCAACAAAAGTCAGTAACACGAAAGTAAAACACTCAATATATTGAACTCAGCTGTCACCTTGGGCTCGTGACGCCTGTCTGTTAATATCTTCTGATCCTATGTTATTATTATTCGTATATACTATTTTCAAACAGTCACGTCCCCCCCCCCCCCCCCCCCCCCTCATGTTGAGAACCACTAAGCGATCATGGTTGGCGAAAACTCCCTGTTGCTCAGGGCCCAATCGTTACCCACCTTCGGAAATTTCTGCTTAACGGAAAGGACTGTTGTGAAGGAGGGTTGTGAAGGTTTCTGCTTTTCGTTTATTTTCTTTCCCTTGAAATCGATTCAGCCAGATAAGCTGTTTACTGCGAACTACGAACGGTTTGGACAACCTCAGAGTACAAAATAAGTTCATAAAATGTTCTTAAAACCAGGAGATCGACTTGGAGTTCGGATTTCCCTGTGTGCTTATTTACCGACCTGTGTATTGCTCTAATTTTGAGTTGACGCGCTTGGAATATCGTAGCACTGATAATAACAGGATCCAAAACACTCTTGGAACGTACCTAGTTTATGAATGTTGTAGTGACCTGAATATTGGTTGTCACCGTACTTGGACAAGACCTTAAACATCTTGTGGCCTGATGTACGAGTTTGCCGTCCAACCCATAAAATTGTCTGAATCCCGACCAGAGTGTTCATAGGTGTGTTGAAATAAATTGTTGTTCCATGCCGAATCAGAAGACAATAAACCTGTTGGTTAGGTCCCTACTCGAAGGAGCGGTATCTTGTGGACGATGGTACTCCGCCGATCGGTGGAAAAACGAATTGTGGGGTAGAAGGGGTTATCTCTCCTGACTCGAGCAATAAAAAATGTCTGCTCGGCGGCGATAATAATTTTCCAGGCTCCCACCTCCAACTGTCACTACCCGTGGAGTGAGAAAGAATTATGGAAACAAGAATTCTTGAGCTCTTAAAAGACGTTTCACTTTGTTAGTACACATTCGGCCGATAATAGATGGCGTTTTATTCAACAGTCGGCATTCCTCGGTGGAAATATAAATCTTTGAAACGTGGCTGAGTGAACATGTATGCAGTGCAATGCAGGATGTGCTGACAATTTTGAGAAGCAGTGCAGATCTGAACATTAGCGCTTAACGACTTGTATATTCGGGTCTGATGACGAGGAACCTCAGCGTATTTTTACACTCCGGCCCATATTCGATGACACTTGAAATTTTCAGAAGACCCCCAGACTCGGCAACAATGATCAAGCACGAGGCCGACGCCACCCTACAGGTAGCGCTGGACGTTTGAATGGGACCCTCATTAGGGTAAAATAATTCCAATCGTTAACCCCCTTATGCAACTGCATTGTGATCCATTAATTATTTTGAGCATTCTATCACGAGAATCGCGATCTGTATAAAATATGGAACATAACGAGTATAAACACGAACTAAATGTATTGGAAGAAAAAAATAAAACAGCCAGTCAACGTCATATAGGAAGACTCCAGGCAAGAAGGGAAGATAGAAAGGAGGCTAAGAGGATAAACTTATCCGGCAATCAGTGTGGCCAGTCCAAATGGAAGGCGAAGTTGCAACCTCATGGTAGGGAAGGGGTTTGGGTACCTGCGGCCAAGGTATCATAGAATATGGGGCAAAGTGTAGGGTGGGTACAATATAAAATTTAAATTTCAAATAAAACTGCTGAATTTTGGGTTTTCACTACTATATTGGTCTGATGGGGCCATTGGACGTGTGAGGGACCAGAGAATCTGCTAGTTTGAAACATTTCCCAAAACACGGACTACAGATTGGTGAGGTATAACCCTGAAATAAGAAAAGTTCTTACTTTCTATGTTCTTATGTTGAAAGACTTGTTTATTTTCAATTCCGACTCTTCCGTGAAAAATGCATTCCTCTCACATATTATCAGGTTATCTCTTTCAAGATTGTTTTGCACGTTGATTCAATTTGTGGCGAATTTTTCATTTTCGACTTCAAATTCGGGTTCAGTACCTTTGAAAACCCCGTAGTTCGCCCGGAATGTTCATCAGATTGGCTGTAAAACGGGTGAGAAGATGTATTTTTTTTACGGTCTCGTTTCATTCACTTCCAATCATCGGATACCCCACAAATTGAACCTTTTTGGAAAGCTCGCACTGAAATCTCTCAGTTTAACGAATAAAATGGAACAGCCGTAACAGGATAGTTTACTACCTATTTATTGATAAATAATAGTTTTCAATGTTATCCAATGAGGCTTCATTATGTTTTCAATGATAAATTAAACTTCATTGGATTAGAAAACAAATAATGCCAAACATAATCTATTCAACTGAAAACCGATGATGGCTAAGTTCATGGCCAGGTTGTTGGCTATAGGGTAGGTAATGATCCCATCCTCTTCTTTCTCCTAGAATCGACTGTCATTCACGAGGTCTGCTGTGGTAGCACTTGAAAAGTTCTATTATTTTTTTGTATCTCCATGTATCAACAGCATGGAGGAACATGACTACAATTCGACTTTGCGTTAATGGGGTTTCCGCCGAAAATGTTGGAAAAGTTCCTGTGACTTTCTTCTTTTCTTGATCAATACGTCCTTCCTAGGATAATAAAGAATGTTGACCCGTGCTGTAATTTTCTGGTTAATTAGTATGAAATAAACTATTCAATATCCCCAATGAAACAGTACGCCTCTATTACAGTTTTTCGAGTTAGGGCGACTTGTGAAATGACCGAACGCAACGCCGAACTTCAACGCACAACAATAGATAGAGTCCAAATGGGACCTACCTACCGAATTTCATCAGATTATGTCCATGGTAATCAAGCATAATACCGGGTTCATTCGGCGAGTAGTTAGGTAGCTACGTATCCTGAAAGGTAAAACATGAAATTTTGAGGTGGGTTGTAATCGTTTTTTGGTTTATTATTTTCAATAATGAACCTTTGGAATCGAGCATGAAAAAAAAATTGTTGACCCCTCAAAATTTGAGGTTTTGCGTTTCAAGATAAGTAGAAT
>JAEMON010000003.1:17762632-17773256 GCA_030264115.1 Lygus lineolaris | reverse complement strand
GACCACTCGACCCACAAAATGGTTTTCTGGCTGGTTTACTTGGTTGTCAGAACGAATGGCAATCTCATTATTTGTCTACAGTAGATTTTCAGCAGAATTGGGAAAATAATTTAGCCACTAGAACTGCCGGTGACAGTGGCACAACGGAGTCAGGACAATATGTGTTCGATTCGGATCCTATAATATCCCAAGCTGCTTTGGGTTTATTATTAGCTGACAAAACTCTATATTATGATGAGGCTAAACAAAACTTTAGTATGGAGCTTCCAGCTCCAGGATTCAGGACCTCCAACGTTCCTTCCTACTCTTCTGGTTTGAAAGTTCTGTAATGATTATAAATTTATCTCACGGGAGACCACATTCTTCAGGTCGTCGGTACTTCATCCCATCATACTTCGTCAGGGCTGTCCTCCTCTCAGTACCCTCTGAAGGGCTTAAATGAGCACGACGCTGCTCAAATATTGAGAGAGCGGTCGTCGTCCGCGCTTAACCCAGTTTTGCGGAATTTTCTGCTCAAAATCCACCGCCGACAATCCAATTACGTCAAGAGGATTGAAGAAGAAGCGTTCCGTGTGCAGAATTACTGGAATTTATCGGTCGTTTGGAGGGTTTACGACTCATCAGCACTAATGGAATAATAAGGGCACTCATTTCTTATCAGGCGGCTTGTGAGTGAGCTTTATGGGTTGTACTGGCCTATTATGGAAATTGTGACGCCTTTTCGCTAAGTCTAAACAACCTAAAATAACTCGTCCACTCCGGAAAATTAATATCGACGACGCATTAGAGACTTTTCTAAACGTCAGAGTGTAGTGAAGTTTTCCGGCTTTATCAAGAAATTACCCTAGTTATGTGACATATATCTTTAGATCAGTATTCAGCAATATCGATATTTATTCAGGGCCCGGATTCATATTTTTCTGCTGAAAATGGTAAAATATGTATATCTCAGTATAATAATTTGAGTAGGTATAGCTAGGGAAGCATTTTGTTTCGGGAAAAACCTTGGAAAACCTGACAAAAACTTGCAAACCCCTTGGGAAATACCTAAGGAAAACCTGCCATTCATTCATCACTTGGTATCAAGTCGCCGGTCCGTACCTATGACAGGGATGTTATGGATAAGGACTGACATTTCATCCCAACGAATTCATTCCTGTGAATTCCAAATGCAATGTGGAATTGCAGTGTGGAGTTGCTCAAAATGATTTGATCAGTCTCTAACGTGAGCTGAAAAATTGCACAGTGAGCGATTTTCTTCTTCAAATACCAATCTAACAGTTGTTTGAAATCAATTGGGGCACCGTACGAATATCGTATCATCTACAAGTAGTCACGATAGGTTAGGTTATTGGTTAGGTTGAATATTGGATTCTCACTATTCGATTCACTCAATATTCACAAACAATAATCAAACAAGAAACAAGGAAGTAAGAGCTGTTGTCTTCGCAATAATTTCAAACATGATGAATAAGAAATATCTGCGTAATTTGTTATTTTCAAAAATCCTTCATGCCGAATCAATGACAAAAATGCTGCCACTTCAAGGGAATCCGCCGGAATTGGAGTACCGCTCTCGAAAACGTGTCCCTCTTGAACTGACCTTGAAAAAGTTGAGTGAAAGTCTTGATAGGCTATAAATGAACTCCTTGAGTTTTCTATGGTCGTTAATCTGAGGGTCGCAGTTCTTCACTTTTTTGTAATCATTTGGACAAACGCCGTTTTTCAATTACTCTTAGTTTTGGTTGTGAATGAGGCTCTAACAATAATTAATTCCCAGGTCGAACCATATCGTTGGAACCGCCTGAGTATCTAGCACTAAAGCCAACGGGAATGAAATGAAGTGTCATTGTCATGTCATTCACTCTAATTTACATGTTTTACTCCAACCTTAACACTTGGACGTTTTCAACAAAATGATTGAACAAGGGTATTAAGTGGTTATAGCCTCATTTTCAACGAAAACTAAAATAAGGATGGGTAGTTCAAATTATTAATCGATTTAAGACTTTTTGATTACATCGAAATGGTTTAGTAGATTACAAGTAGATTATCAATGTCCATGATCAATTATATTAGAGCGAAGATCGTCGCTAATCCATTAAAACTTCAGAAATGATGAACAGAGACACAGACATCCATTTTTTCCTTTTTTAATAATAAATTATTGTAGGTGTTATATTAAATCTTCTATTCGTTAAACGTACCAACACAGTGGTCTACACAAGAATCAACTTTTCAATCAACTCACAACAATAACTATATACATAATTGCTTGGAAACAGAATTATCGAAACAACTAACAGTAGACCAAACAGTACAGTACAGATAAAATTGTAATCGGTTTTACCATCACTGAACTAAAATTGATATAAAAATGGCGCTTGCTCTACACTAAACCTTGAATTTTGATCAAATCAGAAATTCAAGGGCCTGCGGATGACAGGCTCGGGAAGCGCCCGTACCATATTTGTATGCTACAAATCAAAACTTAATAATATACTTTACGTTGTGAATTATAATTTCAAGTTTTCTCTGAATTTATTTGACTTAGAATTATAATTCACCTAGTAAAGTTAGTATTTATGGTAGTGATTGTGTAACATACGTGCATCGAGGAATTTCGAAAATAATAAACGTGAAAAATAAACCAACGATTTTCAGCTGTGTTGGGGCGTGAACTAAGAAGGCAGTGAGTTTTCATGAGATTTCGAAAATCCAAATAGGCCCGTGTGATTCACTGTGGAGTTCATAGACCTCGCAGTTAGTCACGAGCTCGCTAAATATTTTGATTTGATCCTTTCGCCTGAAATAACCGCCGACTGTTTGTTTTGCCGCATGGTAATTGCTGACTCCGAGCACACACTAACCAAATCAAATACACTTTTAGGATGCAGATGCTAAAGTGGTCGAATTCCAACAACTGGCGTAAACGTTGTCACTACAGCTTCTCGATGCTGTTGTATTCAGTGTTGTTTTGAACCTCTCTTGTATTTCATGTTTGTGATTCTCCAAATGACTATATAAATTCACTTCAAAGTCGGGTATGACCATAATTAATAGCCGATCAACAATAGTACCTCCTTGGACTGATTCAGTAATTATGATAGATAATAAAGGCGATGAATGGCTCTATTCTTTTATTCTGTTCAACTCTGTATAGGATTGAACGTTTCTTGTGTTTGCCATCCACTCATTCAAGGAGGGTGGTAGTAAGTAGGTAAATACCTATATTGTGAACCACCATCGTCTGATATGCTGGCAATATTTCGAGAGGTTTTTGAACGGCTTCTAAATGAACCATTTGAATTTTTATCATATAATGATATAACAGGACAATTCCATTATTTTTCCGACCGTTACGTTACAGTATGAAATGAGACCTCGCGATCGTTACGTTACGATAATCATCATCATGATCTGACTGTAGAACCGTAGATCTACCGTCCGTTTATTTTTGTAATGAGAATGGGGGCAGACTCTGAAGTGTTTCCACAAATAAAATACAAATATTTTGCCTCCTCACTACCTCAAGGTAGGAAAGCCTTAATACATTCGAGCAAGAAGTACAAAATAATTGCATTCCAAAATATGGGATGAAGGGATTTTTTCGATTTTCGGATAAAAAATTAGGTTTCAATTAGGTTTTATATAGTTGGTTTTTCTTGAAACGTAAAACATCAAATTTTTGGGGGGTTAAACAACTTTTTTTTTTCGTGCTCGATTCCAAAGGTTCATCATTGAAAATAATAAACCACAAAATGTTGGTCCTCCTAAATCAATATAATCGTCGTTGAAGATGCAACTCGTCCTAACTGACTCTTGGCAACTTTTCAGGAGAGACAAAAAACTGAATTGCAGAGGTTGCATCTTCAAAGCGCAATGTAGTGCCACGTCGATCTATGAATTAAGTTTCAGCAAAAATAACTTCATAGATCGACGTGGCACTACATTGTACTTCTGACTGCATAATAATCTCACTTTGCCCAAAATGTCAGTTAGCACGTGTTGCATCTTCAACGACGATATTCACTCATAATTTCTTTAGTTTCAAAGCTTTCTGAACAATTTTAGTTCCGTGTCTGTCAGTCTGTGCCAATTTGTTCTTCCAGGTCAAGCTGTACTAAATTAGGGTGCGATGTTGATGAGATTTTGCATGAGGGACTGTGCTGGTCCATCGAACCAATTGTAGCATGTGCGCATGCGAGGGGACCGTACTGGTTAGTCTCCATACGGTCTCCTGTTCATTTCATCACCAACGAACGAATAAGCGAACAAGATATTCCTAAAACATCGGTTTCTTTATTTCAAACTGACCAATATTGCTCCAAGTCGAAGGGTATTTGGCTCCAAGAATAGTTCCTTTTAAGTTCGGAACATTAATAGCTACTACACATGCGCAAACTTAAAATTTGTTGTCATAGAACTGGTCTACCAATTTTGGTAAAAATTTTCACTAATCTATTCCATACGTCCATGTTACAAAAGTGAGGAAGCTATAATCCAACTTGAGAAACGTTCTTCACTTCCTGAACGAATTCTTTTAGGCTTTCCCCAGAAAGTATTCTGGTGTACCTACTCAACTTTACAACTTTCAAGTTTGAAGTAAGTAGAATGAATATAAAGTGCCTAATACTTAAAAAAAAAAAAAAATACAAACAATTCCCACCTAAGCAGTGAGCAACCCTGGCCATGACTGTGTGAAATAGAGACCGTCACAAGCAAATTCAAATCCCGAAATCGATCCTCGACTACGTTCACATCGATGACATAATATCACTGTAACACACTCTCCTAGGCAGTTCCTTTTATTTTCCGTGTAACCCCCCCCTTTCCCTATCATCTCAAAACCAATCGGATAATGGAGAAAAATCCGCCCCTCCTCCCCCCTTTCTGCATTGGTCCCATTTCGAGCTTCAGGCGTGGAAGTTTTCTGGTAACGACGATTCTAATGCATGAATAATACATGACAGCTTTCCGCGGCGTTCGTCTCCACGCGCTACAACCAATACGATCCTGAATTTATCTGTCCCGCCCTCTGCCCTCAGGCATGATTGATCAGAATGTGCCCGTTCGGGAAGAAAGACCCCATCATTTCATATCATTCTCCCAAAAACCCCCTCCGAATTCCTATTTATATTTCCCTCTCTCTCTCTCAGCCTTTCTATTTTATTCCGTATTTCTCTCTCCACGGTCTCCCAAATATATTTTTTTCTCTCACCACTCCAGCCGAGGGTCTTCTCCCCACATATCCGCCTCTCCGAAAAACAAAAGTCGCTCGGGATATTTACCCATCAATAATAAATAAATAACCCTTACAAGGATTTTGGTTGTCTTTTACTCAAGGCAAAGTATCAGGCTTTCTATTCCCTATGGGACGAAAAACTCCTTTGTTGGGGTCTGCCACAATGCAGTAAAAACGTATTTTTCCGAGCGTAATGTACTCGAACACTGTTACTCCTTTTCCCAGTGTTTATTGAAAACTCGTAATTGCGAGAGTGGGACAACCATCTGCCTTTGTGATATTCGACTACCAACATGATCATGCATGCTTGCTTGATTTTACATGGGGACCTACACGAACAAGAAGAATTTACTGGACCCATCGTAGATGTTTCAAAAAGCTCAAATCATGCAGAATGAGTTAGTGAGTGAATTTTCAGGAAATAATATTACTTAGCTGATTTTTGGCAATTTTTGGACTACTGAATTTTCCGGGTAAACTTACCTATGGTGAATTATTCTAAAAGGAAATTCAAAGTATACCTACCTACCTACCATATGCCTACGTTTAAAATGTTAATTTTCTAAAAAGCGTCTTAAATGATTTCAAGTGTTTTTTAAAGCGATTTGTGACTTTGAAATTCCTAAATTTGACCCCTAATAGTACCCTACTTCCTTCCCCTGAAAATTCTGGGCAACGAACTCATCCTTTTTCGTGGTATTATTGTCATTTAGGATTTTTTTTGTTATTTTTAGATCGATTCAGGCGTCAGATTTTGTCTGGAATTAACAAATACATACGTCCATATTTTTATATAATACACATAAATAAAGTGTTACAAATTTCATGTATAGTTTTAAAATGATTCGCAACGTATTTCTTTTGAAAAAATTTTCAAATATTCGCATAGGTAACTAAATTTTTTAAGCCATTGCAATAGCTTCATTTTCACAAATTCGTTAATTACGAGTATATCTTTGTTCAAGTTGGATTGTCCATGTTCTTTATGTAGATTGTCAGCAGTTTTTCGTAATCAGATTTATTTCGCATTGCAATATAGGGACCTAGTAATCTGGATTCCGAGCACTTTGCAGCGTATTTATTTTGGCAACGGTGTCCTTCAGATGTTTCTCACTATTACGACATCGTGTCGACACAAGGGAGTACGTGTACCTACACTTAGACTCGGTATAGTTGGAGGGAAAAGTCGCAGCCGGAGGCTGCAGATAATGATAAGACCTTATGTACGTGATATCACCCTTATTTCCCAAAAGGTAGAGATTTCCCAGAAGGTAGAGATAAGACTGGCCCAGCGCCGTCAGTTCTGCACTATATACTCCTCTCTATCCTTACACTAAACCGCTGTGTATTCACTGTCGTGCAGTCGAGAGGCGAAGGGGAGGCCTAACGATCTCAAAAATGGGGCACCACGGAAGATAGCAAAGTCGAGTTCAACAATACCGTCTTCCCATACGAGATCCACAAGAGTGGGTGAAATGTCAAATTTTCGGAGTCATAAACTATGACTCCGAACCACCGAGAATTATTATTTCCTTCGTCAAGGCACTGAACAATGAAAGACAAGTTACAATGCAGTAAGGAACGAATGCGCTAAACTGACAAGTTTAGCAAGGGGTAGGAATGGAACCAATTATGCGTGAGGCAGAAAACGGGACACCCGACCTTATAGCCGAAATCATGATCAGGAGCTTGTGGGAGAGCGAGCGAGTGGCATACTTATAAATGCAGATGCCACTTCGTACTTCCCAGGACTGTACTGCTGTCTCCAAAGATGCTGCAAGCGCCAAACATCGAAAATACGACGAAGCAGCAGAAGACCTACGTGGTTCTTGCACCTCTCTAATCTGATCTTGTCATGGTGTTCTTCACAAAGAATTCGGATCATTTGAAAAACGACTAACCCCACACATTGGCAATCAAATTTGGAAAGCCCATATCAATGGTAGCGGGATGGGTTAGGACCAAAGTTCAGTTCTCTGTGGCACTAGCAGTATCCCTAATACGTCGCCGGGACTCCAGGAGAGAAGCAATGAGATTTCGGGTTTGGAAGACGTAGCTCCACTTCCCCTTTTATGGGAGACTAGGGACGTATGTATTGATGGCATCGCATCAAAGAAGTCACCCACTACAATCAACGAACAGATTCCGACAAGAAAAAGGAAACGTGGGATCCTATGGCAGAGTAAGAATCAAGTACCTACCTATTTTCTCTTAAAAAAAAAAAAGACAAGTGCGAAATAAGATAAGTAGATAAGTTTTCAAGTTAGGCAGGAAGTGGAGTCCGGGAACCTCATAGATATATATATATTCTTCAACTGATTTCATACTCTCTTAAAATTTGGTAAATGTTGCCTCCTCTAAAGATTTGTGTTCCCTCACTTTCGAAGGTCTGAAAGTTCCCTCACTTTCTGAATACTTTTGCTTCCGTGTCTCTCTATCAGTTTGTGTGTCTGTCTGTCTGTAGTCAATTCCTTTTCCCGGGAAAACTGTACCTACCAAATTACAGTTCGAATCCGATGGGAATTTCATGGATTGCGGGTTAACCCGGTTTCGAAGCCCGATACCTACATAGGGTGGGAGCGCAGGCAAACTTTCGATATCCAAGTTGACTATCGGGAACATTCTATTCGGCAGATAGCATCCCGTCCGAGTTTGACGTGGAATTTGTAAAATCAGATGAGCTTTTCCTATTTTCAGACGTTTTTACTCAGTCAACGTCCCCTTGTATTTTATTATATTAATATGAATTATGATTTCACGATAATCGATGAAGGAATAGCGTGTACGACATTCATAGCCTGGCGGGGAAGATTGTCATGTCATATTGCAAAGAACGTCCACTTCTATAAAAACAGGACGATTTTTTTCTCATAGACGAGAATTGGGAGATGACTTCCTGCTGGAATTCGCCAAAAAAAACCTCCTCGAGATCGGTGTAGTCATGAATCTTATCTTCTCGAGCGTGATTGACGAACAGAAAGACAAACAGATAGACTGATCGTCCATACTTAGACGCTCAGTGATAAACCTATCATTGGTACTTGATACTACTTTGAAACAAATCACGCACATGCTGAATAATATTTTGCCGTCTTGAAAAGTTCATTCGTAAAACAGTTACTGAGTATTCGAGTAGGTATAATTGAATTGGAACGTTTCCACAGTCGTTCTTCCTTCTTTGATGACGATGAACACTGCTGTGGAGATCGGTTGATTACTCGGAGGCAAGAAGTTTGCTGCGCCTACAGACTATGTGGCTTGTATAGTTTCTACTCTGGGACATCCTGGATAGGAGTCAAGCTGAAGCACTTGTGCATGTTCTTGGATCGAGTTTAACAAACAAACTGAACAAGTTAGCTCCAAGTTCTCGTGTAGTGTTTGAAGTCTTCATTGACTGTTAAGCTACCAACTTTGTCTTGGGGGGGGGGGGGGGGGGTCATATTCGTATCAGACTGACAGTGCCTTTCGGATCAAAAAAGTTGTGCACAAAAGTTGTAGCCATGGAATACAACGATGATTCAGTGGTTTTGAGAAGCAACATCCCCTATGAACCAAATCCCAACTTTTCAGGAGAAGGAACAAACTGAATCCTGATCAAGTTTTTGATCACCTGTCCCTTTGTTTCCCGTTATTCAGTCACTTCTTGCCTTGCCTTGCGGTAGTCGTCAATACTGAAAAATAGTCATAATTAAAGAAAATAGGAAATTGAGGTCGATACGGGGTGTTGTCCTAATAGGTAATTGAGGTCGATAGGGGGAGTTATGTTTTTCGAGTATTTCTCGATTTTGTAGTCTAGTTGAAGCAATTTTGAGCTAACCAGTCGATGCAACGTGAGAAGTCGAATGAGAATCAGTCAAAACCTAATTTTCGTGAAAATGGTCGATAGGGCGTGTTGCTTCTTAAGCGAAGATATACCACACGTTGTACCTATGAATTAAATGGCGTGTGATGTGGCATTGAGAGGGCACCCACCACAAGTTCACCTTAGAGGACAGTTGACAATATTAAAAATTAAATAATTTATTATTGTGATTGGCATGATTTTCAATGATGCATGCGCAGTAGGTACCGTGATGAAATTCATAGGTAATTCTGTCTTGGAGTCCAACTACCCTCAGAATTTGAGCTCATTTTCCGTTTCAGAGCTTCCTGAACAAATTTAGTAGGTAAGTCATTGTTGACATAATAGGTATCACCTACACAGTTCTGATTCAATTTCGCTCAAATTTTCAGGGAATATGCGGGCAAGGCCACCCGAGGTCCCATATGAATTTCATCACGATTGAATCAGTGGAAGACTCCGCTCATGCGCTAACGTTGATTTCAGTAAATTTCGTGTTACAGCCTTAAGAACCACAGTTTTCATCCGATTTCGTCCAAATTTTCTTGGACGCGGGGAAGCTATATGTGCCGTTTCCGCTTGGCGAAGTATTTCCGATTCCTCCATACCAAGTTTCTTATTTACTTTGAGAAGCTCTCTTCGTTACTGAATTTCTTTATGAATGAATGTCACAACTCTCGGATAATAAGAACTACAGGTGTTTTTTTTTATTTTTATTCGAACCATGTTGATGTAACCTAATGTTCCTCGAAAAACCAGAATGATAAGGCACAGTTAAAGTCCTAGTTCAGATAGGAAAAACTTCGAATAGAACAACTGACGAACTCGCGGCCCACACTAAGTTTTTCTTCACGGACAAAAACCGAGTTTTTTTCTTCTTCCTCTTTTTTCGCCCTTCATTCTTCATTCGTTTCTATTTGGCCCCGATGCGCAATTCATTACAAGTTGGGTCGAATCGATTCGACTTAGTGAAAGGAATCCAGTGGCGGTGGGTGGGGGTTATATAGACCAGGCAAGATCTCAGATAAAAGGTTGAACGCGGGTGAATTAAATCGCTCAAATCAGTTAAGCCCCGAGAAGAAGATTGGAGTGGTCCTTTTTCGAATAGTCTCTTGACGAATGTTGTTCTTCTGGGGCTGATTTAAAATTTCAAATTCGTCCTCGGAGAAGCTCGTTTCGAGTGGAATTTACATCAATGTTCCATCCGTTATGAGTCAGCTTCGACTGAAAGAGTAGATTTAGTATGAGATCACCAGGAATTTCACCTCGCCCACTGCCCGACGTCAAAACCTGTCAATGGAACATGTTCCGTTGTCCTGTTCATAAATGATGGATCAATACATACTACTTATATCATGAATGAATACGAATAGCAATAGGATGAATCTTTTGAATCGTCGACTTTGTGATATTTTATTAGTTTAATCATCTTTTATTGAATGTTCTTTTTTTGTCTCGATTCATTCATTATTGAAGCTCGCTCCAATAACGTATCATCACAATCATCTCTTGGCGACGATGAGGAGGTACCTTCTTGT
>JAEMON010000003.1:17739879-17751632 GCA_030264115.1 Lygus lineolaris | reverse complement strand
ATAAACCGTTGTGTAATAATTTGCAGCGTTTTTTGTTCTTGGGCGAAGTTAGTGAAAAGCGGAGGAAGTTGGTCCAAAATGCAAAATGTCTGCACATGCAAGTTCCCTGATGCGGAACATACTGATAAGTCATGACGGGTCACTGGCAATTTTATATCCAGAGCAGTTGACATTTCTTGAATAATTTCTCATTGAACATGATTAGGTTAGAATAGTCATTACATTATTAGTCGGTGGTTATTGGTCGGTAATTCAGTTATGCATTGATAAGAGTAGGTATTAGGTGTTTGGTTAGTGATATTCTCTCGATTAGAATCCGGGGGTGACATTATTGTTTAACTAATTTGTTCAACTAATCATGACCCAACGGTTTAATCTTTATGTCCGATAACATGTATTGTAACAAGGTAATTGGTGATCTATTGAGAATAATGGTCATCATCTGGGTTTAGTGGGTCGATGGCAATCAAAACCTTATACAAGCCGTCCCAACAGTTTGTTTAAATACCATGAACCAAAATTAATTATTTCATCTGGGAATCTAGTTATTCTAGGCGAGAAACCCACCCATTTCGACATTTACTTGTGAGATGAGGTAGGTAATTTAGATAGTTTCAATACCAAGCCAGTTGATACCTGGGATCAGTTTTACATGATTTAATAGCTACAGTCGTCCCTCGTTATATGCGAATATTGTATGCATGTATGCGAATTCAATATATATGCGGATATACAGGTACCATAATTTTGCGACCTTGATATATGCGAAAACAAATTATTTGGCATTGGAAGACATGTAGGTACATAGACGTAAAATTAAATTTGTGCAGGAAGTCGAAATGCGAGTGGAAATTTTGAGTTAGAGACGAAAATGTTACCTCACAAAAGTGGAACCAAACCTTTAGCTACCTTTGGTAGACTCGTTGGCAATGCATCCTTTTTCGAGAAGCCATATTTAGTTTGTAGGTATTCAAGTAATGTGAAAATGAATGAACAACCGATGTCAGAGCTATCTGTGATGGTAATGAGAATGTCAAGGATGAGACATGCTGGAATAGACAAATTTTCAGTTTTAAAATCTTTCCCGCCGTTTCTCCCTTCTACTGTATTGTTAAAGTTGATCATCTTTTTCATAATTAATAAATTAATTATTAATTAATAAATAAGATGTAATGAAAATTGTTATTTCCATTTTTTCATAGTCTAAGTCTTGCTCCTCCTATCTACTCTCCTAAGAATGAAGTTCTGGGAGGAACCAGGAAGAGAAAAAACAGGAGAAGAAAACTAGTTAGAAGTTTTTGTTTTTTAGGACGAATATACCTAGGTCTATCATAAGCCAGAATTGGAGAAATCAGTTCACAATCACACCTCCCGACCCACTTTTCCAGTTTTTTAAGGTTATTTATGTACCTATTCCCTCTTCTTACCCTATATTAGAGTAGATATATAGATATAAATATATAGTTTCAATTGTATGCCGGGTCCCCTTGGTCCTTATAACCCCCACATTAAACGAGGGAATAGGTACTTTATTTGGACTAGGTTCCGGGATCGGAATGGAAATCCAGGCGACCTGGCCCCCAAAAAGTTGAGGTTCGAAAGGTTTTTCGTTTCCTCGAGCTAAGAACCGCCGGCGTCAGAAAACGGCTGCCGGCGCCGGCGATTATTAAAATCCAGACGGCGAATTCCTGTTTTTAAATCCCTTCAGGTAACCTGACTTGGCAGAGGTCAACCGGGCGCAGAACTCGTGAGCGGGCTGCGGCCTTTCTGGATCAGCTTCCACCCACCGCGTGCCTTCTCAATTCCTTTTCCATAGCATCATCATGATTATCATCATGCATGATCATCATCGCTTTCAGCAAATTGTCAAAGAAAATAGGTAATGCATTTTTTAGAGAAAACTCATACTTTATTGCTTAATAACGTTACATGGTTGTAGTTGAGATAATTGTTTTGAAGATCGATCCAATTGATTATGTCACTGTGCTGCATAGTTCAGTGACGTCGGTTCTCGGGATTATGATTCCACAGGAGTTCTCCCTCTCAATTCATTCATTCGATGTCCCCCATCTTGTCCAATTAATTAATCTTTCACCTACTGTGCTTGTTAATAAAAAGTGGTTGTGCAAATCCATACATCGTGGTCATTTTTACTCGTTCCTATCAAACTTTTACATGGTATAAGAAGTATTTATTTTAAAAAGTTAATTTTAACGGGTTCGGAACGTTTTAACAAGAGTGAGTGTATAAATGCCCCGAGGTTGCCGTTCTTTCGAAGAGTCGCCATTGCCGTTTACTCCGTTATGCCAGAAACCCCTTCAATCATTCGAGAATGAGCGACTTACGATCGCTTCAGTTATTCAACTTCGATGCGAATGACCTCAAGAAAGAATGGGATGACTCGTATCAGGCATTTAATATATTCTATTTCATGATTAGGCCGACTAGCAGACCACACTCAGATAGCCAGACATAGGTAGTGTAGGTAATACGTGATAGCATCAAACATCAGCGTCAAAATCGCTTTTCTCAAATCTTGACCGAATGTTATTCATCAAAAATTACTTCCACCAATGCAAAAAGATAATTATGATGTGATCGTAACCATCGAAAATTGTTCTTGAAAATCAACAGACTTAATTAAAAAAAGTTCCGTTCATGCAGCATGAGTTGATGAGCGAATGTTCAAAGAATGATTTTAACCGATTTGGTGGGTGATTCTTATAGGAAATTCCACGCTGATTCCGAATATACCATATTATGTTCCTTTGTTAAGATGGTAATATACACCGAAAACCTTTAAAAAAAACTCGTTTTTAGCGAGTTTTGACTCTAAATTTTCAAATTTTGAACCCTTGGAGTACTCCAAAAATTCTGGCCAACGAACTCATCCTTTCTTTTGATATTATTGACATTTTGACATTTTTCCACATTTTTAGCTCGATTCCTCGTTTGGATATCGTCTGTAATGACACACACACATAATATATACATATACAAAAAAAGTGTTAAATTCCAGGAATCGTGCGAGAATGGTCTGAAACGGGTTTCCATGAAGAAAATTTTCAAAAGTTTGCATTACAAAAATGTTGAAGCCATTGCAATAGCTTCATTTTCTTCGAAAATTCGCTAAAACAAATATTGAATACGACATTTCAACGATCTATCCCGATGAATGAAATCTGAGTATCTCAGCTCATAGCAATCGTTTTGGTGACGTTGTAATGCAAAATTTCCTTTTTATCGAATTCCATCTCGTCCCGACGCGAAAAGTTGTGATATCGCACGATATTCCTGTAGTGAAGAACGTGTTATTCAATCAACTCCATTAGGGGAAGCTTATTTCTCCACGAAGGAAATGGGTGTAGTGGGTGTACGTTATACTACCTATTTATAGAAGAAGAAACCTCATAGAAATCGGTGCAGTCGTTTGAAGCACGAACTGTCAACGCCGGTCAAACGAATAAACAAGTTGGGTGTGGCACATAGCCCATACCTTGGTAGCGGAAGCAAAACAGGCGTAGCATAATAGTAAGGTATAAAAAGATTGAAGATATTTTGAAAAATTCGCTGTAACGTTTGTTGGAACTTTATATATACCTATGTTTGAAACCCCAAGCTAGCAACATAATCGGAGTAGTCCAGTAATACCCAAGTAATAATCGGATTTTTCGCGCTTGAAAACCTCTTACTACAAATTTTCAACTAATATTTTCGTGTAGTTTCGACCCAGAGCGGGCAGAGTGGTTACGCATGACGTCACGGTATATCTAAAAAGTTGAGGGTCCCTATGTGGGCAGAGGCTGATTAATTACATTTATATCATACATCTCTCATCGTATGCGACCCGTGAGCGGCGAAACGACGGGAATGGGGTGGGTGCCGGCAAGAAGAAAAAAATGGAAAAAAAGAAAATTTTAAAGGAAAAAACAAGTGTCGACGGTTGATTGATTTCAGAGAATTTTCGAAGAAAATGAAGCAATTGCGAAGGCTTCAAAATTTTAGTAATGCAAATTTTTGAAAATGTTCTCCATGGAAACCAGTTTCAGACCATTATAAAACGATTAATGAAATTTGACATGTTTCCATGTTGACATAAAAATTATTCCAGATATTCCAAGATTCCAGGGCAAGATATCGTCTGGAGTGATACATATATAAATGTATATACACACATATTATTATATACAATATATGTGTGTGTGTATATATTTATATATATGTCTCACTCCAGACGATATCTGACCCTGGAATCTATAAAAAAATCCAAACAATTTCAAAATGTCAATAATAACAAAAGAAAGACTGAGTTCGTATTGACCAGAATTTTTTGAGTATCTACTCCAAGAGGTCAAATTTTGGAAAATTTGGATAAAAAAAAGGTGTTGTCTGAGGTTTATGGTGTAAATTACCATACCAACTTAAACATATTATGAACATAGGTATATGGTACATATATTCGGAATCAGCGCAAAATTTCCTATAAAAATCACCCACATAATCGGTCAAAATGATTCTTTGAAATTTCGCTCATCAACTCATGCTGCATGGATGGAACTTTGATTAAATTTGTTTTGTTTGTCGAATCTTGTATCAGGGAGTCTGGAGAAAGATTTTTATTTAAGCCAGAAACGCTGCTGGGACATTTTATTTTCATACTTACCTCGGGTTAAAACTTGTAATCTGTGCAAGGAAAGGACGAAACTACTGTAAATCTTGGATTCACTGGCCTACGATCTGTCGGTTCGATCCAAATATTTACCGCAATCTATCCCGGAAGACGCGCTGTAAACAACCGGCTCAGACCTCTGAAACCCGATGAATATTCACGCCCGGAGCGCCCCATTGACATTTTTCATTAACGCCTGGGCGAGAGAAGCCGAAGCCCCTCCCATCCCCACTTATTGTGCTGCTTCTTATAATCTTCCTTGCGTCGAAAAGGAAAAATTTACTCAACTATCAACCCACTCATCTATCCTCATCGTTCCGAAATTTAGACGGGCGATGATAGTGTGATTATTTTTAGTTAATTAAGTTAGGTTATTACCATAGTTAAGTGAACCGAGTGTAAATCAGCTCATGTGGGGTTTTTTTTTACAGCGAAAAAACTAGTAGGTAAGTACCTTTACAAAAATCACACTACTAGAATGAAAGTAATACTTTTGGGAAATCGACTTTCAAATTTTTCAATTTCTTCAAAACCATCCGCATATTATTATTAGTAAAGTTAGATACCTTTAGAAATACCTACAGTTCACCACTAGATGGTCGTTGTTCATAATGATTCTAAAAATGTCAGAATTCGTTACAAAAAGTTATTTTCAACGGTTTGCATCTCTTCGTTACTCTGTATGAAAAGTTGGAAAATTTCAAGATCCCCTATTTCCCTATCGAACGTGTTCATTCAATCACATCACTAATCATGAGCGAAAAGATTGTACGACATAAATTATTACTGTAATAGCCAATTCCCAGGAACTTATCCGTCATTTCGCGAAAAACCCCATCAATCAAGTCACAAACAAACATAAAGAAGACACAGCACAAATGTCAATAAATTAGGCCCTACCTTTGTGGTAAAGATATAGTGAGATTTAGGAGACCTATCGCCAGCATCCACATTCCTTGCAACACAACATGGTTCTCTTAAAAGAATCCTGAATTTCACTTTCCCACCATATTCAGCTAATTATAATAGGAGATCAATTTTTGACTCAGCTGTGTAGGAGCTCAATTTTTGACTCAGCTGATCTAAAACCTCAATTTTCGATTCGATTTGATTCGATTGGATTTTGAAGTGACCCATGGGATTTTGAAGTGCCCCATGAATCTGAAAGGTATTGTCCGACCCGTTCTGACCGGGTGTAACCAAACAGTTCAATCGATGTAAATGTTTCAGGAAATTCACGTTAGCGCGTGGACAAAGGTAGGTTTTGCTCTGACAGGGCTCTGAAACTTATACGGTACCATTATTTTTTATTTATTTCATGACGGGCGATTATAGGGGGTGAGTGCATGGCTTATTAGGTTGTTTTAGATAATTTCATCGATCCATGATGCCTAGAAATCTATTCTTCAACAATTTGTAACTAATTATAACTATCAAAATAACTCGTTATAACTATTGACTTTTACTCTGTTTCTGCACAATAAACTGATTTATTATTACTATTGTTATTGGTATTATTATTATTATCATCATTATTATTATTGTTATTATTATCATTATTATTATTATTAAAAAGTTTACACTGACTAGAATTGGTAACTCTACGGTTTACCAAAGATAGGACTTGCAAAGAAGTCTGTCAAGTTCCTACAACCATAATCTACAACAAGCCATGCCTATTACGTACCTACCACTAACCAGTATCTACAGATAATTAATCCGAATTGCTTAATTTAACTGTGATAGATATATTTGACTAGTATAGTGCAAAATAAAACGAAGAGTATATTACTATGAAAATATTTAGATTTATTTCTAATTTTCAAGTGTACTGACCAGTCCTATTCTCAGAATACGAAAGGAATACTTGGAACTACTGATTGGGTTATTTAAGAATAATTTTAGGATACTGGTAATTTATTTATCTTGTTTACAAATATGCTGAAGAATTTGACGTTGTTCAACGGAACTGTACCTGAAACCTGAGATATATAGGTACCTTAACTACAATAGATTCCGATTGGATGAATCCCAGAAGGAAATGGTTACTCCATACCATCACGAGAATCATGAAGTCGTTGGAACTTGATAAGCGCGACATGCCGACTTGGAAAGTGAGTGTAGCTCCTGCTGACAGGCATCCGGTGTGTATCGTCCTGCTTCCTCCTCATTAGACTTATCAGTACGTCAGACGAAACCTCGACAACTCCCTGCACTCGATCCATCGTTAAAATCAATGTCCTCCCCTCGCCAGAACCTGAGGTCGGTCGGTAGGTACTTGAAGTCAGGATGCGGGCACTATAGTCTCAAGACCCCTCAGATATCTCAGAGTTCAGACTCCCTGTATCTCAAACACTGAGCAGGTCCCAGCTCCCGGTCGCCTTATCAGAGACACCTAATGTAGGAGGCACCAGCCACCAGACCCGCAGCTTCGAGAACTTCATCAATATTAATAAACAAAGTTGAAACGACCGCCCCGCTCATCTCACAAGTCAAACCCGACTCTCGATCGAGTCTCCCGTTTAAATTAACATCAAAATAAACTTTAGGGCCGCTGTGAGTTACGACTCGCTCTTAATGTGGATTTACGTTCTCGCACAGTATAATCTGATTGTGAGAATTGAATAAGTAACTAATATTTCGTATGATAAGATACCAATAACTAACGATAGGTTAATAATATTAAGCAAAACTGGATGTTGTTTTCAAATAAGTTCGGGGGTCTCGACATTGTTGGCGCGATCTATACTGGGTGTGAACTTAAACAGTGACAAACTTCAAGGATCGATTCTTCAACTCAATTGAAAACGTCCCAATAAAAAGTTCTTCCAGGAGTTAGGTATATTCTGCCCCTTGTTTTTGAGAGTAGTATAAACTTATGGATTTTTTGCGTTTTCAACCTTCTTACCTTAACACGGCGATTAAAAGTTTATACCTATAACTTACAATATAAAAGGCTCATTATAAAAAGTTTCACTGTACATTCAGCGAGCAAAAAAATTGGACTAAAAAGAAAATCACTGAAATTTCAACAATCGCTATTTTTTTAATGGTTCTACGTCGCCAGAAAATGAGTAGTCAACCGTTATGGGATAATTTTCCTCAGAATCACAGCTTTCCAACGGTATTGAATCTAAGGGCAGCTAATGATCAACCTGGTTTTTCTCTAGATGGTCCCCTATGAATTTTATCGGTTTGTCGGTTCCTATTAGACCAATTTTGCTCAAATTCGGAGGGTATTAGAGGATGTCACCAGACGATTGCCTTTGAATTCGTCGGATCAGTAATACCTACTGCGCATACACAAATTCGAAATGCGTTGTCATATGCATAAATCTGGAACAACTCGACCAATTCCGGTGGTATCTTCTTGTTCTATCTTCTTCTATACTTTCATGTTACAAAATTGAAGAACCTGTACTGCTCACCCGACTCAGCAGACGTTTTGGTTCACTGACACTGATAGCCATTTGGTTCACAAGGACTCAGGAATGGGGATCACAAAAGACTGAGAATCTTGAACATCCAGAATTGACATGCGGGTGATAATTTTCTTCGTAGGCTGATAAATTAAAATATATTATTTATAACATTTTTTCTATTCGGTAGGGTCTATAATGTCTGAATAGAAAACAACTTTCGAGAAATGAGAGTGATCGATTATCGATGATTGGAGGAAAAGAAGGTGAAGTTCCGGGAAATCCTCTGTCCACATTTTTTTTTCTAATGGGAATAAGTACCTATGAATTGAAGCCGGCTGTGATGTAACACATTCAAATGATTTCAAGAATCACACGGAGATGATTGAGGAGTTAGCTAGGTGTTGGTTAGGTATACACCAAGGCATCTAAAAATAATTGAGTGTATCATGGATTCAATACACGTGGAGTTCTAAAGGCGTTTCAGGTTGACACACGCCCAATTTATGAGCCAAAGGCCATTAACTGGGAGTCGGACAGGTACCGGAGTGAGCTGACGGAAGGGTACCGTCCTAGGATCGATCTAGTGGAGACATCTTGAACGGTTTCCAAGATGAAGTTTTGGCTCGTACAGCCGGATTGATTGTGGCTGTCTCCTCGTAACCAGACGTGACGGGCGCAGTTCATTCAGGAGAACATCACACGTTACCAGACATGACCACAACATCACAACAACACATCCACATCCCTCTCAGACTCGCCACCTTCCGGGGTGCTCTCTCTTTGATGGAGGCCCTGAAACCGTCAACTTGAACACATAATCTTCATTAAACAGACTCTGTAGAAAGTATGAGAATAACGTCCTGCTTAGATCAGTCTACGCCTAATTTGTGGTATTCAGGGTTGGAAAAAACGGTTTTATTTCAGTAAATAGGCACCATTTGCTCTTGTTTTTTTTCTTCTTCTAGCAATCACTCATTGAACTCGATATCCTGATTATTGAATACTGAATGGCTCAACTCGCAGAAATCATGTTGGAAGGTACCGTTGGAACCAAAAAGTTATTTTCGGTGGATTCCATTACCTCCCAATTCGAAGTGAAAAGTTGTGAAATCCCACGATATTTCCCTAGTATGACCAAGTTCTTCACTCAATATACGTCACTAAGGAAAGCCGATTTCACGATGGAGGAATAAGGAAAATCATCCAAAAGAATACCTGAATTCAAAACCAGAAAAGCAACAAAAAAAAATTATATCTCACCATCAGGAATCGTTGCAGTCGTTTGAGGCACAAACCGGGACAGACAGACAGACCTACAAGGTCTGACCTAGCGTAGGGGAGAAGACCATTGTACCTTGGAACAGTTTTCAGTTTTTGCTTCGAAATTTATCAATATTGCTAGACTTTCGGTCTCAACACTTTACTACTGTCTTGACTGATAGTTATGCGTGCCAAAAGTGTAATTCCATCGAGCACAGGCGAAGCTATGAAGCAAATTCAAAGGGACATTTTTGTTCCAAGGTACAACACCGCTCGTTTACCTTGAAACGGGGAGTGTTGTACCTTGGAACACTTGGTAGTTTTGAGAAAAAATGAAGAATATAAAGAACGAAAACGTTTTTATTCTTATGCAGTAGTAAAAAACACCAATACAGCAGTAAAAAATGTGAACAGACGTAGGTATTAATTTTTATGAATAACCTTTCAATAGAATAAGCGCGAATAAACGCATAAAAGCTAAATAAACAATAGACTCAAGCTGGGTTATACCTGAAACAGAAAACTGATCTGAGAGTTTGATGGCAAATAGAGATCTAGTTAGCGAAATTTTTCACTAAAAATCAAAAATTTTCTGTGTTCCAAGGTACAAGATCCTTTTTGTTCCAAGATACAACGTGGTCTTCGAAAATGTTTTCTGTTCCAAGGTACAAGACCCTTTTTGTTCCAAGGTACAACGTGGTCTTCCATTTTGGAAAAACAGAAAATACACAAACCTCACATTTTTCTCAATGAAATTGGTAAGTAATTTAGTTATTAGATAGCATAAAGAACAATAACAGCTAACCATCAAACAACTATATCCGAAAACGTGAAAGATATGAATCAAACTCGACGATCTCAAAAAGTTACTTTTTACTCGCATTTTTCACCTCGACCCCCAAACGTTGCCGTGCACTGATGAAACTACACTGATATGATATGCCTCCATAGAGAAGACTTTAGACGTGGAAAGATCCGCTAGGTAGCAGCACCAGCCTGAGCTAGTTCAAACGTTCCTAGGTACAACGTGATCAAGGTACAACAGTCTCCCCTATAGAATTAGATCGAGTGAACAATATAACCTTCCCTATGCCTTCAGTTACTGTAGTGCATTATCATTTACCTACCGCCTACGTAGTAGGTACCCACGTACCTACGTATTTTTAATGTTGTCAACTGTCCATACATGTCGGTTTATGTGTGTGTGTGCGGTGTGTGTGTTTCTTCTCCGTCCAAACTATTGGACCGATTTCTGTGAGGTTTCTTGCAAAATGATTCCCTTGTTCCAAGCCGGGTTATACAGTTTGAGAGGAATATAGGTTTTTGAAAGTCAAATTTTGAATTTTCCGAACCAAATTCAGAATTTAATATCTCAAATTCGTATTTTTTTCTACATTTCATAGCAAGGTAATATTGGAAAACATTCGGAATTAGGCTTTGAAAACATAGATAAAGGTCTAAGATTCGACACATACTTAAATGCATTATGTACAATCATGTCTGAAACGTATGGATAATTATGGTTTTAGACTAGTACCGATACGGAATAACCCAAATCCTGACTGAGTTCTCGATAACCCATCATCCTTTGAATGGTAGATTCAACTCTTTCTCTTTTACTAAATAGTTCTATTTACCTATTCTCCCACATCATCTGGTACGTATCAATAGAACAGTTCCAGTTCATGCATGGTACTACTGTATTACCATTTCCAGTGCCGACGCCGAGAATGATGGAAAAAATAAACTGGAACGACTCGGGCCCCTTGGAGGATACGAAGACGATAAAGACGCGAGGATGAGGTGCGTGTGAAGTCCGCGAGGGTCCGAAGCACGTTCGCGGGTTATTTGTCGGGGTCACGTGACCCGCGCACGAACGGCCGGCATCAAACGGAAGCCTTTCCTTTTCGTCTGTCGACAAATTGATATCCGTGGAACGGGCGGTGACGAAGGGAGGGTTCGTGGAACGAGAGGCCGAAGGGAGGTTCTGTGGAAAGCTTCTTCCGGCTTGTCCGAGGATTCTCCATCCTTTCTTCCAGCACTCCTACACAGACAAGTTTGACAACGGCTTTACTAGTGTTTCATGTCATCTCATGAAAGTATCAAATGAAACGATAGAACGATGGAGTGTATATATGGTAAGGCAAATATTTTCGTTCATTTTCCCAAGCACTATGACCTAACCTGGGACATGTAACGTCACGTTGTTGCGTGCGTGGGTGGAAAATGATGTCCATAGAAAAGTTATAGACTATCAAATTCTGCGTCGAATGAGACCAAAGCCAGCTAACCAACACCGTAGGAATGAATGTGGCGATTTTGGTTAATTATTTTTCAACAATGAACATTTGGAATCGAGCACAAAATCCATTAATTGCAAAAAAAATCATTCCGTCCGCCGT
>JAEMON010000003.1:17728343-17739869 GCA_030264115.1 Lygus lineolaris | reverse complement strand
GGTTCATTATTGAAAATAATAAACCAAAAATTACTGAAATTCGGTATATTTGGCTCCATTTGGGGTCTAGTTGTGCCCCGGAGCTTGGCCTTGCCGTCAGTCTTCTCTACGGGGTAGAAAATAGGGGATTCAATTCTCAAAACGCCCTTGCTAGAAAACTACAAATAGGAGGGTATATTTTCCTATTTACCCGGAGGGTATCGATTTCGAATAGAAAAAATTTTCAGCGTGAAATGAGACCTCGCGGACCCTGTAATGACTTGAGGGTTGAACGAAAAGAAGAGCAGAAATACGAGTGTGAATCGCAAATCTTCCCGAGTATGCAAAATTCCAGTTCAAAGATTAACTGATCAAAAATATAACTTTTTATCGATTTCACCGAACCAAGTTTCTTGTGTACCTTGAGAAGCTCGCTTCCTTAGCCACTGAGTTTCATTATGAATGAATGACTCAGCTCCAGGATAATAATAATTACAAGTACATAATTTCAAAAGTTGTCATCACTCTTTCAGCGAAATGTGGTGATTTTCAGAAAACTTTCAAAACTCGCCGCGAATCATTCCTACGGTGTTGGTGACCTGGCGTTGGTCTCATTCGACGCAAAATCTGAAACGTAGTAACTGTCTGAAAACTGTGAAAAATCGATCTTCGAGGTCGGTGAGCTCTTTTTATAGAGATCCTGGAATTTAGTGATGTGGTGGAGCCGTTAGACCACGTGACAAGTTATAGAAATTCCTGGAATGACACTTCTAGTTATATCAAACTTGGTCACGTGGACTAATGAGCAATGTGTCCACCACAGTCTCTACTAATTGGTGCACTAATATTTAAAAACTAATATATACTACACCGTTGGAAATCTGAGATCCTGAGGAAAGTTTTCTTATCGGCGGCTAGTAGGTTTTTGATAATATCCGCGCTGAGTCCTTTGAAGTTAATCGCATTTTCTGAGAAGTACTTAGATATAAAACATTCTGTAAAATAATATAAAACTGCTTTTTAACTTTTTTTAAATTCATGTAAAAATACGTTATGTACAATGTACAACTAAAAAACTTTTGATTTAAAAAAAAAAAAAAACTAAGGGTTTGAACAACAATCGCAAAGAAGAACTTTCAATCAGCAATAACCCAAAAACCGTTGCCTGGCTTTTTGCAGACATGCTTTCGAGACACCCTGAATAGCATCATTTTGGGAAGCTTTCATTAAGATTTTTCTAAAATGAAAGAGAAATAAATATATAATAATGGAATGTAATTCCGATGTTCAAATCTAGAAGGTGGGTACTACCGGAGAATAACTGGCTTACCAGATATCACGATTTTAGCTGGCCAGCAGTGTTTTAAAATGTATTAAACCATTATGAAAGTTATAATATATTATTATGTTCACATAAATAATATCCCTAGTGCGGTGGAACCATTATTGAGTTCATTACAATCTAATGAAATTAAAATATCTCCTAGAATTTCATTATTTCTCAGTACAGTAGCGGACAACATTAAAATAAACTTTAACTACACGATTCTGGAAACGAACGATCCATTAATAATTATTATTCTCGTGACAAATTAACACAATCCGAATTATGGATAAAATTTTTCATCCAAATAACGATGATTATTCGTCAAGATAATATGTTATTCATATTTCGACAACTTAGAATAATTAATAATTATTTCACTTGGCAATGTCCAAACTGACTATTGGTTATTCGTACCTACCTATCCATTCATTCGAACGAATAGCAAACAGTTACCTTCTGTCACTTCGAATAATCTGGAATTATCCACGATTTCCGGAAAAAAATATGAAAGTTAACTGACACCTAACCATCCATCATTTGACCTTTCATGTTGTATTAATTAGAGAAAAAGTTTACCCAACACTCCACTAGTTGCGATTTGGGATCACGATACGACCTCTAATTTTCCACTCGGCTATTTATGTCTCCATGCAAGTTCAGCATC
This sequence comes from Lygus lineolaris, assembly GCA_030264115.1. NCBI lineage: Eukaryota > Metazoa > Arthropoda > Insecta > Hemiptera > Miridae > Lygus > Lygus lineolaris. The sequence continues at coordinate 17,737,899 of JAEMON010000003.1, read as the reverse complement.
AAGTTATTTACTCTTGATTTCCTACTCCTTTCAGTGATATACTACGTTCGCTAACGGATTAAAATCTCGTATGTTTGTTTTTTCAAAAGATGCGAACTACCAAGTTACTAGGTGTCCGAAGAAAGTAGAGTCACCTGAAGTGTCACAAGTCCTAGTTGCCCACGTGGAGACTTCAAGGACACGTCGATTTCACAACACTACTTATAATAGAGAGAATGATATTTTGATACTGAATCCTTTTCGATAATAAGGGATCGGAAGATTGAAGTGTTCAACGACAGGCGATGAAAACGTGCGGGAACAATGATGATTGACGCCTACAATTAGCATAATCTCTTTCTCGATTCGTTCCTCCTGACACCGAATATGACAAAGGCTGTGAAAGCTTAGGGAGGACAATGACAACGTGTTTTCAAGCTGTTGAAATCGATCGCTGTCAAGCTTTTGGCTTTCTATTCATTTTGTAGTTATTGAACGAGAGGGAGGCTTTCAACAGCTTCGATTGGCGAGGACAAAAATAATTTATTGAGGTCAATTACAAGCATGGTTGTAAGGAAATCATTGTCAATCGTTCACTGGCACAAGGATTAAGATCTGAAGGACCGGAAACTTCGTAGTTTTTTTCGCCCCATATGTGAGTAATAAAGTCACCGTCGGTCAATGTACATGGAAAAAGAGACACAGTTCGGTGATATATAAACCATGTAACGTGGAAATAGGTATGGAATCCACCGCGTTTAGATTGAAGTGGAGTCTACCTTCTTCCATGGGACGATCGAAGGAACGGCTGATGAACATAATTATATACCTACCTTCCTATTCCCGCTTCCATGAATGAACTAAGAACCATTATTGTTGATCGTTGAATCAACTGAAGAAAGAACTAACTCACCAACTCAGCCCCCCCCCCCCCCCCCCCCCCCCCCCCCCCCTCTGTCAACTCGCGATTGTTCTGTGATACTATGATCTCCTCATGTGATATCCATGGTTCAGTGAACTATAAGAAAAGAACTCAGTTCCATTCGCCGCAATTCAGTCCCACTCCTCTTCTAATGGTATATATATAAACTCATCATGTTGCTTCCAACTTTCAGTGAACTAGGAAAAGAACTAACCAGTCCCCAACTGAGTAGTTCTTTTCGTAGTTCTTTGAACAATGAACAATGGACAATCCACGAGGAGCTAATAGTTAGGTAGGTATAAGGTTGTAATCGTTAGGTAGGTACTTAGTATCTACGAGGAGTTCATCTGTGGTCTTAGTGAACTATCGTTCAGTGAAGTGAACTACGTCGAGGAGTATTCCATTTAGAGGAGTTAGTTTAGCAGGAGTAGTTCAGTCAGGAACTACCCACCTCTAATTTACACACAGACGGCTATAGTCTCCAGTTTCGACTGGCGATCAGCTGTGAACTGATGGTTTCAATTCTGTACACGTACCCGCTACCCATGTAATTTTGTGGATAGATTGTGAGCGGAAGGGTGCCTCTACAAGGGAAAAGGCCGGAACCCGGGAGAGTGTTGTTCACTCTACATTGGGTAATGGGTAAATTAATAAGTATCATTGTATCATCGGCGTTATTCCTAGACCAGACTGCAGAAGTTATCCATGGAGTGAGTGCAGGTAAAACATAATTTCCATTATTGGTACCAAGAACTTCCACCTTACGGCATCATCAGGGTCTGCATTAACAGCCAGGTACACAGTTAATCACTCATTGCTCGCCAGTTAGGTATGAATTACTTATTTACTATTACATCAGTTACTACTTTAGGTTTCTTTGACTCCCTTTTAGATATATTGAGTATTGCTTATACTGTTGTAGTAGAGTTGTCTTATTGGATGTTTGTTTTGTTGCTGTATACTTTGCTTCCTCACCTTGGCCTTAATGGGTTTTAGAACCTTTAAGTAATGTTTTAGAACCAGGAATGTTGGGCAGTGCATGGTGTAGATGTAATGTAATGTAAGACATGGTCAGTGGGGTCACACATACTTTGACATAAGGTACGTTTTCCCCCAAGTCTCCTGCTCCTTGTTCCCTAACCAAAATCCATAATAAGGCAACTATACAACAACAGTATACACTCCTACTTAAGTCCTCACTTCAAATGTCAATTCGTCTCTGATTTAACTCATAAATAATACAAAAAAGGTAAAGGCAAGGAAGAAGGAAGGAGACAAGAGAGTAGAAGAAAGATTCTCCTTTTTCTTCACTGGGTGAAATTCTCGTAAATATCTGTATCCATGCCTCCCTCTGCCAAGAACCATGATCCACTGCACTCTAGTGTCTGTCGTAGTTGTGACACCGGTACGATCCCCTACTACGTCGAGTGTGTTGATCCCTTTCCCCTTGAATTTCATCTTTGTTGGAGCATCCACACATTCGCAAGCGTCAAATCCTAAAGATTCCTATATGACCGCTCAAATTTGAAGGATAGTATTTATTATTTAGGGAATGACCTTTGTATAGACTCTATGAGTGTTGTATTGGCTTGATAATATTTATTATCTATCCATACATTTCTATTATCTATAAATGTATGTTATTGAACTCGTAAAAGTGATGTGTCACACCTTTTGACACACGTTTTATAACTTGAAAAAAAATATTGAAAGCCTAATTTTCATATTTTTTCTGGTCTGTTTCAGGTAGGTACTTTCACGCTCCACCAACATTACTAGTGGCTGTAAGTACTCACCGACCATTTCCCAAAATGGAGAACTTGTATGAGTAAGAATGTGAACCCCAAAATCTGATTCAGCGCCCTTCATAATCTCCTGGTGCCAATTTTCATCTTGAAATTACTGCTGGTTTTCCGAAAAAATGGGTTGAAAGGGGGTGACAACATTCAGGTTCCGCTAAAGGGAGACCCGCTCAGGCAGGCGGGTTCAAATTACAAGACCCATTTTCGGTAACTTCCAATCGTTGGATACCCCTAATATAGCATCTTTCTGGAAAGCCCTCATTAAGATATTTCAAATTACGAAATGAATAATAACCGTTCATGTTCCCCATTATGTATTCTCCATTTACCTTTGTTATACTCGTACCTCTATGACCTAGAGAGACTAGACTAGCTCTATTCTATGCCTACCTCTAGTTTCTCAAGATCCACCAAAACGTGTTCTGCTTTAGTCTCCCCAGTGTGGTGGAATGATTTTATGGGCTCGGTTGAGTTCGCCCCTACAGATTGAACTTTGGGTGGGGGAGGAAACCTCGTTACCTTCCTTGAATAGTTTATCAGGCGGGAAACTGAGTGGGAGTGTTTTGTGCGGGTTCACGAGAGGTCGTACGCAACAGCATGCTTCTGCTGAGCCTGCGAATATATTCTTAGTGAATACCAATAATCTGTCAGCCAAAATGAATAATTTGTTGACTCATTGAATCGCCAATTGAACCTATTAGGATCCCGACTACTTAGATTGTTGCTACATCGTACTTCTTTTTCTAGTGAATGGTTGGATGGTACATCCCTGTCTACATCGTCCGGCTTTTCGAAGCTTCTCTCGAACCATACAGTTGGATTCATGATAACAGCCCCGGGGTTTCTCTATTTATGGAAACAATGATAATTCGCTTATTCGATCCATTTGGTGTCTTCATGAATCTCCAAAAGTATTTCCTTTCATGAAGAAATGGTCGGCTGTATGATGTAGGTATTTTTATAATAATAGTAAGTCAGTATTCAGCCAAGTAGGTGTATGAGGAACTCACAAGGATTTCATATTTTATTGGTGCAGAGAGGTACAAGTTTGAGAGCTGACTAGACCCCCCCCCCCTCACTCCCTCATCCTATTGAGCTGATTCGTTTTGAATGATTTATTCCTGATGGCCTCTCTCGTGTACCCTCTATTTTCTCTTAAATCATGACTTATCTGAAGATGGGTCTTGTCAGACCTGGAACGTTGCACCGAAACCATTAAAATATGAAGTCCATGTGTGTTCTTCACACCTACTTCTTGGCTGAACCCCGACCATTATATTGCAAGTTTCTCCGTTTCAGTGCATTAGCAGTATGTCAGGCTCCTGAATGGGTTGTGTGTTGACCTAACCAAAACATAATGAGATAGACTTTCAAAATTGGTTTGGTTCTCAACGCCAGGGCAGATAAGTTGCCACCTTTGTTCTACTCATTCTAAACGTATCATACCTAGAATCTTCGCAAGAAGAGCGTCGTGTACGTCGAAGGCACTGCAGATTGAGAGGAGCCTCATAAATTCCCCGGCTTAAGAAAGCGGTTCCACCAACGTGTGAAAGAGAAGACGATTCGCCATACTTCACCCCCTCCTTCACCCCCTCCTTCACTACCACCTACTGTAGGTACTAGACCTCTCTCATCCCACAGGCTATGACGTGGGGAGGAAAGACTCGCGGAATAGCAATGTTTTCAGAGCCTTGCGGTTCAACCGGGCGTCATTTAGGTCTCTCCCGCCTCCATTTATCAGCCTGAGCAAGCACCCATGTTCCACCCATTGCCCATTCATCCTCTTTATTTCCACTGATTTACGTTCCCGAGGTTCCAAAAGCAGTTCGTTTCCAAAAGGTTCTAAGTTTAATTGCCACCGGAGGACAAATGGGTTGTTGGCAAAAAGTTATTTCGCGGTGCATTCGTGTTCAAAACCTTCCATGTAGGTGTGCAGTGAAGCGTGTCGATGTGGCTTGTGTAACTAGCTGAATGAATCACCATCTTAATTATTGGACAACGGTTAATTATTGTCCCTCCTAAGGCAATTTTGCTTCCTCACTACCGAAGGTAGGAAGCTATGTATGCGTGAAAGAAATAAGAAAAACGTGTGCTCCAGAATCAAAATTTCCACTTGCTTTTTACGTTTCACTGCTTTCTCAATTCCTTGTCCCAGGCAAAACTGTATGAAGTTGGTCCGAATTTTCAGGGAAAAGTGCGGGTTAGCCCCGCGTGATGGCCCCCTATGAATTTAATTGCCTTCGGACCATTACTAGCGTGAGCGCATGCGCAAACGTGAATTCCTGAAACCGTGGTATCTCAGTTCCTAATTGACCTATTTCGTTCGAATTGAGAGGATAGTTGGGGGCTGACTGTCGCAATTGGATTAGTAATAGCTTATGCGAAAGTGGAAACTTGAAATTTGTTGTCATGGGCCGGAACTACTGGACCGATTCCGGTCGAATTTTCAGCGATTACGTGGGTTAGAGCCATGGGGGGTCCTTATGAATTTCATCGCTAATAGACCACAAGTAGTGGGTGCGCATGCGCAAACGTGAATTCCCAAATTCGGAGGGTAGTTGGAGGTTGACAATTACATTCGAGTTTCGACATGATTGTTTCAGTAATACCTTCTGTGCATGCGAAATTTTGAAATGTGTTTCATAGCCACAACTAACTAACGACTAATTTCGGTGACATTTTCAGAGATTGTACAGGGTATCCCCGTGACGGTCCTCCATCAATTTCATCACCGTCGGATCATTAGTAGCGAGTGCGCATGCGCAAATAACGTGAATTCCCTGAAACTACGATTCCTCAGTAGTTCCTAATGGACCGATTTCGTTCGTGTAGTTGAGGGCTGAATCCAAGAAAATCACCGACCGAATTTTGCCACAGTTGGAAGAGTAATGGTTACTGCGCTTGCGCGAAATTTAAATTCATTGTCATAGGTATAACTCCAAAACTATTCTACATCTTGTATAATTTAGCTCAAGTGTAGGCTAATAGCTAACTGACACAGCTAATCAGTTCAAGTCAATTTACCGATCGATACATTCTCCATTTGCCCGAAGTTCCATACCGTTTGACGATACCATAATCATTTTTCCTAGCTTTTATATTATAGCAAAGTTGAATGAATTTGCCAAATGTTTAACTTTTAATATGTTAATGCTGTATGTATCTCATGTGGTATAGTTGTGCATTGTAGCGTATTGGGGCACTGTAGGTACAAAGTCCCAAACAACCCCTCCTCCCTCCTTACAATGCAAGTACCTGCTCATTTACCTGAAGCATACCAATGCTACCTAACATTTAACCAATTTATAATTATCTTAGGCCCTATGGGAATGCAGTAACCAGCTCCTCCGAATACGTTCTGACAGATTTCTCTTAAGTGAAACTTGTCAGCAAACAAGCCCCAAGTAGAAGTACCTTCCAGTAAGTGATATCCATAAACTTTCAAATACAGGAGACCTGCTTTCCTACCTAAAGCATATCAATAATATTAAATATAAATTATTGTAATAATTTTCAGGTTATGTGCAAATGCAGTGCCCTGTTCTCCCAATGCGTTCCTACCTGAAGCTTACCTATCTAATATTTAGAAATTTTATTTGCAATAATTTCATCATACATTTGATGATTTTAAAATGCATGGAAAGTGATTCGCCTGTTAAAATGAAAACAGTTCCATTCATGCAGCATGAGTTGGTGAGCGAATTTTCAAAGAATAATTTTACCCGATTTGGAAATTGGATGATTCTTATAGGAAATTGCACGCTGATTCCGAATATACCATTATATGTTCCTATGTTTAGGATAGTAATTCACACCGAAAACCTTAAAAAAAAACACGTTTTTTTAAGCGATTTTTGGAACTAAATTTTCAAAATTTGACCCCTTGGAGTACTCCAAAAATTCTGGCCAACGAACTCATCCTTACTTTTGATTTTATTGTCATTTAAAAATTTTTTTGGATTTTTTATCTAGATCCCAATGGGCAGATATCGTCTGGAGTGACACACACACATATATATATAAGTGTTACATTTCAGGAATCGTTTTAGAATGGGCTGAAACGGATTTCCACGAAGAAAAAGTTCAAAATTTTGCATTATTGAAATTTTGAAGCCATTGCAATATAATTTTCTTCGAAAATTCGCTTAAAGGAAAAGGAATGGATACTTTTCACTACACAGGTAAATAGACAACCCATGTGTCTGTACTTAGGTAATTATACTATACTTAGGCACTTATATATTAAAGACCAGGTAACACCTATCAAACAAAACAACTTCAATAGTTCATCTATCAAATTCTTATTTTTATAGTTTTTAGCTTATCCATCGAATTTATCTACGAGTATTAATGAGGGTGAAATCATGATGCAAATGAACTAAAACACTTTGAGAAGAATGGGATGAGCCCCATCTTTACACTATACAAGGTATGCCTACCTATATACCTATATATATGTTTATATAATTTTAAGTGACGAGAAAAAATCTTTTGAATTTTCACATTCACATGCATATAATTTTACGATGCTTATTTATTAACTTATTTTACTTTAGAACACCTCACCTATTGATGTTGTTTAATTTCAATTTTAAGGCTGAAGAAAGTGGCTGAGTCCACCGAAACATATGTACCAAAGAAAACGGCCGATAAATTGAAGATTCCAAGATTGTGTTTCCTAAACAAATGCCTAGTTTTTTTTGTAGATTCTAGAAAACAGTTTGTCAAATGTTTCAGTTGAAGGGCTCACAACTTTACCCAGGGGCAGTATTTCCCCTTCATCCCCTTCATTTACAATCAACACAGGGAGATGTCACCCGGGCCGCATCAGCAAGGTCACGCCCAGGCAGCTCCCGGGTCAAGTTCAGCGCGGGTCGTTGAACAACATTTCACTCACGCGAACGCGACTGACCTCCGAGCTCTGACGTTCGCTATTTCCCCATCCAGCCCTCAGGATGTATAGCTGGAATCCTCTCAGATCAAAGGGACTTGATGCCCTGAACCGAGATCCGTGAGTCAGCCACTCCCTTCACGGGGTATTAATATGAAAAAATTGAATTAATTGTCGAAAGTGTGGCAACTAATTTAACTGAGTGACGAATGGTTGGAATTGTTCTAAAACATGCATCCAGCATGAGTTGTTGAGCGAATTTTCAAAGAACTATTTTAACCGATTCGGTGATTGATTCTTAGGATGGTATTTCACACCAAAAACCTCAATAAATACTTTTTTTTTAGCGATTTTTGAAACTAGATTTTCAAAATTTGATCCCTTGGAGTACTCAAAAAATTCTGGCCAACGAACACATCCTGAAAATAATTTTTTTTATATCTAAAATCAATTTCCGGATGAAAAATCCGATTTTAATTGTTCGAGTTTTAGTATTACCATCTACCACAATTTCATTCATAATTCAGTAGCCATACCTTTAAAATTCTGAAGAGAAGACTAATAACATATCGTTTATCAGATAAGCAATGTGTAAAAACTGGCCAATAAGTTGAAGTTTTTGAGACGATCGATGATTTGATGAATCCATGATTTTGTTATCAGATTCAAAGCTTTCACTTCTCGATCGGTGGAAGAATTGTGGAGCATTTGGAGGGTACGAGCCAATCGTTTGACAAGTGTTTCCCGAAACCTGGACCTGATTTCGAACTCATTCCCCACACGGCAAATAGACTTATATTAGATGTGTAATAGACTTCTCTGCATAGATGTCGATACATCTATTAGATGTCTATAATAGACCACCAAAAGAGCACTAGAAAGCCGCTTTTCCTCCGTATAATAGACGTCCATTTCCGTAATGGTCTATTAGATGTGTGATGGACATGTGTGATTAGACGTCGATACATCTATTGAACGTCTATGATAGTCGTCTAAAAGTGCACTAGATGGTCGCTTCTTCTCCGTCCAAATAGACGACTATTTTCGTTGATGATTGGAAGTAATTAACCAAAATCAATTCAATCTTCGAGTGAATCCAAAATGGTAGGAATGGACAATCGACAAGAGGACAAACTTTATTCAGTGGCGCTTCTTATGGGCGTCTAGTTGAAGTTGCACTGCATTAGACGTCTTTCCGACGTCTAACTACAGACGTTTAATAGACGCCAAGAATCAAGAATAATTTTGGTCTTTCGGTATGGTTGCACGCGTATTCGATTTACGTACTTTTCAATGGGAGTCTATTACTAATCTATAACTCGAATCTAATAGACGTCTATAGTCTAAACAAACATAGATCACGTTATGGGGTTACGCGATTCATTTGTGCTCATGTCGAAACACAAAACAAGCATTATTAGGTTGCGTCTTCCCACGCTCGACTAACCTATTTGAGTTGCATCCATGTAATGTATGCATCTAGTAGACATCTTTGAGAGCAGTGAGCGTTGATGGACACGACTATAGACGTCTATTTGCCGTGTGGGTTCTGGAGAAATACCTGGGACAGCAGCCTTTCCAGATGCTTATGAAAAGGAGACTTTGATTGAAATTTCCCCGAATTCTTCTTTTAGAGTTAACTACAAACCAGGAAAAACAGCTCTCGTCACATTCTGGTCAGAACATAACATGGAAAACATTCCGACAAAGCAGAAAGCGCTTTTCTTTATGTTGCCATTCATTAGCACTGAGCTCGTGGAAATAAGAGTAGCTCGGGATGTGATCTTTATCTTCAATTGAAACCGATTTCAAAAAACTGAGCGACTTCAAACAACACACATTTTCTTGCCAACCTACTTACCTGTTGTGATTTCAGTTACCTACCTATTGTAATTTGAAGAGAAAAAAACGTTGCCGTTAGGGGTGTCTAGCCACCAGTGGTTTGTGTTCATGATGGTACAT
>JAEMON010000003.1:17629612-17641094 GCA_030264115.1 Lygus lineolaris | reverse complement strand
ATAAATCGATATTAATTATTTTGGAGAAAGGGAAACCCTTACTTTACCCCCGTCCCCTAACCGTTTTAGGATTGAAAAGTTTTCAAACCTTTCTCCGTCAGTAATTTGTTAATTTCAAACCGTTTCCCGGCATCTTTTCTATAATTTGATCCATAGGAGCCGTCCAACCATAGTTATAAATTTGAAATTTCAAATTCGAAATTCGGAATTTGGATAGTTCTTTGTCCTCGGGATTTGAAAAAGTAGAAGAATTGCGAAAACAGAAACTCTTGCAAATTATTGGCTGAATAAGCTGTTCATCTATCACTTCCCTGGTATCACCCAACCGTCTACCCTTCCGAGGGCCATGACCCAGCACAATGTCACGTCACACTATCTCGGCACTTCATCATGACGGTCTTTCACTCAACGTGAGGCCCTGGTCTGGAGCCCCATTAGTTTGATTCAATGTACCTACGGGAGGTACCATTCACAACCAACAACAGAATTCAAAATGCACAGTGCAGCTTCGAGCACATCAAGCTTCCGGTAACACCTATTAATAGGTGAATGCTTTATCGCCAAAATTCACAATTTTTTCGAGTAGGTATCTCGAAAAAGGATGAAATGGTCCACATTAATTCGTCGTTTGTGAGAGTTATATGATTTCAGTAATCAACGGTGAACAGACGATGATGCATTACCTACTGTTTGAGCTTTATAGGAATCGGTAGGTACGAGTACATTGGGAAGTTCTGCCCATGATGAAATGGGAACATGTTCTGTCTTTTATTCGTCGGATTCACCGTTTCATGTTGATTGGGTAACTGTCCATACATTCGATTACCTCCTCCCCTCTGTTTTCCTTCGAAATTTCAAACCGTGGGTAGACCGATGGCGTCACGTACATTTTTCACCGCAGTGCAGATCGGTGAAGTAGCGGTCAAGCTATTTATGGAGCGGTGTAGGTAGCTCTTGACTCAGCTCTTGGGCGTTGGTAGCGTAAGGTTTACCCTAGCTTGACGTCATCGTGGAATCAATGCGTTCACTCGACGCCCACCCGAGCGTTCCGAGCCCGGGAGCACCATAGTATTCACGTCATCTTGATAATACCATCTTAACACTAACGACCATACCGAACCACTGAATTCATCTATGGCGTGCCCGCCAGCCGCACCCGACTATCTACCTTACAGCTTCAAGCTGCAAGGGAAGTGGCATTCCTCAGGAGGTAGCTCGATATTCATTATTCATTATATTATATAAAATAATTATAGTTCTGAATTATCTTCGTGAGTTACTATCTCTGCTGTGTTTCTGCTACTGCTTAAAATGTTTCAAAGAATATTACCATGTCTGAAAAGTCTATGAACCATCACTATGTTGCAGATTGACATCTACGTAGCCGTTTCATTCTAAGTCAATGTACTCGTAACTATACCTACGAAGGAACAATCACTGTATCTGCGTACTTACAACGAGATCACAGGCCATTACTTGATTTGAACTCTGTGATGACGTAAAGATTTATCAAGGTAACCCAACGAAGATGGCTCAGCAGCCGTGTTGTCACTGTACCATACCTAACCAACCATTTCTACTAAATCGAACTGTGGTTGTTTGTTTATTTGGATATTTTACGAGCAATGCCCAATATACATGACATTATTATATAAGAAAAAGAAAATACACTTGCCAGTAGTTGGCCATACAATATAAAAATTACCATAAAATATTTCATGTGAAAATAACATTAAACATGAAACATGAACACCAGTTCTACCTTTAATTGATTGAATCGTATTATACATCTTATTGGGATGGCTGTTCTCAAGCTAATTGTATAAGGAACAAACGGTGAAAGGTGTTAGCTAGAATAATCTCCCGAAAACTCTGTTTCAGTTTCGAGGTTCGTGATGAATATTATTTGTATCAGTTGCAGCAATATTTCTTGAGATAACCCGTCACCGTAAAATCACGGACACTTTTCAGCATTAGGTAACTACCAGTTATTTATTTTTTATTTTTTCAACAAAAAATAAACTGGTTCTACGGTTTGAGATATTATTGTAAATTACACAGTTCATCGTGAAAATCTTTTGTAGAGAACCACGCCAATTTTAAATTTTTCCTCGGTTGTAGGTATGACATACCTATAATTGTAGGAACATGGGGTGTAGCTATCTGTATTCGGAATCAGCGCAAAATTTCCCAAAGAATCCACTGGTTGAAAAATTATTCCCACAAAACCCCCATTTTGAAAGATTGTGTGACGTGTTTCTCGCCTGATCAAAGGGCAGATAGGAAAAATAAGGGGTTTACATACCCAACTGAAATGTTGTCAATTCTCCACATCTTGTTTACTCACTCCATATAACGGAAAGTTCCTATCCCCTAGAAAGTACGAGTAATGATGCTGAAAGAACTCTTGCAATATCTGCCACAAAAGAGTTTTTGCTACCCCCCGAAGACACTAAAAACTTCAACCGTCAAACTTTGCGCTTACCTGTATACTTATTCAAACTATTACAGTTAGAAAAGAGTTTTAAGTGGGCGAGACTTAACTTTTCAACCGTCACTTTTGAAACCGTGTGAGTGAAACAGAATTTAAAAACAGACATAATCAAGTTTCTAAATGGTTGTTCCATCTTCAGGTCTTTTGGTATCTGCGACGTGTTTTTGTGTCACTCTTACGCAAATCTACTTAAAGGAGGATTTTTTTAAATTTAAATGGAACAATAACGGTAAATAAAATGAATAACACTGCGGTGACAAGCATCTTCTTGAATGTTTGCAGCATGTAAATAACGTCTACCAAATTGGGTGGACTCACTTTTGTCACGTGGACGTTTATTACAATCAGTTGGTCAACATTTGCCGAAATTGGTAGAATAGTAACGGAGTTATGCCATTAGCAAAATAATTCCAGTTTGCGCATGCGCAGTAGCTATTACTGATCCGATTGTGACCAAATCGATAGGCAATCGTCTTGGAGTCAGCCCCCAACTACCCTCCGAATTTGAACGAAATCAGTGTATTAGGAACTGAGAAACCGTAGTTTTAGAAAAGTCACGCTACTAGTGGTCTAGGGGCTAACCTGCACAATCCCTGACAATGTCATCATTTAGTACATTTTTGTCAGGGACGAGAAATTGCCACAGGCAGACCTACAGACAAAAAGTGAGTCTAGTTTCAGGCTTATTTGTGTCTTTTCTGTACGGATTTCCATGTGTGCTGAATACAAAAATATAGGCGTTCTTTGATTGACCCGTTTATTACCTATTTTACGTACATTTTACACTCTTGTACTAAACGCTGTTCCTTATTCTATACGCTGTTTCTGTCCCTTCCTATGTTGAATGAATCTTTGAGGTACCGCAACAAGAACCGCCCATCACCGTAAATCCAGGGCTTGGGCTTCTGCTGTTATAGCTGAAAGGACTACAATATTGCCCTGGGGTGACGTTAAAAGTTCATTTACATTCACGCCTTTTCGTTTCTTTTTCTGTTCTTTTTTAATTTCCGGGACTGGAGCTTTTCGGATCCGTCTCTGAATCCACTTGCTCGTCGCTTAGTTCCACAGCTCCACCCTACGAATTTTCATAACTCGACCCTTTTTTTCGAGTTGTTAATCTGTGCGAGGACGGAACAACGCTGATTTTTTTTTTTTTTTTTTACGGGTGGGCTCAAGTCAACATGGAGGGAACTAAGCTGTTATTGTTATAGAAGGCAGATGGAGGACACACAATACAATGTACAGAAAGTACTTAACAGTATTAATTTAACTGCAGTTCTAATTGCAGACTCGTCCTTGGTTTGACGAGATTCAAACTAAAGACTCGACCTTGGTTGGACAAGGTTCCAACTGCATACTAGACTTTGGTTTGACTAGGTGCCAACTGTAGACTCGATCTTCGCTTAACAAGCTTCCAATCAGCACAATCGACCTTGGTTTTGATGACGTTCCCATAGCAACAAGGTTCAGTAGGGTGAGCGAATGGATCATAAATGATCATTATTGATCTCAAATTCGGGTTCAGAGCTGGCAACTTTCAGCTCAAAACGCCATCTGGCCAGAAGAAATCTGGAAAGAGGCGCGTGATGACAGAAATAATCTGGTACTGGGGATTGTCATATTTTATGTTTCAGTCCGAAAACAGATCTAGTTATCAGTTAACTGAACGTGATGGTATAGGATGGTTTTTCAGATACGATAGTTATGGGTCAACGATGCGTTTGAAGCAAATCACGGTTGGTTCGACAAGGCTCCCACTGCTGAGGTCTCATCTGCAGCCTCAACGTTGCTTTGACACTGTTTGTTACCCTATGCATGGTACATTGGTACATTCATGGTTCTACGTCTGTCCCCTTGAGAGAGAGATTTTAATGTTATCCATACTTTTCGACTAGTGACAATAATTAATATTCATTCATATTAATAATTCATTCCTGACAGAGCGTGTAGATGGAGATTGAACCTGACAATATGAAAGATGTTTATTACCCCCCTCCCCACCATACTAGAAAGGTATCCAGCTGATAATAACACATATCAATCCAATCGCTCAACCACATCAATCCAAATAATTCTTCAACATGTTTTTGATGAATGAGTAGAGTAAAAACCCTCCGAGACTGATTTCCATTGGCAGACCAATCAACAGGCGTTAATTCTTCGGAGAACTCGATAATACCAGTCATCGGGCGGTTTTGTGGGGACCAATGCGAAAATTATAGCCCAATGTCGGATGGACTGCGGGTGAACGGAGGGGGCGTTGCTGAGGGTACTTCTTTTAACATTGACATAAATCTCGGTGGTTTGGGTTATCAGTCGTTATTATCTTCGGTTTCAGAATAGCTTTCGAATTGTCGGCCTGTCACTGTAAACCTGTCGAGTTAAAACGGTAGCCTAGTGTTTTGGGTGTGTGTCTGTGTTTGTCAGTATCTGATCGTGTGCGTGAGGAGGAATAGTCGTTTAACAGTCTCTCTCTCTGGTTAGAGAAAATTAACACCGGGCTGAGGGGGTCGGCCGGTATGCGGGTCTGTAAATCACGGCTGGGGGCACTTCCTCGTTATCCGTGGCTCCCCTTCTGCTGTAGTCGTCGACGATTGGGCTTTCAATAAATTGAATCACTACAAGCCAGGTGTGGAATGGAGATTAGAACTGGACATTTAAAACACGGAAATCCCAACAAATGTGGAACGGAATCGCGTTTATCCTCTATTGGTTCTCGGACTTGTAACCTGTATCTGAATCGATAAAACATCATATATGTATAATCTTCCCGATGGAGTGATTGAATTGGCTTACAACAAACAGAGTAGACGGAAATTAACCAGTCCATTGGTGAAAATATGATGAGGTAGATACTTTTATAGTATAATTAATTATATTTGACTTCCAATCGAAATATCAAATAAGAAGAAAAAGTAATATTAAAAATTAGTAAGTAAATAATATATATTGAAACTCACGCTATCACTTATTATAATAATATTATGTGTATTAATCACAAAAAAATCGACAATAGATAGTGAAAAAATATCCCCATTTGGATGTGGATTTGATTCAAAAAGTTCATCACTAATTATTGTCCTCACAAATTGCCTCATTTGCAGTCCTATTTATAAATTTTGATATCGAAATTTTAATCATTTTACTAATAATTATAACAATTGAAACATAAAACATAATAAATTGATTCATAACATCATCCGTATTCCTAATTATCTCAGTTATTGGCCTAATATCATGAATGAAAAAATGCGAGCCTAAATCGGATCCCTCTAGTATTATTATTATTATTATTATCATAGTTATATTATATTATACAGTATTATAGCTCAACCGATTCTGTCGGGTTTTCTCTTTCTGATATCGCCATGTTTTACAATAAAAAGAGAGTGAGTATGTTCGTCGGCCAGCATTTAAAGAAGTCAAATTATTGTTAATCTTAATTAAGAGTCAAAAATCGCTCATTTTCGCAATTTTAAGTTTATTAACATGTTTTGCGGCAATTTTAATAACATGTGGTGTGTTTGGAATCAGCTCGAAATTGAGCTCAGCAAGTAACTCCCTTCAAGTTTTATAGTTTTAATCTATTAAAATTGGTTTAAATTTGTAAAAATGTTAAGGGTGATTAAGTAATTCTTTGAAAATTCGCTCATGAAGTCACGCTATCCACATGACTGGAACTTCCATTTCACATTTTTTGCTTTTTCCAGGGCCTTATCTGCACAATCCCTGATAATTTCGTGGAAATGAAGAATTCGTGGGCACTCACAAAGACAAACAGGCACGGAACTAAATTTGTTCGGAAAGTATAACAAATATACAATGTGAAAGGAAATTTTTATTTTCGATGAAAACATTTACTTCCCAAAAGTGATAAAAAAGTGTCCGCTACTTTGATCGACTCGGGAGAAAATTAATTGGATCAACCTACACCAACCTTGAACTAAATTGTATTCTTCCTTCACGAGAGATGATTGGCTTCTATCAAAACGATCCTAATTCGTCAGATAAACCAGCGCTCTCTGGAGCTCCCAGATCGAAATTCAATTTAGTTGCCATAATTTCGTCCTTTCAATTAAACGTCTGTCGACCCAAATAATCCACTTTCTAATCCACTCAAGCATTACGAAACGACAACAGCGGAGTTATTTTGTATGAGCTCCTTCAGCACTGAGATGGAATATTAGATTGTCATCAGCGAGTAACTGGGTCGAGCCTTAATGGGTTTGTCGGCGGTCTGATCCAGTTGTTGTGGTGATAGATTCGATTAAATAACATTTTGAATGTTTGGTTTTTTATTACGTTGAAAACTTTTGGTACGCACGATGTAATGCGATTGTTATCGGTCAAAGCAAATGTCAAAAATTACGTTCGTATAAACATAATTATACCGGTTAATAGTATAAATAAACAAGGGACGTAACATTAGATGGGATTGAAAGCTTTCTTCCAACCATTAGTGGCATTGTCTATCTAAAATAACGGATCTCTAATCTCAAAATACCTATAGCATACTTTTTCAAAGCAGGAGCTTTTAAAATGGTGGTGCCATGGTTATCTTACACGACAGGTGATTAACCAAAAAATCCAAGAATTTACCAAATACATGATCAAAGACTCAACTTGATTCAGTGTGGTAATAATCTCTGGTGCCATACTGACACCAAAACGTTCATGGTGGCGCCAAAAATGTTAGTTTTTATTCAATATTTTTGTTTGTTTTTATTATGTATAATTATAATTTTGACCCCGAAACAATGACAGGGAGTAATGTTGAGGGTCGGCCAAATTTATTTCATAGTTTACTTACAATTCGGGTGATATAATCAGGAGTCATCAAGGTATAGAACTTGAAGACACGAGGTAATTACGTATTAGATGATCGACTGAATAAAGTTATCGTCGATTATTATTGACAGCCGTTAATTTGAGCGTTTGTTTTGAGTTATTATCGTGATACATCAAGGTGTGGTACCTAATTTTTAGTGATTTGAACTATTAATTATTATGTTTTCTTCCTTTCTCCTTGACATTTATAATCAATACATACCAACTCGATAATTTCTCACAACTCTTGTTACAACAGTCGTTCTGCCGTTTTGACTTTCCAACAGTATTCAACAGTTGTGATAGCTCCAACAGAAAACACCCCCCCCCCCCCCCCCCCCCCCCTGTACTGACTACCTACTAGCTGCAACCCATTCATTCCGCTGTGGGAGCCCTCCAGGTGAGGTCCTCAGCGATGACTCAGCCACCGAGGCTGGCCTTGTCCTACTTCTTCTTCTGTTTACGTTTTCCTCTCATCGAGCTGTTGCATATTCATCGGACGGCGCCGGACCGCGTCGACCACCCCAAGTCACGCTTTTATGTTGATATCCTAGTAATAACAGTCGTTCGGACGATCCGTGACCGATTAGTTTTCGACTATACATGATATGATAACGTATCAACGGGCCATCGAGAGGACTTTCTTTGCCTGCGGACGAGTATCGATGACTCAACAGTGTAGCCGGGACAAACTGAATTCTAAACTAACCAGGAGTGCCACTCAGCCATTTTTCATGGTTCAACCTCCACAGTTAATGGCAGACACGGTGCAAACGGTGAAGTTGTAAGATCTCCATGAAGATAAAATAAATAAAAATTCAAA
The DNA here is from genome assembly GCA_030264115.1 of Lygus lineolaris. NCBI lineage: Eukaryota > Metazoa > Arthropoda > Insecta > Hemiptera > Miridae > Lygus > Lygus lineolaris. The sequence continues at coordinate 17,632,950 of JAEMON010000003.1, read as the reverse complement.
AACGAATTCATCGCTAGAAAAAATCGCAATAATTTATAATTTACATAGAAATGTGTCCTTCCGACGCTCCTTCAACCCATATTGTAGTATTTTAGAGGCTAAACAAAATTGAAAAAATAATTTCTTGAAAATCCAATGGATATGAACAAACATTTGGTGCGCTATGTTGACGATCGATCAACTCCAGTTCTATTAAGGGTTGTAACGATTCATAATTTGTGTTCTACCAATACGTTTTTGTCTACTATTACATAGGAACCTATTCAATTCTGATTCCGGTTGGAGGTTAAGCTGTTTGGAATACCTATAGTCGCTGGTATAGTTTCAAAAGAAAGAACGATGTTTGGAATGCGCTCAAATATTCGTGGTTCCTACTGCTTAGTAAAAATATGAACTTAGTCTGGTACACATACGGCTGAATGACGTGTGATGGTTCCCCTCAGATTTGTTCTTTTGGAAAATTAATGACCGATTTTGATGACATTTCAAGTGATTATCGGGGCAGCCCTTATATGGTCCTCTATTGATTTCATCGCTATTGGACCTCTAGTAGCGTGTGCTCACGCGCAAACATGATTTACCTGAAACTACGGTTTCTCAGTTCCTAATGAAACGATTTCGCTCAATTAGGAGTTGGGGGCTTGCTGCAAGACGAATCTGGTCATAATTCGATCGTAATAGTCGTATCGATGTGCAAGCTTGAAATTTGTTGTCATAGACGATAATTCCGAAACTGTTGTACCAATTTCTGTGAAACTTTCACTTACTGATTCGGTTTCCGTCGTTTATGAGTTTTACATCGAGACTTACCATTCAATCATAAATCCATTTTTCACTTACGGTAGCCTATACACCTACACAACGCAAAACACATGACCGTAATTCTTTTATCCTGCATTTTCGGTGATAATACATGCAAATCACCACTTTTATTTTTTTTTTTAAGAATTGTTCAATTCACTATCAATAACAAATTATCACTTGGGAAGTGATACCTACCATTCAGAATTATGTTTTATGTTAATTATGACATAATGTTTTCTGTACATCCATGATACATCCATACTTACTCCATACCTTACTTCCCTCTTAATTTCTCGATTGTGATTTGTTCAATCATGAATGGTAAACTGTGTAATATCTCTTGTAATTTGTGTGGTGAGAATAGTGCACAGTGCGCCGTTGAATAATCCCTGCTTCCTACTGTGTGCTGTGGATCCCTGATAATAATTCAGGCACCATTGAATTTTCACTGCAGTTGAACCAGTTCGCCTCCATCTTTTGTCTTGAAATTGATCAGTTTCTTTTTGTCCTGCCTTCCCGCCAAACTCGAACTTTTGACCAGTAGTTTTTCACTGTGTTGAGAATCAATGAGTGTGACAAGGAAGTTGCTGTTGTCTGATATCGCGGGATTCGTGGGTCATGGCAGTTTTGTTCATGAATACCTTCGCTGTGAGTCCTACCTATACCACTTGTGGCTTCCTTGCCGGCCGGCATCGCGCGTGTGTATCACATACTACAAGTACAACGCCTAAGATATTTCATCTGAAGACCTGAAGTCTCCCTGAATCTCTCTCCAGCTTCTCCAAAGAAGAGACAGTCCTCAATCTTCCTTCTCTATCTCCAGTTGGGACTCACACTCATCATCTCTATCGACATTTCTTGTGAACTTTCAAGCTCAAACTGAGTCCAATTATCATTCTTGTCACAACAAGTTATACGTATCTATTTGTTTATATATATCACCAGCATTGTATCTACTGCCGCGAAGGTAATCATTACAGGTAAGTACAATAACAAGTCACAGCTCTAGTCATCTTATTAGTTATTAAATCATAATTGTTTAAACTGAACAGTTATCTTTTTATTATTTACCTATTCACACCAGATAATCAAACATCACCTAGTCACAACAAGTTCATATACCTACTATAATAAATCCACCTATTTATGAGTGAGACTAGTCAACATAGTTTCTTCACAAGATATTTTCGAAAGTTATTGTGTCCAGTCACTTATACTGGAGTGGTCCCTCTTTAGACTTATGTATCACTGATCTCATTAATCTAATACAAAACAGATTTTATATGTCCATGTTACAAAAGCGAGGAACCTATACTGTCCCCCCAACTTGGTTGACGTTTTTATAGGTTGTACTTGTGCAAGTGATAGCCAATACCTAACATTCTTTTTCTCCTTGAAAATACTCTAAGAGCCGTTATGGACAGAAAATAGTCCATAAATATTAATTTCTGGTTTGATACCGGTAAGGAAAGTAGTGTGAAGCTCCACAACAGAGCTAATAAAAAAAACTTCATTTCACGAACCCCAAAATGCCCCCCTTTTCAGCCGTGATGCATTATATTTATTCAGTGACATTCCAATGTTATAAAGATTTGTTAAAAAATATTATAAATTTCCGATGAAGGCTTTTCTTGCTCGACATTCTAGTGAAGACGCTCTGAATGAGAAACAGAATACAGGAAAATCGGCTTTACTTGATGCGACGGGATGACGGTGGAAGCGAACTTGGAGTTAAAAAAGAGTGACGGCAGCAAACATCCCTTGCATAATGCACCCTTTATTAACTACGTAGCTTGTTGCTTTTGGCGAGAAAGAATGGACGGAGAGAAGGGAAGAGGAAGAGAGTGGAAGGAAAAAATAAAAATAGAGCTGCCTGAAGGGACGAACTTGAAAAAGAAGAAGAAAAGAGCGGTATCAAAAAGAGGACAAAAAGGAGGGTCGAGTCTGGGAGGGTTTATTTATTAAGGGGAGTAGATGCGGTAGAAGGGTGGAGGAGGGGGATGACGTAGCAGCTGCTTACATAGCTTGAGTGTAATTACGGGTGAGGGGATGAGAAAAATATGAAGATCTCAAGGAAGCACCACGACCACAATCACCAACCACTTTCACCAGCACCATCACCATTTCTTTGACTGAAGGAAGCGTCGTCTCTGAGCTCTTATTCATGAGGCCTCGAATACCATTTTATCTCATTAATCTAATTTTATCTTATCACCCACTGAGTTACAAATAATATAACAGATTCTCTGTGATTCAAAACTCCTTACATCGATGAAAACCAATGCTTTGTGTCACATATTTTTAGATCGGGCCCATTTTTTACATTCCTCAGCCCACCTGAAGGTGAATGGAAGGTATTGATCAGCAGAAAACCCAATTTCTGAAACACCACCTTTAACTGAATCGACATCTGATCAATGTTCTCTACGTTTTGGGAAAGTGTGCGTAAGTACTTATTTTTTTAAGTACGTTTTTATTATTATTAAGTACGTATGTATGTATGTGTATGAACACGATTGCAACCCCTAAGAGAA
>JAEMON010000003.1:17566489-17576931 GCA_030264115.1 Lygus lineolaris | reverse complement strand
TTCAGAGCTTTCTGAACAATTTTGGTTCCGTGTCTGTCTGGGGGGTCCTACTTTGGGAGAATTGAACAAAAAACGCAACAACGTTAGGGGAAGGCTCTGGCGTGAATGTATCCAGTTTGAAGGAAGGTAAAAAATAACTGCTGTTTCAAAAAAATACGATTTTGAGGAACAGACTAAATGCATGGTTTGCCGTTTAGTCACAATTACACATCGTTCATTAGTGAAAATGTCATAGTCGAGAGATGCTTACTTCAATCGAATTGTGGCATCGAATAGGTATATCAGAAGAATTTCACATTACTCGTCGTCAAAAAATCACTACTACTTACCTTATTGTTCATCTTCACTAAAAATGTCCTTATTTTCACTGACTTCATAACGCTTACTCACTCCGGCCAGGTAATCTAACACGTCTTTCTCCTTCACATAATCCTTCCAAAGTTCATCTAGTTTATTTCAAATAATGGGAGCATAATAATTTCCGTTCCCCCAAAGTCGCTTTTTTTCTTGAAACTCCGGTTCCTCAGTGCCTAATTGTCCGATTTCGCTGAAAAGTAGAGGGTGATGGGGACTGACTCCGAGACAATAACCTGTTAATTTCTTCACGATAGGATCAGTGAGAGCTACTTCGCATGCGCAAACATGAAATTCGCAATCACAGACATAACTCAGGAATCACTCTTTTCAGGAGTTCCGTGGGTTAGACCCTAGACGGTCCTCCTATAAATTTCATCGCCATCTGACCAATAGCTTGTGAGCATGCGCAAACGTTAATTTCCTGAATCAACTGTTTATTCGTTTCTAATGGATGATTTCGCTCAAATTCGGAGGGTAGTTGAGTGCTGTTAATTACCCATGAATTTCATCAAGATTGCACCTACTGCGCATGCGTAAACTTGAAATGTATTTTCATGGCCTTAAATCCGGAACTACTCCACTACTAATTCTGCAACTATTCTACCGATTTCGTCCATGTTACAACAGTGAGGAAGCTATACTGTCCACCAAACTTGGCAGTGGTTTTTTTCCGTCCTTCATCTAATTGTGCCAACCCTTACTAGTGAACGGCGTCCTTATGTTTTTGATCTGGGTTGGTTGGATAATAACACTCAATTGAGAAAATAAAGAACCACAACATACAACAAATCCGTTCCAGAACCCCCGTAATCCAAATCCGTGAGAAAAAACACAAAAAATAAAGCAGCTGAATGTCTTTTGTACATATTTATGTGAGACAACATCTTGTGTGCCCTCCCCAGGACTTAATTCTCAATTGATTTCCTCGATTTTTTTTTTTTTTTTTTATTCGACTCATCAAAACTCAAAAAATCAGAGTGTCATGCATTTCTTCAGAGTGTCTTACTGATACCAGGGGAAAAATGCTGGTCTTTTCTATACAAAACCTGTCCAACTTATAATGACTGATCTCTATCTCATGCGTAACTGAGGATAATACCCCTCATGATGCAGCATCAGTAACGACTCAACCCCTGTACCTAGATAATGCTAGATTCTGAGGAAAAAAGCCTCATTCTACGGAAATCTAGATGAGGCGTTCTATTATTAAAACGTCACCATTGGGTTTAGCCGCAAGTTTGGTTGTATCTCACCTAAGATGCTAGTGTAAAATTCAAAACATGGAAAACGGTCATTGGAAATAGCGTTATTCTCCACAGGAGACTCGGTTCATTTCCATTGAAGGCTATTTCCATGGTTAAATAAGTAGCCTGTAGGTCAGAATTTCCTATTTTTTGATATTTTTTATGCATGCTTCCGCAGCCTGAAGTACCTACAGATTTTGAGCAATTTAAAATTTGTCCCTCTTTTAATGCATTCTTCTATTTATTAACCATTCGTTTATGCTTTGATCCCCAGCATCTCTGTTTAGGCTCATTAGTCGTTAGAATAGGAAAGTTTTCTGAGAGAAATCGAGTGATGGAGAGTTGTGTGCCACTACCTGTTTATTACTTGTATGTAATTTTGCTCGATCGTTGAATCGAATGGTGACACTTTTGAGCTTTTTGGACTGATAAAAAATTGATTTTTCAAGATAAATAGTCGACATTTTGGACATACCGCCACCTCCAACCTTTGTCCTCTTAAGTTATACGTGTATGAATTGAATTTCCCAACAATGTATGCCCGAGTTACACTGCAGTGTGTAGTGTTACGAGTTACATTTGCATGTGATGATCACCTCGGCTGACGTCATTTATCGTGTAACCAAACTAGGATCGTCTTGTATCCACTTACATACCTACTATTTGATGATTTGGTTTGAAGGAATATTTTATTGTTGAAGTGAAAATGAAATGTTGAAAGTTGACCATATGAAATAATTCGTGAAAGGATTCTTTTAATTTGGGAAAGTTATACCTAGCTATTGAGAAGTCACCTCTTTTCACGGTAACTTCCAAGCTAGGTCCGTTGGGAGGAAAACGATCGTCTAGTCTATTTGATTACGTTCTCGAAAACGCTCATCCAAACAAGAAAAGAGAAGAACACAAGGGCGAAATGTTGAGCGAGGAGAGCCCCCGAAAAGGTTTTGTATTAGAACATAGAAATTTCTGAATTTTCTTTCATATGAAAAGCTCTTTCGAGGGCACTAGTGAAAGGTGGGGGTGGCCCGAAAACGATGAGCAGCCATGTTGAAAGGGCTTTGAAGGGCTTGGAATCGAGTAAAATGAAAAAGAGCACACTGGCGAGCGCCGTGTTGCTTTTTTTCGATATCGGACCTTGTGCTCGTATAGGTGAGCTTGAGTGTTGGTGAATGTGTGTATCTAAACGTATCTACTGCTTGGTAGCTTTGTGTTAGTGTTAGTTACCTGCCTATTGTTCCCCTCTTCAAAGACGTCTTCCAAGTTGGGGTAAGCAAACCTCCGTCATCCAAGTTGGGCATAGCTTCCTCACTTTTGTAACATAGATGTATAGAACCAGTTACTCGAAGTTTGGACGGGTGGTACCGGAGTTATCATAGGCAATCGTTTTGGAATTAGCTCCCAACTACTATCTAAATTTAAGCTGGGTAATTTGGTATACTAAGAACTGTAAAACCGTAGTTTCGGAAAATGCTGCTAGTGGTCCAACGCAATGAAATCGATAGAGGACCATCTAGGCGCTGACCCACCACCTAAAAATTGCATCTCAATCGTACCATAATTTTGCATAGTTTTGCCTGGGATAAGGAATTGACCACAGACTGAAAAGTTTACCAAAATTGATCAGAAAGCTCTGATTTTGGAGAACAAATTTCAGAAAACAGAGAGAGAAAAATTAATTTTAATGAAATTTAAGTAAAATTACGGTAAAAAGAGTAATTCCAATGAATCAGTCGTCTATAGGGTGTCTGCAGTTAAGTTAAGACAAACTTCAGGAATCGATCCAACAGGTACCTACCTAATTTCCAACAAAATTTGGCTTTTAGGGCTTCTTTTAACCCCTTTTTTGTGAGTTTTTTTCATTTTTAAAATTTTTTTTCTTCGACCCTACATCACTAAAACAGCCCTAATTCCTTCAACGTACAGCGTTAAATTGAAAATAACTATACTATTGGGAAGAACATTAAATTTCCTACTACAAACCCCTACTAAATATCTTCAACAGTTGATTTTCAAGGCTCAAAACTTAGCCCAAAGTTCTAATTTTGAGGATATACTGAAGTTCGACGTTTCCTCCACCCATCCATTTACTTCTAAACCAATGCCATTGCGCTGGGCACTCAACAGGGAAGACTTCTTCATGGGCTTTCCAACGTGTATTAATTTTTAGTTTTAGCGCTCTGATTGAACGAGAAAATTGCATTTTACGACCTGACTATGACTGGAGGATTTTTCAGGCTGAATCGAATGGCGACACTCTTGATTTTTTGACTGATGAAACATGATTTTTCGAGAAAAATAGTTCAAATATTTTTCGAAAATACTAGCACCACCTCCCATTTTTCGTTAAGCAACTGGGAAACTGGGGCTATTCTGGGCAATAATATTTTTGGGAAAATTCAGTAACACTCTAGCATAATAGTAAACCAAAATGGGTCCAAACCAAACACCAAATAGGTTGTTTTATGTCCAGAAAATGCACTGTTTTTCTCGAAAAATCAATTTTTCATAAGTCAAAATGATTCAGGAGTGTCACCATTCGACTCAGCTTTGAAAAATCCTCAAATGGAAAATGATACTTGGAAACCCCGGAAAGCTGAGATCCGGAGAAAGATTTTCCTGTTGCGTGTTCAGCTCAATAGTATTGGCTTACAAACGAACGGATGCGTGAAAGACAAGAATTTCGGGAAGCGAATTTCGGGACAAGCGAATTTCGGGACATACTCAAAATTTGAACTTTGGGCTAAATCTGAATTTTGAAAATCCACTGATAAATATCGGCACTCTATGATGGTGTACTGCGTGATCATAAGACCTACAGTAGTTGACGTTCTTTCGTCGCCATTTCCTTTTCAACGGTCTCTATGTGCGCATGCGTAACTACGAAAGAGCGAGGTTTATGCGCGACTTACGAGGTCCTACCAGTGGATTAGGCCTGTAAAACTGGAGTTGAGTTCGCCATATCTGAAATACGAGACGTCGTAAAATGGAACGATCCCGACCCTCGTACGAATATTAATGCTCGCGTATCCCTTTTGTGGGAATCAAGACGGCCTAAGGAGAATTAATGAGCGGATCACGAGGCTACTCAAGTAGGCGTAACATGAGAGGTCCCTGGATTACTCCTTCGACGTACAACTAATGTATGTGCCACTGTCTCAACAATCATGAAATAGTTATAAGAGTCAGTGTGTAGCCACCCCCCCCCCCCCCCCCCCCCCCCCCCCCCCCCCTAACCAACAAATTCACTGACCATTTGAGGGCGTCCCTTCAGATGAGCTATAGAAAGCTTGTTGTGAGGTATAGGAAGCTTTTAGGTTGTTGGTAGCGTAATACACTCCATGATGACAGTCCCAGTAGGTAAACTAACTTATCAGTATTGTAAAATCCACGATCTAATTACGATACCTACCTAACAGGAATTCCGAAAGACCGAAGTTGTTTATAGGCACGGGAGCTGATGCTATGGCACCTTTTTCTTGCATGGCCGATTTCTGATTCGAACAAAAAAAAGAAGCAAATTGTGTAAAATTGGTTAAAAACTCTAAAATACAGAGCCTTTGGCGAACTAATTCAGTGGTTTTAATTGATTGATTTTTGTAATTTGGACTGTTGGTTCATAGGTATGTATTTGCAAAGAAAAAGAAAAAAAATGTTGAGACCAATGATAGAGATTATATTAAAATTAAAGACAGAAATTCTATTATCCCTACCTACAATGGGACTTAAATATATGTGATGAATAAAATGAATAAAATAATATAAGTGATGAGTCCAGTAGGTACCTAACTAAAGTTTTTTGGAAGAGAAACGAAATTGATTTTGCCCACGTGATGGCAAATGGTGATTGCAGGAAGGTGGCCGTCGAATTCCAGGGGAATGGGGATATCAAGATGGGTTTATACCTTGGGGCTTATTCGAGAAAAAATGCTTATAGGAGAAGGTCCGATGGGGAACCAGTTACAGATGACTGGGGTTCTGAAGCATGCAGAGGCTGCTGAAAGGCCTGGATTGTAGTTTGAGAGCTTGTAGTACACAGTCCTGATTGAAAAATTGGTTATGGTTGGATATGTGTGTGCATATAGGTATTATGTCGAGGTTGACAGTTACTGGCAGACTGAAGAGTGGCTGGGGAAGGAAAGAACAGGAGGGCTCCTGGTGAATTGGGGATCAGAAGGTCGACGGATTGGTGAAAGCTGGTGTCGTTGACGATGTTGGAGTCTAGGGGTGAATATATCTCATAAACTAAAATAAACTCATACCTAAAACTAAATAAACCAGGCAAGGAAAATAACATGCTAACGACGCGTTGCCTCAACAACAAGGATTTCAAGGAAGGAAGGGGTATAACGATTTTTCAACGATTTCCATGACATGGTTCTTTTCTCTCTCATTTTTGTGTTGAAACGTTCCAATCTAGATCGAAAAAATAAGGAAAGGACGTCCTGTCTAACCAAGTTGGGACCAACTTTGGGGAGTATGAGGGTTTGAAATCAGTTCTTTGTTTTTTCGACTCGGTGAAATTCGTTTGTGTCCTAGTTACTGATTTACCCAGTTTTTGTATACATCTCATTCAATTCCATAAATTTTTCATCGTTTTGAAAATGCCATTGTACTCGATTAGTGTTCTTGTTCATCCTAACCTTAAAAATACCGACTTTGAAACGGAAGTAAGTAAGGTGACGGGTGTGTTTCGCTAATGAGATGCCCCCATGAAAATTATTGTTTCGCAAGAACGTAACGTAATGATGAATAATGAGCCCACTCATCAGTCTCGGAACGGGTTTTGTTACTCCAGTCATCAGTCACAGCCTATCACGAGGAAAATGACTAGGTACGTAACTTCATAATGATGAAATGAAGATGAGTTGGAAGGTGTCGAATTCGTAGTTGATTCAAAGTCATATACGTTCAACTCCCAACAGAAAAACTAGAAACTAAAAAGAGAATACTTGAAATAGAAATCAAACCAGTCATGCACCATGATTTAACCCTTCTACTACCGATTGGGGTAAGTCAGTTACCTCAGTGGTCCAAACTTTCCGAGTTTGGTATAAATGCACGTCAATATTAGCACATGCTTTTTTGCATTTGCTCATTAGCACTCAATTCGAGGTCAAAAAAAGTTCCATTCATGCAACATGAGTTGATGAAGGAATTTTCAAAGAATCATTTTAACCGATTTGGTGTGTGATTCTTATTTGAAATGTCACGCTGATTCCAAATATACCACATTTTCGTATGTTTAAGATGGTGATTTACACCGAAAACCTAAAAAGCACGTTTTAGAGAACGTCAATTTCGTGAAGAAACAATGGGTTTGACTTAATTATAAAATTATTAATAATATATTCAGGTTGAGCGAAGCAAAGGGTCTATAGCTAGTGTTATTTGTTGTCAAAAGGATGAGAAGCTTGGTATGTGTGTCTGTGATGTTGTGTGGAGGCACAGGAGGTTGACATGAGACAATATTCGAGGTTTGATTGGACCTCCTGGAAGTCGGTGCTGTGACGTTCCTGCGGTCTCCTGTCTCTGATAGCTATCAAATGATCCGCAATCACTCCACCTGATTGATACAAGACCTTCGGCCGTATCTCCACCTTCCATTCGTGCTCATCATGCCCTCCACGTCCTGTCCATCCCCATAGTGTCCTCCACCTCCTCCAGTCCCCACCGTATATCAGAAGGTACTATGTCAGTGATGACCTCCCTTGTTAATAAACTCATGACCTCCTTTGACAGTGAAATGAAAGTTGTGGGTCTGATAGCAGATGGAAGATGTTATTGAATGTCTACTCTTCAGTTGATGACTCGTCCAGGGTCATCATTACCATCATAAATAAAAGATTTGTTTCAACCAGCGATGGGCCCTTGTTGAATAATATATTTTATTTGCGCAGAACCTAATCAGATTGAAAATTTGCAACCACTGCAAGCATGCGTGTTCTAAAAGTGCAGAAGCTAAGCTGGCTTACATACTGATAAGGGCTGGAATTCTGTTCAAAGTTCCGGTGTGCATGAATGTTCCCATGCCTGCAGCTGAGAAGGGTATCATCTTGGAGTCAGCCCCCAACTACCTACTCTCCGAATTTGAGCGAACTAGGTCCGTTCGGAACTCAGAAATCGTACGTTCAGAAAATCCACGTTTGCGCATGCGCAGACGCTACTAGTTGTAGGACGACGATGAAATTAGGGATCCGCCACGTAGGTAACCCGAACAACCCCCTGGGAATTTCATCAACATCGAACCTTAACTTCATTATCAGTTTTGCATGGGACAAGGAATTTACCACAGACTGATACGGAACCAAAATTGTTCAGAAAACTGTGAAACTTAAAAAGCAAGCGGAAATTTTTATTGTGGACGACAAAATTATTCTTCAACTTCTTGTACGAATACATTGCGTCCTTCCTTCTGTAGTGAGGAAACTAAAAAAGTTTGATCCAAGGTCAAACTGAGAGTCAACCCAAACTCCGACCTTGAGAAACTTTTTACGACCTGTATACTTTTCTTACTGGATCCATAGTTCGGTAGTAGATAGTTCGGTAGTAGTAGATCCATAGTTCGGTAAGCACTTTCTGTACAAGATTTCCGCCTGTACCGCTCCACCGATTGATGGCAAAGTTCCTTCTTTTTTCTTTAAATCTCATCCTCTCACCCTCCTCTTTTTGTGAGAAAACCTTTAATCTAAGGACGGTCTTGAGATGCTAAGTAGAAAAGTCCGACCCTAAAATGCGACCTGATGCTTTTCAGTACAACCAATCGTTGCTAAGGAAAAATAACTTCCTCATTTTCCACCCCACAGAAATCGTTCACCACTCGTTGGAAAGCTCTGAATTTATTATACATCACACCACATCTCATCCTGCCAATTTCCCCCTTTTTCCACATCCTCCAGAGGACTACTGGTACGTCGGTAAACAAACAAAGTTGGTTGGAGTTTTCTGTTTGGCATTATGATAGGTACCTTCACACATGTGAAGCACGCAAGTAGGAGCGAATACCAAATCGGCTAAAATGAGTCTTTGAAATTTTGCCCATTAACTCAAGGTGCATGAATGTAATTTTTAAGTCTAAGCGTGTTCCACGTTCCTCCAATGTTTAGCCGCTAGGCTCAAGGTGACAGAAAAGGGGGGTCCACCCCCGGCGAGGCGCGGAGCGCCGAGTTTTTGATATTAGAACAAAGTGATGGAGTATAAATTTACTTTTTCTCGCCACAGGTCAAAAGTTAAATTTTGAAAAAACCAATAGCATCGATATCGCAATTCACGCTGATTTGATTCAGGGTTCTGGAGTCAAGTTGACTTTCGAGTAGGCCCTTGAATAAATCGCGTCGAAAAAGTAACTAACGAGACCCGGGTAGACATTGAAAAGGGATCGAGATGGGTCAGGGTCCTCGGGCCCTTCACCGCAGATGGATCGAGCCCTTCCACGATATTAATGGCCAACTCTATGGCCGATTCAACCAAACCCCCACCTTTCCGCTCAATGCCAGACACACGGCCGAGACTTGTATCAAACCAAACCCTATCCGATACAAGCCTTTCTCCAGCAGCCGTGTTTTCTGCCCTAGTTAACTTCTTCTTCATTAATAATATTTTTTGCCTCTTCCTTCCTTCCCTTCATCTTATTTTCCCGATAATAACTTCGAGACCCTTTGGATCATAGCTGGGAGCCTCATTCGCCCAATTATCGAACGATCCTGTAGACTTTAGACAAATTAATGATCCCCAGACGTTTGTAGGGTACTTGCTATCCACCATTAATTAGGTTTATTAAATCGCGAGGGGTTTCTCTTCTGTTCGCTTTTTGTTGGCTAAGATTGATAATTTCTCCTTCCGAAACTTTTTGAACTTCCAACGCTGCTGCTGAAGACATTATTTGTTCGAAACATCTTCCTTTAGAATGTACCTTTATTAGGTACATTCTAAATAAATTATTACAGAACGGTTTATTATATTCTTGTCAATATCAAGCTACAGTCTGCTTAGAAATATTGGTGATTCGAACGGCTGCACCGATTTCCATGAGGTTTTTGCAAAATGATTGGTATGTTTCTGGCCAGGTCGTAGCCTATAGTTCTTCAAATTCCTCAACCCAGATCATGGTTTTTTGTAAAAAATAAAAAATGTACCTACTGACCTGCAATTTTACGTCGCTCACAATCATGTTTATATGGATGGCTTCCTTGTCTTGATGAAAAAGAAATAATACCTACTTATAAAATTCTCTTAGTGCTTTTAGTTGGTCTTACTGGGTTGTCTCATTTGATTCCAATAACGATTAAATGCTATCAAAAGTGTTTGAACTGAGGTATTTTGAAAATCCCCTTCCGTAATTTTCATCCTCCCCGAAATTACCAGGTGACATATTGCAACAATTTCAATTTTTATTTTTATTTGATTTAGAGTCTGGTTGAAAGCTAAGTATGTTTTGTATGAGAAACTTCTATTCTATAGGGAGATCGAGGACCGTGTCAATAGTGTGACTGTGAAGCGTGAGAAGTGATAACATTAACTGCAGAACGAGGTGTTGAGTGGGAAAGAATAGGATTTTGTGTGTACGTGTGTTGGGTGAGTTGGGAGTCCTAAGAAAAAGGGGGAGACTTCCGATGCCCCGATATGGGAAGAGGAGGTCAATAACGTAGGAGGTTTATTGCGGGGTCGAATGGGGAAAGGAAACCGCGACAATGCGGTGAGGAGCCAAACAATTGAGGAAGATTGGGGACTTGAGGAAGGATAACAAAGAGGATCCCGAAGACTTTGGGGTGGGACGATTGTCGGAAAGGACGTACTTCGATCCAATCGGTAGTATGTATGTGTGTGTGTGTGTGTGTGTGGGGG
>JAEMON010000003.1:17481588-17492945 GCA_030264115.1 Lygus lineolaris | reverse complement strand
CCCCCCCCCCCCCCTCTCACCCCCTATTGTTAACGTGAAGCCCTGGTCTATGTGCCAACTTTGGTTCCGGAACAGAAGAAATGTGCTCTTCCCAAAAGTGATAACAAAGCTTCCGCTATAACCTTTGGTAGACTCGATAGCAATACGTCTACGTTCTTCCTCAACCCAAGTCCAAATAAAGGCCAACGGAATTTGAGTGAAACACGGAAGCCGACACCGACGAATCGATATTAGGACCGGCAGCTCTCCTTGATTGAGAGAGGAATTATGCGTGGCTGGCGTCATAAATAATTTATCGCGGAGCAAACACTGCCTTCCTCGCCGTCACTTTACGGTTGAAAGATAGAACTTGTTAGAGGAGGGGAGGGGGTGGCGGTGTTTGCTACGGTATCACTGAGGATCACGAGTGATTAACCAACCCACCCACCCCCCACCCTCCCACCAAGTTTCCCCTACTTGCCCTTTCCCATTCGCCTCCCCTCTTTCTTTCTAGTTAATCAAGACCTCCCTCCCCTCCCTACGTTCTTTCGTTTCATCGTTTCACTAGAATTTTAGTGTCTTTAGTTGCAAACCTAAACCCGCCTCAACTCAAATCCTTGGAAAAACCCAAACATCTTAATATCGCAGGCCATGAATAAGGGGTTCGTGGGTTGGTCCTTCAAGTTACAGCTCCCCAGAGCTGTTCTTTGAAGGAACAACCGTGACTCTGTCACAACATTCACATTTTTGTGAGCCAATGGTTGGCCCTCGTTTTCTACGACTCTATTGACTCCTTGCCTTTCACGTTCTTGGTATTATAAATTGTGTAAGTTTTTGATATGGTTAAATTAACATAAATTGTTGTAAAAACGAATTTCACGAAGTTGTCTTGAGTTCCCAAGTTTTTATCTAGATTTAAGAGAAGAGTCGATATCGTATAAATACTGGCCAATAATAAGAGGTCTCATCAATACAATGTAATTTATAGCTGCTTGTTAACTACGTAATGCATGGAAATGGCTGCGATACAAAACGTAATAGAATGGAAGTTCCAGTCATCGGCGAATTTTCAGACTAATATAATCAGACTATAACTAATGTTTTTGCAAATTTGAACCAATTTTGAAAGAATAAAAACGATAGAACCTGAGGAGAAATTCAGTCTGGCTAAATTTTGAGCTGATTCCAAACACACCACATATCACTAGAATTGCCACGATAAACCTGAAATTGCACAAATGAGCGATTTTTGACTCAGTACATCTAAAATTTGACTTCTTCCATTGTCGGACAACCGAAAGTCGGTAAACCATCCCAATATGGTAAATTTCACCGTGAATGTCGGTAAAATTATAACAATGAAATCATACCAAATAAAATTATACCAATAAATTATACCTATAAAATTACACCAATAAATTATACCATATAAAATTATACCACTAAATTATACCAAACAAAATAATTAATAAATTAATTTATAGGTACCAATAATTAATAATTAATAATAATTATTGGTATAATTAGGTAATAATATATAATTGGTGTAATTAATTATTTGGTATAATTGATATTAATAACTATCAAATAAAATAGTGGTAAATTATACCGATAAATTATACCATATAAAATGATACCAAATAAAATCATACCCATAAAATTATACCAAATTTTACCGTGAAAGTCGGTTTAAAAAAAAAAAAAATACCAGGACTTTTACCGTGTGTCCGATGGCTTTTTTGGGGCAAACGGTAACTTTTACTTTTTAGCACGTTTGTTCGGTGGCTTATTATCATATTTTGGCCGTTTTTTCCCTGAGTGGCCCCAACAATCATAGTTCCGCGACTGCTACGACGTTTTCCCTCCCAACGAGAACACTCCTTATAACACTATGATGTGAGTGAAGGCCTTGTGGTAAAGAAGGTGCCGCATCATCCAATCACTCGGCCAGACGCACTCCCGCCCGGAATGAAATATCACTGCTGAGCTCTCATCTGGCCACGGATTAATTAAACCACGGTTAATTAATCATCATCCGCTAATATACGTTATTGTCTGAAAAATGAGCCTCTGCTGCTCGTCTCTCTCCACTTTGTTTGAGTATTTTTTCCCCTTCCATTTCATTTCCCTTCAACAGCTCTGACGTCCACAACCAAACCAGGGCTTGTATGCAGAAAAAGTCTAGAACAGACCCAATTTTATTGATTCAAAACATAGTTTCATTTATTATTTATTTTAAAAGCCTCCACTTAGAGAAGTTTCGTCATGGGGATTAGAAGAAAAACGATAAGAAGTAAAACCTAGCAGGTTGGATGGGCGTAATAAAATCAGTTACGAGTATACCTAATATAGTGAACATTTCACCGAAATTGGTATAGGAGGTGGTTCAGAAGTTATTCCTATGACAACATTTTCAAGTTTGCACATGCGCAGTAGCTATTACTGATCCAATTGTGACGCTATTCATAGGCGATTGTCTTGGAGTCAGCCTCCAACAACCCTTCAAATTTGGGCAAAAACGGTCCATTGGGATCTGAGAAACCGTAGTTTCAGAAAATTCACAAAAATGTGCAAAATCCCTGGAAATTTCATCAAAGTCGGACCATAATTTCGTATAGTTTTTCTGGGACAATTGAATTGAATTGAACGAAGGTCAGACAGAGAGAGAGAAAGACAGACATGGAATGGAACCAAAATTGTTCAGAAAGGTTTGAAACGCAAAAAGTATCTTAGTGTAAATTCTGATTTTGGAAGACCCGATGTTCTTGCACGAATACATAACGTCCACCTTTGGTAGTGAGGACGCAAAACTTTACTTGTATCAAGTAAATAATACAAGAATTATGACAATAGGATTGATTTAAAAACAATCATGCTAATCATAGCCTGATCTATTTGCAGAGTTGGCTTCATAAACTAGTGTGTCCACAGACCAAAGCCTCACGTTACGAGGAGGGGCTGATTGTGTAATCATAGTTTCTGGTTTTGACTGTCACCATACACTGTCATGACTAATAAACGGCAATGCGTACTCAACTTCGGCAACAACTAGATAATCACTAGAAACATTGAGGAGGTATTATAGCTATTCGTCTACATCTGTCACTTAAATAATTCAGTGAGTTCAATCTCATGATTGTTTATATTTCTAATTAGACAAGATATTGAATACGCTCTATTAAAAGGGTCTGTTACTAGTTATATCAAATTATTACGGTACTGTTGTCATAATTAATGCATCAAACAATAAGAAAGGTACATAAATATCATTTAACATCATAGGAACTTGAAGGAAACTCAAACCCACAACCCAACCAACAAACTCATGGTAGCAAATAGGCATAATTTTACTATAATAGTAGTGTGTAGGTACCTACATTAAAAAATAATATATTAAAATGTTTTTTTTTTTTAGGTATACTAACTTATACAAGTCCTTATGTAAAGCGAACGGTAGGCTCGTTCGATTATAAAAATTTAAACCTATTTAAAATCGTGAAAAAACTACACGAAAGTGCCCATATTTTTCTATTGGAAGTTTTCAAGGGTGTTATGGAAGTTGCATCCCTTATTTTTGCTCCCTCACTACCGAAGCAACGTTGCTTCCTATATTCTTCTATGAGTTTAAGCACCTGGTATTTTGCCCATTCATTGTCACCAGAAATCGCCAAACAAAAATGTCGGACTGAACAAAAATCACAGTTGACAAGAAGTGTGAAACACAGTTTTTGTACCCTTCCCCCACCCCTTGAAAAGATCCAAATCCTGTGAACCACAATGTTTTCAGGACTCTCATTTTGTTATCGCCCATGCCGCGATAACAAAACTTGATGTTGACAACAATGTTGCTAACAATGTTGACGGAAAAAATAACGTTGTTACCGAAAATGTTGCCAACATGTGTTGTCAACATTTTTCGTACGCCGTAACAATTTTATTAACAATTCCTCTCTCCCGATGTTGACAACAATGTTTGCGTCCGGTGTGAAAGCACGTGGACCCAAAGGAGACGTGCTAAATTTCTTAATTTTGGTCCATGGTGCCTAGCTAAGCCAAGTACCGCATGAGTACTACGGACTTACGGACCGATGGATTTTTCTAATTAGATTTCTGGTTTATATCTTGAAACAAATCAAATATTAAAATTTTGTATGAATTGGCCCGACTGAAGTTTAGTGAGGTGAGGTGAGTAGGAGTTTGTGTTTGTGAGGCTTGTAGATCGTGATCAGTCGGATCAGGTTCCTAGGCTTGCTTAGGCCATCAAGTGACCTGGATGTTCGCTCCGCTCGCATCTCTTCGGTTGTGCGTAAACACGTATCTTTCGCAGGACCACCCCCAGTAATGGGGGAAATTGTATTTAAATTTTAAAAAAATACAAATTAAATTAAATGAACTATAAAATTGGAATAGGAGGAGAGTCACCAAGATTTCTGCTTGCTGCTCGTATAAATTCACCTGTAGGAGGACGGTGTATGGCGTAGGTTCAGGAAGGTTATGTAGGAAAAGAAGGGTAACTCCCTAGTTTTGAATATTATATCACTACTGCCAAATCGTTTGCCGACCTGGCACGGCTCTCTCCGTGTAAAGGCGCGGTTCTTACGAATAATATTCAAAATCCCAGATCTTCTGGCAGCATAAGGATAACACCCACGGCACTGAAGGTGGATATTTAAGTATTAATTAATTTTAAATACAGCTAATTTTAGGGGCGGTTTTGAGGGGCACGCTCAAGACAAAAGGGCGATTCTTAGAACAATTGCTACCCATACTGATGGGACGTGAGCTGAAATGAGCGTTGGCGTATGCGCGAATCATCTCCCACCAAGTTTAATATAAACACAAATAAACCTCAATTTTGGCGCATCCAGGATTTACTCCCTATTAGGATTCCTTTTTAGGAGATTGTCCTTCTAGCTCCTATAGGATCCTCTAGCTCATATCAGGATCCTATATTATTTTGTTACTGTTCCCGCTCCCCCGTAGCTCTGTTTCCATGACACCGTACTGTACTGCTTTCTCTTTATAGTAATTATTGGTTTGAAATATATGAGGTTGTCTCTTCATCCTGAGTTGTCTCTTAGTGTCAGTGTCAGCGGTAAGGGTTGCGTGTGTCCACGAGTCCACAAAACGCTGTATCTTCTGGCTCGAGCAGAATGCAAATATTGCATAATAAGAGTGTGGCGGGGTTGCGTAAAGTATCCTTACGAACACCCTTCATTTTAGACAACCTTACGATGTTATTAGGAGGGGGTTGGTTGATATTATGAGTTCAATATGATAAGCAAACACTGCCAAGGGATGGAAGATGACAGGGCGTGCCTAGGGCGATGAGAGAAGGCGAAGGTTTGTATCTTATCTATGGGAAACAGGCTGTGCTGAGACAGGATGCGACGGCCCTGTTGTACATACTGTTTACCCTACATATATTCGGGGTCGGGATTCTTCAAGGCCTACCACGATACCAATTCTCCATCCTACCGTATCCCAGCTCAAACATGGCAGACTCTTGGCCTTGGTTAAACCTGAATCACATATACAGAGAACCTCCCTTTCGTATTCAGTTATCACAAAACAAACGAAACTTACAATTCCAACTTTCTTTCTTAGTAGCAGTACGTCATTTCCCCGAAGAGTATATTAATATTAGGTACCTGTAGGTAAATGAAAACGTCTAGTATTATTTATGCTTTACAAAACCCTCAAATAGATTATGAATAAACAGTCAACAATAAATTCAAGACTGACTAAAAGTATGATATCCCCCCACTGCACCAATCATCGGATGTGGCTGTTAAAAGGAATAAATACCTTCACTTTCTTCGAAAATTCGATAACAGACATAGTTGCAGACGAAGAAAACTTAACAAGGCGCCACTCGTCTTCAAATAGTATATAAAACGAACAAGAAACGCAAAATTTCATGATTCTGACGAATATTTTCTATTTCATTCATATCTACACTACACATACGAGTAGAGTGGAATGTTAGAAATAATTAGATTAGATCTAGTATTTTTTCAAATCTGACGCAGAGCGGAGGGGAAAGATTTGAGGGAGGGGTGGGATAAATCGGGGTTTCCGGTCATATTTTTTTCCATACATGATGTGTACCTCTGAGTACCTACTTCTGTCTACCAACTGTGTACTTATTCTGCCAAAATTTACGCGCAAAAACTAGTGTTCTGAACAGAAAAATGCTGAAAATTATTACACAATGGTTTATTATTTTCTACACAGATCATCCATCTATAAAGAACCTATTCACTAATACTTAAATATCATCTAATAATAATAAGAAGTTAGGGACCCAGGGATGTTTGAGGCGTCTATATCCCCCCCCTTTGAAGTTCTCACCTCTGTGTATCCAATAGCTATCCTTTCCTCTCTGGATATGTGATTGATCATTAACAATAGGTAGGTAAAATAATAATTACTACCATCATTAGTTTTGGGAGGAATTTCATAATAACCAAAATGAGTCCAAATATTCCGAGGTTTTTTAATATAATGATATACGTATTCTAGCTGAACCTCATTTCGGCTTATTCATATTAGGGGCCTACATGAGCCGTTTAAAGCTATTAAAGCCGTTTCCACAATACTGATGTTTCCTGCATGGTAACCTTCTATTTTTCTTGGCCTGTCTACATAGAAATCGTTACCATTGATCTGCTGAATGCGGCTGTAGAGGACAGTTTACAGTGTCGCTTTTATAAAACGGGTTCTGAAAAGGTGGACTAGTTGAAGTGGAATGAAAACGACGGGAGGAAATAGGTTTTCCTCGCTGCCTCCATATTGATGTGTGGGAATAGAGCCTACTGAGTACTGCTGAGTGTTGAATAGAGGGGCAGCCTATATGTAGGCTTCCTAGTATGTAGGAATATGTATACAAGAATGTATCAAGCGATGGCTATACCTAGCTCGACGCTTGCCGTTGTTTTCATCGGAATATTCAGACGTCGGGCTCGCTATCTGAGCCTAGTCCCGGTACAGGTGCCGTAAATTATCTTCGGCCTCATGAGAAACCTCTTAGAGAAGCGTATTCCGTGAGATATTCACTAACGTTGGATGGCACCCGGAGCCCATTCATCAAATTGAAATACAGCCTCGCGCCAAGCGCTTCATACATACTAAATGGAACGGGGAGGACATCAACCTGGGACTTAGCGCCCCATTGTCTGATTCTATTTTGTAGTTTTCCTACAACGGGAGCATACAAATACGCGTTAATGTGACGACGTAGTACCTATCCTACCTACCTTTGAACAAGGTAGTCCTCTATTCAAATCCTCCGCAGCGTTTGAACGGATAATTTCCTCTGGTGCAAAGCGTGAAAATGAATAATGGGCTCCGATAATAGAACCTACCAGTGTTTCATAGGGAATAAACTTCGTATTTCCAGATAATAGCTATCATTACGTATTCAAACCAGCTTGATTCGAGAGATACGGCTGTGACAATGAAAATTTCTTGTAGTTGGGTCTAAGGTGCGCATTTCTCGTTTGTACTCTCTAATCGTATAAAATTGCTATCGATTCATCATTGACATCCGTTCCAATCCCAGGTAGGTACATATTTAAAAATGTAAATATATTGGACTGAATTCCAGGAGGTAAGTTATTTTTGAAACTGTTGGTAACAAGGTGAAAGAGTAAAATACTTGATAATGTGTACTAAGTTGGGTAGGAGTAGAGGAATAATCGGCAGTTCTAGTATAATGTAGTAGTGTTTAATAGCCGAGCGCTTTCACTCAAAAGAGCATCTTCAGGGCTACAAAGTTTAAAATACATGAAGGTATGTTAGGATGTCAGGTTTAAAGGTAGGTACTATCATTAAAAAATTGTATAATTATGTTTTGCTTACCTGGATTCGATTGCCTATATTATGTAGGAATACCGGAGGAAACATAAAAATGATGACCTCCTGTATATACATATATGAACCAAATCTACGTAAGTCAAACATAATTATAAAAAAAATTTATGTTAGTAGGTACCTACTTAACCTGGCGTCTTAATATACTTTCCTGTATTTCAAACTTTGTAGCCCTGAAGATGCTCTTTTGAGTGAACGCGCTCGGCTATTAAACACTACAAACAAAAACGAGGACTGCCGATTATTCCTCTCCCTCAACCCAACTTAGTACATGAAAACTAAAGCACCTACACAACTACTTGATAATGGGTACGAAACATTGACACACCACGGAACACCAAAATAAATACCTACTATAGGTATAAAAGTCATTCATGTGTTCCGTGCATGGTAGTTACCGGTTCCGCGATTCGAAAAGAACCCATATATGGAACCCAAATTTGAAGAGCAGCGTGTACGAAAGTGTAGTACCTAGAAGGAAGGGAGGATTTTGTTGAGTCCATTCCTTGATCTGGATATAACTTGAGGTGGGTACACCTGAATTTTTCAACGCCGCACTCTTCACGAGGGAGATGATGCCAAAACTTTGAAGCAAAGAAGCTTTAAACTTCCAAGAAAAACAAATTCATAAAGTTGGGGCATCGCTAAGTAACACAAGCTTCAACCGAATTCTTAATTCCCCCACTGTTCTTCCATCGTCTCACCCGCTGTTAGAATAACCAGATTCCATAAACATATTCAAATTTCTCCAGCACTGGAGCAACGAGGTTTTCGTTCAGTTTCATAGTAAAAATATATATTCAGGAGGGAAGGGGGGGGGGGAATCTGTCAGGAAAAGTTATTTGCCTACAATAATAATTTATCCTCAGAGCGTCACGCCAGAAGGTTAGATAAGATTGAATAGAATTCCCATCTTGGAGGTGGTCTAATACAAATACTGTAATTGAATTAGGTTCGTAAAAATATTAAGCACATAAATAGATTTCCCTTGCGTTGCAGAGTAGGTAAGTTACGTACGGTTAAGGCATCAATCAAATATATGGGGTTTCCAAATAGATTTAATGATTTTCCGAACCAAATTTCATTTTCCTATCTTGATTATCCGAATCATCTTACTCAGATCACTGAGACAGTATATTGCTAGGGTTGTAACTATAAATAAATCTACCATTTCCCCATTAGGCATCATACTGAGATACTGGGGTTTCAGGAAATTCACGTTTGCGCATGAGCTCACGCTACTAGTGATCCGATGGCGATGAAATTGATAGGGGACCGTCACGGGGCTAATCCGCACAATCCCTGACAATCGCTTCGAATTCAGACCACAAATTCATATAGTTTTGCCTGTGACAAGGAATTAACCACAGATCGACAGACAGACACGGAACCAAAATTGTTCAGAAAGCTCTGAAACTTAAAAAGCAAGTGGAAATTTTGATTTTTGAGGACAAACATTTTTTTAATTTCTTGCAAGAACAACGCAACCTGGGCAACACAACGCAGGAAACCGGGAACATGGGTATACAAATTCTTCTTCTATCGACCGAGTAGATGTTACAGATGATGCCTTCGTTAATTTATTCTCTATACTCTACGAAAACTCTGGTCTGTTTCAGTGGGGCTGAACTGCTCGGGAACGGACGACTGTGGAGATGAGCCGCCTTGTCCGGCCGACTCGACTTTGAACGCGCAGACGGAGAAGTGCGTCTGCTCGGCAGAACACTGCTCGCTCCCCAGATGCCCCGTCAAAGCTAAGAGGATGCTAACCCACAACGCAACCGGCGTGCCTGGCGACTGCTGTGATGTGTATGAGTGCATATCAGAGAGTGGTAAGCATCTAGGAGCTATCGAGACTGTTAAGTACCTAAAGCTAAAAATCAGCTAAAAAGTATAAATAGTAGGTATACTATAATAATACGGACCGCACTTTAGCTCGTGAAAATTCGAGACACAATAATTATATTTTTCAACACAACCAACCCAAAAACCAAGGACAACATAATTTATGTCGATCATGAATTAATACAATATTAAAAGGCATGAAGTATTCAACAGAGCCCGTCTATTCTTTTTTGTACAATGAAATTTAGGAAGGAGGAGGACGTATGTATCTACTAAGTTTGTTGTTTGTTCATTATATTTCATAGCAACTAACCCGTGAATTGACGATTACTCGCATTACTCCCCCTCTCCACTATTTTCTTCCTAATTGCATGCAATCCTTGTTCCAAAACGCTGAATGAAATTGGGATTGCAGTCCTTAACGTGACACGAAAGTATCCTTTTCACGCCTAACAAATTATTCTTGGAATGACTCCCCGATATCAAACTGATTTTCTGTCCCCATCTCAAGTGGTGAGAGTGGTGAGAATCACGGGCGTACGTGACCGACCGAAATGAGGAGTGGTCCTAGTGCAACAGGCACGAAAGAGAGAACACCTATCACTCTCAGTGCATTTGTCCTGTTTTGCTAGAGTTTCGGATGGTGACATTTCATGACGAGGGTTTAAGTCCCGAGGAAGCTATCAGGAGTCTTAACGAAGAAGGAGGAGGATGGTTATTGAGGAATTCAACTTCTAGGCAAACAGCTCCTCAAATTACAAATCTCACCACTCATCATCACTTCTCATCATTTGGTTGTTTATTCGGCATTCACTTAGTATTTTTCGTGGTATTAATTTCAAATCACATGAGTATCACTTACGAACTAGGATAACGCCAACCCTTTCGTCAGACGCACAGTCGTCCGAAACGGTAGCGCGAAAAAATTATTTGAAAGGCTATTCTGATAGAATATTTCACGCTGATTCCGAGTATACCTATGTTTCTATGTTTAAGACAGTAATTTTCACCAAAACCCTTAATGCTATTTTACCCTGAATTTTCAATATTTGACCCCGTAGAGTAGTCCAACAATTCTGGCCAACGAACTTATCCTTTCAGACAGTTCCTAGGGTCAGATATCGTATTATGAAAAATGGTAAACATCAGGATTCGATTCAGAATGCTCTAACGTATATTCCTAAAGAAAAAAACTACTAAAATTTGTGAGTTTAAAATTTTGAAGCCATTGCGATTAGTGGGAAATTAGAGGGAATAATGATACTTTTATCTTGTTAAATCAGGAATATTCAGAAATAAATTTTAGTAGAATTGTCAATACTCCATAGAGAACAGTTAATTCAGATAAAACAGATTACTCCGATGGAGAATTCATAAAGTTAATTGGCTGGTGTACTTTGTCCCATTTTTCCCATATAAACAAATTCTAGAGCACTGGTGAAGACAAATTTCATTAAAGAGAGCGCTCGCACTTTACTGAATCCGCAATCCGTCTGCACAAGGGGTGTATGATCCCTCTGTCACTATGTGTGCTAAAACCTTTCATGATATTCAATACCTTCCTCGTCCAAGGCCTTTAGTAGGTACATCATCGTACTCCCCCTTCGAGTGTTATCACAAAGTTATGCATAGTACGTCTCATTCACAGTACGTACCCT
>JAEMON010000003.1:17469888-17481330 GCA_030264115.1 Lygus lineolaris | reverse complement strand
ATACTTACTCCACTGCAAGTAGTTTGTTCCGTGTTTTGACCCTCATTTTGTGTTAGGGTAGGTATTAATTCAGTTTCCCAGCCTCTAATCGTTTACTTGGGAAGTTTGGAGCTGAGTTTGATCTGAAGAGGACCAAGGGTTGGGGAGAGAGGTCTACTTAGGCTCGGTGCTTACCTTGGCGTGTTCACCAAGTAGCTAATGGCTTAGGTAAGACAGATTCCCGGCTTTATTCATGACCTGTTTAGTTCTACTGGAAACGCTTCACATGAGTCGGGTTATTTCCAATTACTTGAGACTGATCATAATTTTTGATTTATTATTAGCGAATTTTCGAAGACATTCAGCTATTGCAATGGCTTCACAATTTTAGTTATGCCAAAAAATTTGTAATTTTAGGTATAACACACCCTAAAAATTTGAGGTTTCACGTTTAAGGATACCTAAATAGACTCCAAAAGTCGAATTTAAAAAAGGAATTTATCAAACCTAACTTTACCTCATGTTGGATTTTAGGTGAATTAGAAAATAACCCTAATATTATTCAACGAATTCGTAACAACTGTAATGTTAAACAATTTAACAATAAAGTTTGCTATCATGAAGGAAAAAACTAAACTGGTAATTTGCCGCCAGCAACACTCCCGCCTAAGAAAAATGGTAAATTGGTTAGAGGTAGAACTAACGTAGCAACTTGTGTGCACGTTTTCTCTCTCCCTCTCTCTCTCTCTCTCTCTCTCTCTCTCTCTCTCTGAATCTCTAGATAAACAACCCTGCTAAATTTGACTAGCTTTCAAGGTCCACAATACCTACGCTGGAAACACAGTTTTAGAGGTTTCCCAGTATATGGGAAAATATGTAGGTTTGCGCAGGTCTTTGTAAGAGACAGGGAGATCTGTTTCAATAGCTTACACATTTGCCACAGGCGACAGTCCCTTAACTATGACCAAAATTAATTAAATTTGCTCTGGGGTGTGCCCACTAATTCCCTCACTCTCTGTGAAATGGAGGAATTAGGTTTTGGAGGTTTACGACTCCGCATGATACGCACAAAAACGACAGTAATGGAGCACTGGAGTCCGTCCGAATAAAACATAAAAATATAAAACCTACGTATCACACTTTCAACAAAATAACGGATGGGAGGATAAGGGGTTTGAAGGACAAGATTCGTGCGGCACGTGATTTGAAAATTTCACCTAGAATAGTTTTCATTTCAGAATAAGACAAAGATAAACATAAAATATTAAAAAGAAACGGCAATCTCTTGGGAACTTGACATCTTATGAAATAAAAATATTTCAGTGGTTGATACATAGCGCCGCTTTAGGGTAATCATGACATATCTCAATTTTTGACGGTTTTAAGTTATTGTCGTTTCTAGATTCAAATTTTGGCGCCAGAAACGATGGAGAAATTAGTTTCAAGGTACAACGAATGGAAGCGCTATAATCGGCGTTTTTGTTATATTCTATCAAGAATTATAATTGATCATATCCTATCGAGAACCCTAAAGAGCCACTTTCACACCATGTCAAACCTATGCCCATCAGATCCGTCATCAAAACTGAGTACAAACACAATACACCGTCTATTTCCCCAAACTTTTCTTCAACATCACCACCCACAGTGTCTCTACCATTGCCGGTAAGAAATGCAATAAAAAACTGGCACCATGCCTAAGGTGTGGAAAAGTGTTGAGATACGATGAAATTCCATTTCACAGATCATTAGATACGATACAAATTTGTACGTCCTTTTCATCACTATTTTAATGTAAGTTATTTTCAACTAATAGTAATGATTATAATATAAAGTCTTCGACGATTCGCATAAATAATAGATTAATATTATTAATCTATTATTTATGCGCATTGTCGAAGAATTGGTTGATAAGCCTGTTAAAATTTGTTTTGAAAACATTAAGCCAACGGAACGTTTATAATTAGTGTTTTGTGTCTCCTGTAAAGTAGAGAAAAGTGAGATATGTAGGTCATGATTACCCGGGGTTACGAGGGTTTGGTGTCAGATAGGCTACACTCAGGCAGAATTTCTTACTGCTCGACGAAGTCTTCAGTCATAATATCCCTTCAGATACTATTCCTATTCAGGGAACCAGTCCGAATATTCCGAGTGGTTGGGTAGGCCCTTCTACGGATTCGGACCCTCAGTGAACCGTTGTTTCACCGTTGCCAATCCATCACAATGGGGAAACGTATGCCAACGTATGGTAACGTCGCCTTCTACTTCCTAATAGAGATTAAGGAGTTTCTATTGTAATTCGTATTTCGAATAGGCCAATCGATCTATTAATCCGATTTTGAATCTGGAAATTGATTTCAATTTTGCTTGCAAAACTCTGTCTGTTGGACGTTTCAAAAAATGTTCAAATTTGAACAAAAAATATGTGCACACTATGGAAGAAAATTTTTTTAAAATCGAAACTGAATGTACAAACCTAAGTTTGGTAGTACCATTCAAAGAAAACTTTGCAGAATGAAAATCAGTCCACCCGTGCCAGAGAAAAACGGAAATTAATTTTCGTTCATTTTGAAGCGTGACGTGGTGGCAGCTTTTGGAACTAAACGCTGGACATCTCGCCTTAAGCGGAGATAGGTACTTTGTATTTTTGACTTAAGAGGTGATTTTATAACCAAGCGCGTCGGTTTCGATACAATTTTCCTGTAGTCCACATTAGGTGATAGATATTATTCTTGTGAAGTGAAGGAAAAGTTGAAAGGGCATTTACAAAGGGTCCGAACGAGAAAGCCATTGCCTCCTGGGACGTCCCCTGCTTACCCTCCACGTCAAGATTTATAGTGAGTACGTGGAGGAGTGAAAATGTTTGTTATTGCTCCGCCACCTACACTCGGAGTTTCCGTTTCGGAAGATTTACCGTCCGCATATCTTTTCTATTGTTCGACGAGGTGGTGCGGCGGGTTAGTTAGCATAGCACGTACTTTGCATAGGCCAAACTTCCTTCCTTTTGTACTATCCCATGACCCCTCGGGCTAGTAATCCTTGAGAACTTCCGAAAAGTATGGCTTTGGATTTTATTCCCTTCCTGTGTTTGGGTAATGGTCTGGAGCTCTACCAATAACTTTGAATCATGTCTTCAAATTCAAATATTTTGCTTCCGAGTCTACCCACTTAGCTAGCGAAAGCATTGTGTTCACTTTTGGATGGTAAACATTTTGTTTTCCCTTCAACATAAAATTTCCACTCGCATTTTTCGTTTCAGAACTTCCTTAACAAATTTGGTTCCGTCGATCTGTCTGTCCGCATTTCTTTGTTACAGCCATAACTTTTATAGTTTTCATACGATTTTGTTAAAACATTAAGGTACTTGTATTACGCGGGTAGAACCCCTTGAGGTCCCATTCCCATATGAATATTTCATCATGATTGAATCAGCGGCAGACTCTGCACATGCGCTAACGTGGAATTCACTAAATTTCGTTGTTAGTTACACAGTGTTCATCCAATTTCGTATATTAATTTAAATATTACAGCTTAGTCCTTCCTGAATAATTTTGGTTTCGTGTCAGTCCATCTATCTATCAGTGTGTCCATGAATCCTTATTTCCACTCACATAACTCCCATGATTTGAAGTGATTTTGATGACATTTTCAGGGATTATACCTGTTAGACCCTAGATTGTCCCCTATGAATTCCATCGAGATAGGATGAATGGTAGCCACTGCCCATGCATTTACTAAAATCCCACAAACATCAGTTTATCACAGTCTAACGAACCGATTTTGCCCGGAATTGAACGTCCCCAACTATCGACCAATTTGATGATCGATCTTCCCTTATAAAGTTCATCTCAGTGGCCACTACAAATATGCGAACGTGATATCCTTGTAATATGCGATCATTGATGCAATTATAGGATTACGCATCACGATTATGATGCAGGTATAGGTAGTCAACGTTATATCGACCAACAACAAAAATGGCTCTTCTTTTTGCATCCGAGTCTACCAAGGTAGCGGAAGCATTGTTTTCACTTTTGAAAAGTTAAAAACTTTTTGCCTCCAAAATCAAAATTTCAACTCGCGTTTTACGTTTTAGACCTTCCTGAACAATTTTGGTTTCGTGTCTGTCTGTCTGTCCGGGAATCCTTGCAACACGCATAACTTCCACAATTTCCATCCGGTTTTGATGAAATTTTCAGGGATTGTGCAGGTACTTATAATCCCTTTGATGATATATTGATATATGTATATATATGTTGTATATACATACAATCATGTTATGGATACGAGGAAGCTATGTGCCACACCCAACTTGGCAGACGTTTTTTTTTCTTTTTCTAAGTCGCCTAAGTGGGACACAGCTACCTCGAATCAAATAGCTTGTACAGAAAGTTCACTATCGTATTGATGTCTACCTAAATTTATCTAAACCAGTGGTTCTCAACGTTTCCTCGGTCATGCCCCCCTATCGCCATGAGAATTTTTTGAGCCCCCCTCTAGAGCCTGGACGATCCTCTGTGAATGTCATCGCCCTATAGTACCCACCTACGTGTGCAAATGACGAAGTTGGATCTTTAAAATGAATCGAAGGGTCCGAGAAGTGAAGCGATTCTGATTCACGTTGCAATCACGCTTTCAACAGAAGTCAGTTACACGAAAGTGAAAACACTCAATTTGATTAAAACATGATTAAAGACTTGGAAACTCGATTGAAAAAATTGTTAAACTTCGTTATACAGGCTACTACGGGAAATTCGTTACTGCGAATATAGCTTGGTATTGAACTCAGCTGTCACCTTGGTCTGATGATGCCTGTCTGTTCCTGTCTGTTAATATCTTCTGATCCTATGTTATTATTATTATCTACTATTTTCAGACAGCCCCCCCCCCCCCCCCCCCCCCGCCCAAAGTGTGTTTGCACCCCCCAAGTTGAGAAGCACTGACAATTTGACTCCACCAGTGAATTCTATGGTTATTTCCAGAAGTGAACTGCACGGGGGTGGTGTGCCCCAAAGACGAAGAGGACTGTCCGTCGGACAGCAGCCGCCTGCCCAAGAGCCTCAAGGAGGGTGACTGCTGTGGAGTGTCGCACGGCTGCGAGTGCTTCCCCTGCTCGCCGCCCTCGCCTTCCTTTTGCCTTCCGACTCAGACCATCAAAGTCCTTCGTCCAGGCAACAGGAAGCCTGGAACTTGCTGCCCTGTCTACGAGTGTCAGCCACTCAGTATGTTGATCCTTAAAAGAATTTGTTGAGAAAATGATGTAAGTCAGAAAAAATTAGCCCTAAATTGTACGAGGAAATTCTTTCGTACAAATCCAAAGGTAACATTGTGGGGTGCCTGAAAAATGATCAAAAAATTACCCACAACAACCAAATTACACACCATACACACACTTACAGTTCGTCCTAACCGTTCCAGATTTGTTGGAAGAAATTTTCAAAACTTTGAGTGATAATAACGGAGTTGATAACTTTTCCCACTCCTCTTGCCTGGAAAAATTATGCCTGCCAGGAAGAGTTCAAGAGTAGAGTTGAAGATGATACGAAGCTATACTCGTATTTTTTGTGTCCGGGAATAGAAAGAGGAACAAAAGTGGTAAAGTACTATCGTGTATAGGTGAGCTGATACCAAAAACGTGACATAAATTGTATTTTATCACTTTATCTATGGGCTTCCCCTATAGCCACGAGGAAGCCTGGAACTGTTGTTGCCTTGATTATTATTTAAAATTCCACATTTTTAGACAAGATGTTAGACCAAAAAAGTTTGAAAATCTCCCATTTTTACGGATTTTTTAATCATAAAATTTCAGTTTTTCATCCAACTTATTACGGAAAAAATTCTGCTTTAAACCCTAAAAGATTAATAAAGGTTGCTACTTCATACCTACGTTAAGGCTTTCCTCTCCGAATGAAGCAGGAAGTCTTTTGATTTGTCAAAGCAATTAAAAGTCTTTTTCATTTAGCTACTATACAAATGCGTCTCTTAATAGCCTTTCCTTCCATTTTCACCAAATTGCTATAAATTTCAGAGGGGAGCAAGGCCAAGGTGTGCATTTACGATCACGAGGAAAAGCCAGATGGCTCTAAATGGAAGAAGAACCAGTGCTCCGAGTGCACGTGCATCGGTGGGATGGTCCATTGCGCCACCAACTGCCCGCCACTGCCCGATGGGTGCGTCTCAACCACCATTCCAAAAGGCCACTGCTGTCCCATCTGTATCAACCCCAGCGATCCAGGTACTTATTTATTACTGGCAGACCTGTTATTGTAAGTTACTTTTTTTTGTGGTGGAAGGGGGGTCTCAATCAGATTTGCATAGTACAACGTTGTTTGGGTTGCTCTTAGGTTTCACCTGAGGATGGGTCTAGTTGGGCCCGAAACGTCGTGCGAACTAAGTTATGTGAATCTTTATCTACTTCTTGTGCGGCTGGACCCCGTCTTTATTCTTCAATGAACCACTATGCAGCCGACTAACTCTACCTCGTGTAATTACATTATACATGTTCTTTTTACAACGTGTTTCTTCATGATTTATTCCTGTTATATTGGCGTCAACGTTTTCAGTTGACAGCCCGGATACGAAACCGCGAGGCTGCATGACTGACCGAGGAGTGGTCTATGAAGATGGTGCCACCTGGGAGGAGGATGATTGCACCTACTGCGCCTGCAAGGACGGCTATAAATCCTGCCAGGCCGGCATGTGCCAGCAAAACGGTAAGTTCCTGAACTCCTTTCTGGTAATTTCCTCATCTTGGGTAATTTTATGATATCCTTATATTAGAGGCTGTTCGAAAAAAAGAACTTCAAAAATGCCTTCTATTTCAATGAACTTTTCTAAGTCTTGCATTAGGTAGGTTGGGTCCATTGGGGTTGTGACAAACATATTTTATATACAAGTTTCAATGGACCACGTGTAGGAAGACATATTCCTTGTGCAATCCACTGATACCACCAACAGATACTTCACTTCTATTCTTCCAAATTTAAATTCGTTACTGGCTTCTCTGGATGTTACCTATTCCCACGAGCCTCTCTCTATATTTCATGAAAAGTGGGTTAGAAAAATGTTCAAATAAGTGGGAATAATGAAACATCTGGTCGAGAGATTTGGAGTTAGACGGACCACACAAGCCGTCACTATTACTGATCCGAATGCGACAAAACTCGTGTAAGACCACATATAGGCCCTACCCTCCAACTACCATAAAGATTTGAACGAATTTGGTCCATTGGTTCGTGAGTTATGGCGTTCGTCTATTTTCAAGTTTGCGCATGCACGATTTCTACTGATGACCCGAATGCCATGAAATTAAAATGAAACCAACGAAGGCATTACCCCGAACTACCATCACAATTGCAGCGATTTTGGATTTTCGGTACGTGCAGTTGAAATACCTGCTGTACATCAATTGATCAGGGAAGAGATGGTAGTATTCCAATGGGTCGGAATTTGGCATTTTCGACCTCAAATTGAGATTCTCCATAGGTAGGTAGGTACTCTTCAGCCTCTTCGCATTGACCCATTTCCTCATCTTTCATACAGCCTCCTTTTCCTCCTCCTCATCTTCTACCGTTTTCCTCTCACAAATGCAAATATGTCTCAATTTTCCGACATCAGAACATTCCATCAGTTAAACCAACAGGTTAACGATCAATGTGGTGGCACTGGTAAAACGTTGGGGTGGCCGATGATATTCGCTCTATAGTAGACGTCACGTGCTCCCTTGCAACCCGTTTTCTGGTCAAACCAGTCGTCATTTCAAGCTGGAAAATTGGCACCAGGGGGTTTGAAGGGCGCTGAATCAGATTTTGAGGTTCAAAATGCAAAATTCCTCCCCATTATATTCTAATGCCATTGTGCACGTATTACTTACACAAAGGAGTGCTCGACGATTTATTGTTGTAAAGGTACGATCCTAATTGTTTCTGGTCCAGAGAACAGCTGCAAGCTCCCCTGCGAGCCGGTGTTCTCCAAGGATGGGAGCGGGAACATGCTGTGCAAGTGCTTCGACTCCTCCTGCCCTCCGATGACTTCCTGCTCCAGGAAGTGCAAGCACGGCTACAAGACGGACAAGAATGGCTGCACGGTCTGCAAATGCGATTACTGCCGACCGGTGGACAACTGCAAGAAGAAGTGTCCCCACGGCCTCCAGACGAACGACAAGGGCTGCCCAATCTGCAAGTGCAAACGTGAGTCCTTGGTCAACTTCAATTTATATACAATTTTCAGCCTGGACATGACTTGCTTGAAAACGACACGAAATCACGTTATAAAAATCCTGTAACAAAATTTTATCTGGAGGGTAGCACGAATTTTTCTTTGCAGTGGGTTTTTTAATTTCACATGGTTACCTTCGTACAGTCCATGGCGAAGGAATTGTTCTCTATTCGCTTTTTTCCATCCCATTTTGTTCTCCAATCTCCCTACACATAGCACTGGTTGAGGAAGAAGCTGATTCAAAGTAGAATAGAATAGAATAGAATTTATTTTCAAGAAAAAAATAGGTACCCAGGCAATGAGTCGGACAAACGTCTATAAAGTAATTTAAGAAATTATGCAGGTACAAAACAATTCAGCACATAAATACTACAACAATTGCCTATAAGAAAAACTCGGCGCTCCGCGCCTCGCCCCTACTTTGAGCCTTTGGCTAACATCACAATTCATGAATAATGTTTTTGCGTCCCGTTTCCCCTTTTCCTTATCCCTTTTCTTCGTTTGTATGAAAAATATTAAAAAATGTCATCTTTATCACATTCCTCTTTGTGCTTATCTTTATCACATTCCTCTTTGTGCTCCTCTTTATCACATTCCTTTCTTCGAAAATTCGCTACAATGTGGCGGTATAACACATTGATGCACTCAATTAGTAATTTGGAGGTTCAAGTCTCGCCGAGGCCACATTTTTTCACCAAACTGGTCGCATCATTTCCTATTTACCGAAAGGTACCTACACCTAATACAAGCTGCCTACCTTCTTACTAATTATACCTATACGACGCGTATAATGCAATTCAAATAATATAACAAGCTTCCTTCTTTTCTTTTTTTTTTTAGAGTCTCCTGCGATCAACGAGAGCATAGATAAGCCAACGAGTACTAGCTGCATCACAGGTATTGTTGTTATACACTACACCATAACGATTGTTTTATGTTATATCAATCTATCAATGTTACCTACCCCTTATATTAATTTATTGCTCTCCTACCAAACTAGAAGATCCTAGTGTCATAACTGGTCAGATTATGGGCCAATAGGTCTAGAGCTTATCTAGCCTCGACTAGAGCACTGAGTCATCTAGGTAGGGGAATAGTCCACAATATAGGCATATGGGCAAGTTGCTCAAGGCATGTTGCCCTTATTTGACCGATGCTCATATGGATTCCATCCCTGTTTGTATAGCTCCACCATGCACTTGTTCACTGTGTTTGATATTGTAATGATTACAATAATTGAAATTGCAACAGATTTCTCCCGTTCAAACAGGTTCAATTCGAATATCTTAGCTGCGCAGAACCATCTGCGCTCACAATTATCAAAAAATTGTCGACAAGTATGCGTGGTCAGATAGTTCTGCACAGCTAAAATATTCGAGTTGAACCTGCTAGTTGGAACAGAACTTATAATTAGGTAGGTACATATTAGTCTTTTCGGATTTTTTTCATTATCTTTAATGATCATTTCAAGTTTGTGGTATGGTAAACTAAGGTTGGTTTCTTCAACTATTGATGAGGGGAAACGGTTAACCATCTAATTATTTCAGAAGAGGGTATCCCAAGGGATGACGGTGAAGTCTGGTTTGACGGGTGCCGGCAGTGTTACTGCTACGGTGGCAAGGAAATGTGCGCCCTCGTTTCCTGTCCTAAACTGACGTGTTCGGACCCCATCGCCTCCAAGAACTCCTGCTGCCCGATATGTCCAGGTCAGTGATCTACTACGTACCTACTTTACTTTGTGTGTTACTTTTTTGGTAGGGGTTGAATTGAGGTTCTCAAATTCCAAGAATAAATATGATAGATATTAGGAGGTGGTAGAGGGTGAAGAGTAAAAAGTTGGCTTCTTCACAGGGTTAATGGCCCAACTATTTTCGCTATAATTTACCTCATCAGGGGCACATTAAGTTTAGTGACGAATTCACTTGGGTGGGTCAAAATGTAGGATAGGTAGAAATAACTAAAGAGCTAAGCTAAGCTTGCTGGTTATACATACTGGTAGACGACCATTCTAAGGATAGCATTATAGGGTAACTAACTCTTCTTCTCGTTAATATGTCATTCTTGAGGAAGAAAAATATCGCACTGTGAGAATGTTCAAAAATTGAATCTTGGCAAAAAACAATTTCAATGATGCGCCAACTACCGCCCATCTTGGTAAACAATGTTCGATCATTCCCGTCAACGTTTGGACAGAAAGTACGATCACTTCCACCAAAGAACCATGTTTTAGGTAGGTACATAGTGAACAGGCAGTTTGTGAAATAATCATTGAATAAAGAATACCACTATCCTAGTGTCTTTCTCAATGAAGTGAGATAATTTAATAGTGATAGTTCAACCATACAATCCCCTGGGGGACCCCCCCACACTCACACACACAGTTTATTGCCACAATGTACGTGGTAGAAATGTGTGGTAGTTACAGTTAAATGTGAGGTGTTATGCGGAGCGGATGGTATAATATAATGTCCGCAGTCTTGGGTGAACCACAACGATTGCGTGATTAAATGGGACATCTGAAATGTAGATACTTATAAGCATATAAGTAAATATTGTTGAGGATGTTGGATAACTCCTTTGTTATGGGTCATCTTATATTGATAAAGTTGATAGTGCTTGTTCAGGTCTTGAATGTTGTGTTCTGATTATATTGTAGTGTGTAGGTAGCCCTTACAAATTATGTATGCCCTTAACCTTACAACTTACAAATATGTATTACCTGCTCTCATTAGGTGTTGATTTTACTTCTTCTTCTTCTTCTTCATCTAAATTCTGTCCGCGGAATTCTTTCCTTGTGGACATAAATAACGTTGATTTTACGTTTTGAAACAGGTGTCTTGTAGAACACGGCGCTCGAGGTTTTCTCCCCTTCAAGACCGTAAGGTCGTGCGGGTTTAGCATATCCGTTCTGTCTCACTTCCCCCTTTCAGCTCCAGCATAGTAAATTAATTATGGCACTTACCTAGTGTTTTTTGCATCCTCACTACTCAGTGGCGTAGTAGGAGGGGGAGGGGGGGGGGGGGGCGCCCCGGGTACCAGCTCAGAGGGGGTGCCAAAAAATAAAGAAAATAAAAA
This sequence comes from Lygus lineolaris, assembly GCA_030264115.1. Classification (NCBI taxonomy): domain Eukaryota; kingdom Metazoa; phylum Arthropoda; class Insecta; order Hemiptera; family Miridae; genus Lygus; species Lygus lineolaris. The sequence goes on along the minus strand of JAEMON010000003.1, from coordinate 17,470,056 downwards.
ATATAGAAAAAAGAAGGTAAGAAAAATTAATTTTGCTTCCGAGTCTACTAAGGTAGCGGAAGCATTGTTTTCACTTTTGGGCTTTTGGGAAGTGACAAAATTTCTACCTCCAAAATCAAAATTTCTACTCGCTCTTTACGTTTTAGACCTTCCTGAACAATTTTGGTT
>JAEMON010000003.1:17282818-17308012 GCA_030264115.1 Lygus lineolaris | reverse complement strand
TCGAGAAAGCTTTCTCAAAAATCAAGCTTTACGTGAGAAACGGTATTAGTGAGCCAGCGCAGGATCTCGTTTTGAGTGAAATGATAGCTCGAAGCATCCCCACCATTTCATCAGCTGATTGCACAAATTGGATGATGGACATGTTCGTGCAATTAACAAGCGAAGCAGCTGGAAACCCTGTACATTGCAGTACCTAATTTTTCTCATAAATAGGTATGAAAAAATTTGATTGCTTGATGAAAAAATGCGAATTTCTTTCTTTTAAAGATGTATTGTAAAATTTTAATCCTAATAAAAAGTTTTGATTTGCTTTGAAAAACTGTCACTTTGGTTTGGATGATTCCCTTCTTCTTCCTTTTCTAGAACATTCGTAGTTTGGAAAATTATGAAACTGGTTTGGAAAGTTCTCAAATTGGTTTGGAAAATTCTCAAATTGGTTTCGAAAATTCTCAAATTGGTTTGGAAAGTTCTCACTTTGGTTTAGAAAATTCTCTAAATGGTTTGGAAAATTCTCAAATTGGAAATTCTCAATTTGGTTTCGAAAATTCTCAATTCGACTTGGAAATGCTAAATCTAGACTGTAGGATGATAGTAATTTTACTTACCTACCGTTTTCCCTGCCATGTTTCCCAGGGTGGCGTTGCGACTACGTTGACTCAACCACTGGACGTGATGAAAACTCGAGCCATGAACGCGAAACCTGGAGAATTCAAAGGGCTCATGGACATTTTCCTCTACACGGCCAAACTGGGACCTCTAGGATTTTTCAAGGTAGGTGAAGTAGGTACAAGGTACTTTGGTAGAGGGGACGTGTTTATAGCTCGGCGAGCTGGAAAGGGGGTGTACTTATGAACGCTATTATTCGCTCTAATATTTTGTGCTATTACCTAATGAAGCCACTTGCCGAGTTTTGCTGATTTGGCCTTTAGTGAAAGGGAAATAATATTTTGGCGCTAGTGTCGCCCTAAAGTTGAAGGTGATTTTTTCATGAATTTGTAATTTAACGAGCGAATTTTCAAAGAATAATTTTAACCGATTTGGTGGATGAGTCTTATTGTAAATTCCACGCTGATTCCAAATATACCATATTATGTACCTATGTTTAAGATGGTAATTTACACCAAAAACCTCAAAAAACACGTTTAAAGCGATTTTTGACTCTAACTTTTCAACATTTGCCCCCTTGGAGTACTCCATAAATTCCGGCCAACGAACTCGTCCTTTCTTATAATATTATTCACATTTTAAATTTTTGTTGGAGTTTTTATCTCGATTCCACGGTAAGTATATTATATACATATAAAAAAGTGTTGAATTTCAGGAATTGTTTTAGAATGGTCTGAAACGGATTTCGAAGAAGTAAATTTTCAAAAATTTGCATTACTAAAATTTTGAAGCTTTGCAATAGCTTCATTTTCTTCGAAAATTCGCTAAAATAGGTGTTCCAATCTCGTACAAGGCCATAAGTTTACAAAGTCGCTAATTTTCCTAGGTTTTTTGCAAAAACTACGTTAATTACCATTTTAGGATTAGGAAGAATGATGTGGTAGGTATATTGATTTGGTGGAATCAGTTCAAAATTTCCTACTCACTTATATTAATAGATGATATTTTACCAAAAAATAATTCTTATGTGATCTCCTAAGTTGAAAAATTCTAGTAATCTGTTAAAATGTCAGGAAATACAGGAAAGTGAGTGGATCTTGGAAAATTCGTCCATTGAGTCTTACCTACTGCATGAGAGGAACGTTTTACGACTGTTTATCTAGCGTAGCTGTTGGCAGACGACGTCGTTGAGATATTTATGAATCATTATTCTTGATAAATATTTATGTTTTACATTTCAGGGCTACATTCCTGCTTTCGTCCGTCTCGCTCCTCAAACGATCCTCACATTCCTTTTCTTGGAGCAGTTGAAAATCAATTTCGGGACTTCACCTGTGGTAGACCTCAAAAAAGATAAGTAACGACGGCATTCAACTACTGCTAGACTTGCAATTTTAAGTACGACCTCATCGGCGCATGTTCGAGGTTTAACATGATAAAAAAGAAATGAGTGTTCGTTTGTTAGGAAGTCAAGTCTTGAATTTCTGAACGAGTTAACACGTATTTCGGTGTCTGGCTTGGCTTTATGGAATAGGAATCTGCTTAGTTTATTGCTTAAGTACTTCATAGTCTTCTGAAGACCATCATACTGTAGCTTTGAAGGTTGGGAATTTAAAATCCTGTTGAATCTATCGATGTATAGGATGGTCCTAAATCTTCCGTAGGTAAATAGTTACGTGGTGATACACGTACTTGGAGACGCGTTTTTGTGTATCGAATTCCGAAAACAACGCTCAAATTGTTGACGCTGCAGAAAATTTAATTCTGCGTCGAATGAGACCATCCGCAGCCCTCCGAGTATGTTGTTACGATTCCCTAATAATACTTTTCAAAGTTTGGCTAATTTAGTAGTCACGATCCATCAACACCTGAAATGAAAAAAATGTTTGTGGTCTCATTTTATTCAAAACTCTCCTCTCCAACTAGGTAAAAGATGAAAAAGGTCACAATGGGCCACGAAAAGGGTCACAAAAGGGCAATTTGCTTACCTTGGGTTACTAAATTCACCAAACTTTGAAAATTAGAGAATACCTGGAGGGCTGAGGTTGATCTCTTTTGACGCAGAACCTAATTCTCACTATGTTCATACCAAAGTGTTTTGTGTTTTGTTGTTTCTGGAGTTTTTTGGCACAAAAACACCCAAAAAAGTTTAAAAAATTCAGATTTTTGCGAAAAACAAAAACAAAATATTAGTTCCTATAGTCTATTCAGGGATTAATACATATTCATCAAATGAGTATTCGTGATCAGCTTACAGATTCCAAAGTCTATATTGACGATTTGGGACCGCCCTGTATAAATAGAAAAGTGTTTCTATTGAAGGTCACATAGGTATATTGATTAATTCTGTGAGGGATCATACATTAATTTATTTTTCAAAATGTGGTTAGGCATTAATCATTGCAACTACTAGCTCACCATATTATATGTAACTAACCATAACTCCCCCATTAATTTCCATAATTAGCAGCTGATGCCAAGCAGCTGCTTTCAATTTGGAATTTCGATCACAAACACTCATCAGTGCCTAAAGCATTGCGACCTTTTCTCGTCCGAACCAAACTGTGCAATTTTTCAGTGATTCTTCGTGAAACACGCTATTTACAGCAATATTATATGAATTTACTAATGAAACAGGCTCGCTCTGTATTGAAGGTTACAAACTAGGGATGTATCGATGGCCAAAATATCAAGTTTTCAAACTTTTTTTTTTTTTTTCATGTGGGAAAATCAACCGTGATTCGAATTTTTGAGCGCATCCTACAAGTAAGAAGCTACATTCAAAATTTCTGCACATTCGAACAACTACGAAAATGTCATTAAATCATAATTTTGGCAAATTTGTGAGGGAAAGATCGAAAATCGAGCAAATTTATACTAGGATGGTTAGTACTAATTCCACGGGTTTTCATGGTTGGATAGCGAAGACGTGCGGTTTGGGCACTAAGTGGTAGAGAAATTCCTACCTGATTGTGAACTTCTTGTTCATGTTACTGAATCCGAAGAAGGTGACACTCATTTCTAGACATTTTTCTTTTCTCTCCATGTAAGTATAATTCAATTTTCTTTGATTTCTTACAACCTAAGATCCCTGAAATTCGTACAACCATAGGCACCACCCTCAAAGATTGGATAAATTAAGAAATTAAATCTTATGGTCACCCTGATGATTGTGGTGATAATTGAGATGTTCCTAGTAAAAATTGACCAACTCGTTGAAAAATTCGTTAAAAATGTGATAAATTGAAAAATACGGAAGAACTGTGAAAAAACAACGTGAAGAACGTCAATGCTTTTGAAACAAAGTGCCGACGATATCCATCCCTACTGACATCAATTGGCTCATAATCCATTCAAAGTTTGTTACTGGTTACGACTCAGAAAGTTATTTTAAATAGCTTCCTCGAAAAATAACGTAATAATGTAGAAGTTTGTTATGAATGAACTTGTTATGATAAAAGTACGAACTAGTCGAGATATAAATTTCAGAAAATATAAAATTTGTGACGGGGGAAAGAATTCTATACAATTTAAAGCTGTATTTTAACCAACATTATTGGAAAAATTAAAGTCGAATTTCCCTAAAAGGACTCCTAGACGGCTAGGTAGGTATATTTTACAAGATAATTTTATTTTTACTCGAGATTCTTGAAACACAAGTATACCTAGGATAGGCACAAACAAACAGCAAATAAATCTACACAAACAAATCTAAGGATAGATTGATAAGTCACTACACTTAGCCTCCGCAATTTTGAAGACTATCAAGATCAATTTTTTCGTTATCAAAATCCTCTTCATTCACATTGATCATAATTATGGTTCGAAATCCTATAATATTGCAATCACAATTTTGTTTTTAAATTTTAACACATGCTCATACAAATTATAATGATAGGTCATTTAATGTGATCACATTTGCAGTTGGAACCAAAATCAAAAATTTATAATATTATATTTTTCCTATCGAAAATAAAGAGAAATGAGACGATTGAACGTCCAGTTTCAAGGATATTTTCATTTTTGTGAACTGTAAATCTTGTTATAAATCCTAAGATTGATTTACTATACAAATTGTGCTCTCATTGTTTATTTTGATTATTTCTGTGATACATTACCTACCACAAAATTACTCAAAATTCGGATCTGATCATTGTTGTAATTGTGTGGCCCGCTTGCTTTGTGTGGCTAGACAACAAATGTAATCATAGAAATTAAATGTTGGTCTGACTTGAAATGTGGCGTTGCATGAATGTTGAAAGCACGATGAATATTACCGATTAAATGAGAGTTTATAAAAATGTTATTAGGTACTTCCGTTGGACATACTATTCTCCTATAAAAGATACCTACATCATGATTATTCCATGATCTATTTTTAGCTATTTCGCCTAAGTAAGCGGACTGCTCTCTGTAGTTTCATCTTACTACTCGGTAGCTGTGACGTATTTATTTACATTCCTGTTAAATCTGAAAGATAATATATTTTTGGTAGCTTACCGTACAATCAATTAAGTACCTACATACATATTATTGTAATTGTTGAGTCCACCACTATAAATATTTTCTGATAGAGCATTAAGCAATGAAACCTGTGCTAACTTTTAAACTAAAGTGGTGGTATTTCTACTATATAATTATAGAGTATTTATTCATAATTATAGATCCCATGGTTAGGTACCGTATTAGGTACATCATTATTTGATTCATTGAAGATTACCGCTAGAATTACCAAGTAATTTTAGCGTCTTAAATTGAACACTACACACATTAAGTCTTGATTCATGTACATTTAAATGTCCGAACATAGAACAATGTGCAAAAAACTGTTTTTTTCTGCCAAATGTTGAGTTCTTACTGGAAATTGTACGCTTTTCACGAATATGCCTACCTAAACTTCCTCCACACTGATCCAGCTTACAAATATAAAACTTACTCAAGAGCTAACTCAAATTTTTAAATTCTCGATAAACGTCTTGTTCACAAATTTCGTTGGAAGAGACAGACTTTTAAGAGACCTATTAAGATTAAGAAGTCATCTCCGGATTTTGACCCAAAAGTTTATTCACAGCGAATTTTTGAATAAAATGAGCTACAGAATTTTAGGAAGGTGAATTTTTGAACAATTCTATCGCTCTTTTCTTTTAAATTATAACGTTAAAATATGCCTAAAACGAGTTTATTTTGGGGGGAAATAATTCTTAATAAGATTTGGAGCCAAAAATCGCTTAAAAAATAATGGTTAAAATTAAAAACAAATACCTAAAGTGTTTGAAAGAAATTCTTTGAAAATTCACTCTTGAATGACTGGAACTTTTGTTTGTTCTTTTCCTTGCTTTGAAAGAAAGCTACCTAGTTGGAATTTCAGTAGTTTCAAACAAACTTTGAAAAGATATGAAAATTCCCAAGCGGATTCTGTCTCATTTATTGCTGAAAGATACGTTCCTAGATATTCTGTCAAGATTACGTTGAAGGTGATTTTTTTAAATTTACAATGTCTTTTTCTATTAGTGTGATGAAGTCGGTGGGTTCGTGTTTATTCGGCGTCAAATTTCCAATATCCCTCAAGTATAGAAAATAAGACTCGCCTAAAGTATACCTCATTTTCTGAAAATGTGTTCATTCCTGGCTTCCGACAGTGCTTTCAGCTTGGAACAAATTAAGTAAGATGTGATGCTTCTTTTAGCTTCTATTTTTAAATACGAACATCAACTTGAAAAAAAATTGTTATTCCGTATAGGAAACACATTCCTCAGCCCGTATTGCTGTCGAGGTGTATAATATTCCTCATTTTGGTTTGGCAACGAAACTCGTGCCGTTTTGTTGACTTCTGTATATTTCTTTTTGAAACGATCCATATAAATTATTATTTCCTTTTTTAGCTGTTTATTTTCTTTATAAATCTATCCTTTCCCTCCATAGTCCATCAAATGGTGGAGTTTCTTTCTCAGTGGTTTTTTATGTTATACGAATCCAAATTTCAAATTTGCTGCTCAACACTAAATGCCTTACCCACCTCTTTCCCATGAGGAGAAACAATTCGAAGTGATCCTCCAATCTTGGGCTTTACTTTCACTCATTTCATATTTTCGCTTCCAAGGATACCGAAGGTGGAATTTTTGTCATCATCAGTCATTGTCAAATTGAAATTTCCACTCGCATTTTTCGTTTAAGAACTTCCTGAACAAATTTGATTCCGTTTCTGTCGGTCTGTCTGTCCACATTATTCGTTACAGCCACAACTTCCAGAGTTGTCATCAGATTCCGTTCGAATTTTCCGGGATTATGCGGGTAGGGCCCCTTACTGTCCCGCACGAGTTTCACGATGATTGGATGGACGGTACGCTCTTCGTACCTATGCGCTAAAACGTGGATATCGTCAAACAGGCATAACTCACACCTAAATTTTTGGGAATAAGCGGGAATGGACCCCTGAGGTCACATATATGAATTTAATCATAATTGAATCAGCGGCAGACTGCACATGCGCTAACGTGGAATTCACTAAATTCCGTGGTTGCAGCCCTAATAAGCACAGTTTTTATCCGATTTCGTTCGAATTTTCAGGGATTATGCGCGTTAGGGAGTTGGACGTCCCACATGATTGCGTAAGTGGATGACTATGCGCATGCGTAAATGTGAAATCCAACAAATTCGTATATCCAATTTGGCTGAAAATCGGGATGTAGTAGATCGAGGTACACATTTCGTAGTAGCTGCTAGGCATCTTGAAGAGGTCTATCAAAATGGTAACAGCCGCTCATGACTGGCCGTCAAATAGAGTGGCATTTCAGTCCTGCTGCCTCACCACACTTTAATGGCATGGCTGAAGCCGGCGTCGAATCCGCTAAAACTCATCCCAATAGGGTATTGAAAAATCAGATACCTACTAACCTATGAAGAGCTTTACACCATCATAGTTAAGGTTGAAGCAGCCTGCCACTTGGTGACTCTGAGGGGTTTGCCAACTCGCTGCAGTGCAATTGAATATCCACAAAGATTTGAATTTACCTTATAGAACTGCTGCACACCAACTTTCTTTAATATAATTTTTCTGTAGTGAGAAACGTTCTTCAATAATTTCTTAATTTAAAAAAAAAGTTTTTCAGGAGGACCCCCACCTTTTTGTCTGATCAAATTTGTTATCTCCTACTCCAGAGCTTTTCATCGAGTCAAAACACGAGGGGATTTACGTTAACCTTACTGTCTAAAATTTGGCCCGGGCTCCAAAAGCTACCGGCCCATCCTAATATCAATATAATCAATTGAGGTTTATTATTTGTCTATAGAGGGTAATTTGGAGTGTAGATGATAATTGGTTGTGTATAGAGGGTAATTATGGTTTTTAGAGGTCTATTGGTGTACCGAGTTGTATTAGTGGTGTATAGAGGGTTTTAGGGGCCGATAGAGGGTAATAAGGGGTCCAGAGGCCCATAGAGGGTTTCTGGGGTCTATAGAGGGTATAAGGGGGCAATAGAGGATAATTAGAGAGGGTTAGCAGGAGAGAGGGTGGAGGCTGAGGGGTGTTGCGCCTTCAAGAAGCACGGCGCTAAAATTTCAGACCCGCAATCACACACAAAAAAATAGGTGATTTGGTGGGGGGTCCTTGGAGTAACTCAGGTATAATCCAAATGGTTAAAATTTCGAATAACTTTTGACTTCTAAATCGGATTGGAAACCAAAAAAAAAAAAAAAAAAAAAAAAAAAAAAAAAGCGATCGGAAGTGAGATCGGATCGGAATTCAAAAACGCTGCAAATTATTACACAACGGTTTATTATTTTCTGTATTGATCGCCCATCTACAAAGATCCTATTGACATTAAATACCCACCTACCGCGAGGTTCACAATCATCTCTTGGCGACAATGAGTAGGTACGATAATAATAATTGTAATTATTATTATCGGAGAGTTGCATCATTCATTCGTAAGGAATTCATTCGTAACTAAGGAAGTTTCTGAAAGTAAACAACAAACTTGGGTCGGTGGAATCGAAAGAAAGTTGCATTTGAACAGCTGATATTTGAACGGAGATTTTGCCTACTCGGGAAGAATTGCGATTCACACTCGTGTTTCTGCTCTTTTTTCGTTCAACCCTTAAGTCTTTACAGGGAGCGAACGGTTGAAACCTCTCATTCGACGCTAAAAATTGCGTTCTATTTTAAATCGATGGAAAACATATACCTACCTTTCTATTTGAAATTTTCGAGCTTTGGCGTTTTGAAAATTTCATCCCCTATTTTCTAACCCTTAGAGAAGACTGACGGTAACGCCAAGCTTCGCGGCACAACTAGACCCCAAATGGGACCGGCATACCAAATTTCATCAATTTCGGACCATGGTAACTAAGGAAAGTGCCGCGTACGGCGGACGGAGGGAATTTTTTTAATTCGATTTTTGGATTCTACGTATCTTGAAACGTAAAACCTCAAATTTTGAGGGGGGGTTAATTTTTTTTTTTTTTCTCGTGTTCGATTCCAAAGGTTCATTGTTGAAAATAATAAACCAAAAGTGCGAAAATGCGATCATCGGATTCAGTAAACTGTAACTAGGGACCTACCTACTCATCTACGACAGTATAGGGATGAATACAAATAGTACTAAGGGAAGACTTCAAACTAATCACATCAAAATAGTTTATTAAATTGTACAAAATTTAAAATGTTCAAGATTATATATATATAATAGGGTATACCCCCTACCTTCTGGCACAAGTGTTAACTTTTAACAGTTAACACTGTCCTTAACAGTTAGTAGTAGTCCTTAACAATAAATGACTGTTGAGCAATTATTCAATAAGAACTTAATTACTACATTCATATGAGGGCTTATAGATTTATATATGCAGGTAGGTTACCCAATCCTTGGGATTATTAAAAAAAAAACAAAACAACGTACGTATTATCAATAATAACATTACAAAATAACATATTTTTGGTGATCGGTAGGTCTCAAAACGTTTTAAGCTTATGAATATAACACTAGAAAGACCTACTTAACCTGTAAAAATTCTTAATAATTTCACTAATTTTATTTACAATAGGTAACTACCTGCCTAACCGAAAAGTTCCTACCCACTTAGATAACGACTGAGTAACCACCTAACGTTGTTAGATTGAGAAGTAAAGTGGTAATACAAATAATTATGCCTATCTCGCTAAAACGTCATGAATGTGAGCCATCAGTCATGTTACCAACGTAGAACTCAACATAGAGCTAAGTGGCAACCGACTGCATAAACATAGATAGGTAAGCGCTGACTATTTTTCTCATAATTTCAAACGCCTACCTAGTGGATTTTAAGATTATTTTTAGTCAACCTTATGCTCTCTATTCACGGGTTAGAACAATAGTTTTTCCATTCACTCTTAGGTACCTAATTGTATTGAATAATAAATTAGAGGATAACATATATAGTTAAGTCTTCTTTGGAGGTAAAGTCTTTGGAAGTTGCCTAAACCTCTTCACTTCTTCCGCCCCCATGAGTGCCACTCTGAAACAAAAACCAATAAATCAGTACCTACTAGGCGATTCGCGATTCGACTGCACTGGAGAAGGGACAGCGATAATGGGTGGGGGTGGGATTGTGTACCTACTCTTAGATTTCGGTGCCATAAGTCACCATTTACTCAAATCGATACAGAAAATTTTGGAGGCCTAACGAGTCTACGAAATTTCAAGTCAAAAGACTCATAAAAAGTCGCGTGGTTACTGGCAAAGGCAGACAAAGTTGGAGCCTCACTTGCGTAGGTAAGGTTCCAACTTTCAGCAACAAGATGTGCCTTTCTTTAGTTCCTACCCATGTTGCTCACAAACAGACAGTTTGTCTCGACATACCTATTCTGAGGTACATACATTGGTACCTTACTACAGAGACTAGAAAACCTATAGTCTCTCCCGTAGCTACTAAAAAGCTACAATAGCTTTAGTAGGTAGGTATTAACATTCAAAAGAGGTATACAAAAACCACGAAACATCGAATGGAAGCGTCATGTGAGCTCAGCATGGACAAATCTCTTGATAGCGTAGGACATACCTGAGTAAAATGTCAAGTTTTGAGAGGGAGTTGAACAATTTTTTTTTTTTGCTTGCTCTAAAGGTCTAAAGGTTCATTGTTGGGAAAATATTAAACCTAGGATTAAATACCAAAGTTGGAAGTTTTCTCATCTTCGCGCGTAATTTGGATAGAGAAACGATTTGGGCGCAAAAGATAGGCAACAACTGCATGACCCTTGAGTCTTGAAGGACGGGTAGCTCAACCCCGTCTCTAACCAGCTGTGTCCTACAGCTACATACAGGCCTACAGCCAAAGAGATCTTCCCAGCAAGACGCAAGAGACCCGCCTCTACGTGGAGAACAGGTGGTTCATAGACATCGTTAGGGCAAATGACATCGCTAGTTTGCAATCTGATCACTAGGGGGCTCAAGTGTTACTTTGAAATGAGCTCAGTTAAGTTGTAATATGTTGAATATAACATTAACTCTATTGAACATTAACTCTATTTTCAAAAACGCTATTGCTATTATTTGAAGATTGCAATTATCGAGAAAACTTGGATCTATATATAGAATGGATACGGATCGTCACTGTTTCTTTTTTTAAGTACTTATTGATTTAGATTTTGCGACGAAGAATAAGGATGTCGCGATGAAAATCCGACCTTCCGCTGCAAGGAAGGTACATCTATTTTATACCTAACAAGGGCGTTTGATTGGTCTATTGGATTAAAAGTGGAAGTGAGATCTTCAAAACGCCAAGAGCAATAGTTTTGGTTTTGATGTTAGAATAGATTTAATCTGTTGAATCGAACGGGACTACCCAGAGCGCTGTAGGAGCAACTGTAACTCCGCAACATGAGTGTGAGTGTGAGTTGAACATGAGTTTCAATAGCCTGCCTATGTAAAAATTTACTAATGAAGAAATTATGATTTCTGTGCAATACGATTATGATTGGAAACTACTCCTTGGTACGATGTGAGTGAATCGAAAAGTAAACAACTCCTTGTCATTTACAGGTACGCCCCCTGAACGTGGATCGCAATAATGTATTTCAACAGCATTATTAATGAGTAAGTACGAGTAAATTATACCACTGTGAAGTTATACGCAATAAGTAAGTAGCTAACGCACCAATGATTTGAGGTTCACATTCCTTGATTGTCGGGTACCAGTCTTTGGAACTGTAGTCTAGAGGTGGAAGGTCCCCGCCGTACTCAGCTGGCAGCATGTGCTTCCCCAACATCGAGTGAAGCTGGCCGAATTTGTTACTGTGGAATGTTATCTGTTGACATTTGAGTAATTTTAATATATTAAAGAGGGGACCGGCGGTTGTCCAAAATGCCCACCAAAATGCCTAAATTTCGCCTATCAAAGAGATTATAGGAACTCTTAAGATTACCTTATTGCTACTTGAGACTAATAAGTTTATGGAAGAAATAACCGTCCCTTTCCCTAACCATTTTAGCATTGACAAGTTTTTCAAACTTTTCTCCTGTATTATTGGTAAATTTCAAATCGGGTTCCGGCATTATTTCTACTATTCGATTCTCAAAAGTCGTTAATTATTGAAATGTCAAATTCCAAATTTTAGTTTTTTACAAAATTGAACAATTTCGAAATTTAAAATTTGGAGACCTAAGTACCTAGTTTATTGCCCTCGGAATTTGAAAAAAGAAGAAGAATTTCGAAAACAGAAATAAAATTGGGAAGTTATTGGCCGAGAAAATCGACTGGGAAATGTCATATATACGCAAGTATCACACTGTTTGAATCTACGAATAAGCTACGATGACCTACTGCAGCAAAATACTTTGGTTTGTCTTACCCTGGACTTGAGTTTGGTTTGGAGGAAAGGAGTGAACACCTTCCAGACAATGTTGAATATGAAAGGCTGCCTGACGATGTGGACTTCCTTCAGTCGAAGAGGCATAGCTTCCTGGAAAAGTCAGAAGAAATTGGAATGCTAAGTGAACATTCAATAAATCCACACGACTCAGGTAGGTAAGTAGGTACTGTACAAAAAACCGGTTCCCTTTGATTCTTCAGTCCAGTCCTAACTAGATCGTGTTTATGGGGACAGTCGAAGTTGAGAACCTGCTGTGCAATTATACAGCTACGAAATAGGTGATGAAACATACAAGAGGGCCTACAACGGTGAAGGACGAAAGCGCCAAACCCCTTGAAAAATGGGATGAATATGCCATTAGCCTCAAATGACAGAAGAAGAAAAAACCAACTGAAAAAACTTCGCCACTATATAAAATGGAAACGAAAGCGCCAGGGTATGGGGGGGGCGTCATTCACTTCTCCAAATCCAAGAGGGAAACTATATTACCTGTTCTCTTACCCACATTGTTCCTGCTTCCTGGCAAATACTAATGGGTTAGTACTAGACCTTGCTTATTTGATACATTTCAGATGGCTACGCCCAATAAACATAAGGATTTATCTGTATCTAAGTGAGGATCAAAGGCATGTATAGATTCAATCGTGGTAAGTAGATAATAAATGAGGAAAAGCTTGGTATTCACTCTAGCCCTAGCTTTAGCCTGATTTGATTAGACGGTAGTCAAAGCTGCTATTTTCTCTTTAGTATTAACACGAACGAATATTTCACCAGTAATTTTGTCTTCAGCACTCGTTGCTGTGCACGATCAGATTCAAAGAGGTTCTTGAGAGTTTTTTGGGTTAGCGATAAGAGACTTTCATCCGGTCCGGTAGGTCAACGGACTCTCTCATAGAGCGAATATCTTGACTCTGCAAAGTGGTATTTTGAGCTGAACTACGAGTATATGCTTACATTGCGATTTTTTATTTCAAGTATGGCCCCTAGTAGTCGCCAATATGGGACCTAGTAGTTAGTGGGGGCCTGGACGGAAGAAGCAAAACTCATTGAATATTTAAAGAATTTAGATACTTATAGGGAATTTGGTACTTATTTATTGTCTAAGACTGATTCAGAAAAAAAATTCCTTTCATTTGCTATTTTGGAGTTCTGCTGATCGGTACATTTTTGAGATTAGTTAATTCTTAATAGTTAAGTAGGAATTATGTAAGGGAAGTAGCATATGGAAATTTGCATAGAACCTTCTAAGAACATTATTTTATTTTTGATATTTCCTTTTTTCTGAATTCAATCTACCTCAAGCCTTAAAGCAAGTGGAAGAGCTTACTAATACGTGCACCTGATAGAGGTTCGTGTTCATGGAGGCTAGTTTAATGATAATCTCTTTTTGGGGCACTATTTTTGCTTTTAGTGTTTAATTTTTACCTGGATGAAAGACAGAAGTCTCAAGGAGAAGTTCGGGGTGAGCTGCGCCACTTGTTTCATACCCAGACCATCGAAATCCAGGACAACGACGACTCCTCTTATCTGGCCTTCGGGTTCACCCATCGCGAGGATGTGAATCAGGTAGAAAAGTTTGAAAACTGTGTCTCCAGTTACGTTTTTCGTGTCCCAAAGAGCTGTAATTAAAGTCGGTCTTAAAATTGTGTACGAATGCGAGACTAGGATGATTGTGGAATAACAACTTCAGCTTATGCGATTCATAATTGAGTTGTTTGCAGTTTGCGCATATTGTTGAATTACACAAACACGACAGAGTGGAGAAAAATATCACTGATGACATTGAAGGGATACAATTGTATTATGACCTTGGAAAGAATCCCGATAAATTTATTGAGTACCTAGCTGGTTACTTCGTAGCTGTTAGGTAGTTGGGAGCAGGCAGTGGGCATCGAATTACCTAATTAGAATAAATAGAATAGAAATAATTATTCTGTTCCCACTGGGAGCAATAGCTAAATATTATACTATACGGTTGAGCATTAATGGTCGGTATTTGGAAATCGTTTAGTTAGCAACCATGGACGAAGGGTTTTTAAATCTTCTTTCATCATGGCTGGCAGCCAAAAATCACACTTTAGTAGCGGGAATGACCATAATCTAAGGGCGGGATTCATAGACGGACCTCGAGTTTCAAGGAGACCTTGAGATGATCTTCGAGCATAAAAATGAGAGCAACTGTGCAACGCTAAAACGGTTTGAGGAGGGGGTACGTTTTCCGTTTTTTAAACTTATCGGTCCTAAGCAGTAATAATGTTATATTAAGAGTTCTTATAAACCCTTTGGTAGCTGAGATTTTGGCATTTTTGAGGAAATCTTGCGCTCCGTCCCTTGCCCCCTTAATAAGACGAATCCGTATTCCGAATTTCGAGCCCATCTCCTTGAAGGTCTTCAAGGTCTCCTTGAAACTCGAGGACCGTCTATGTATCCGATAAATTTAGGCATATTAAAATCAGTAATGCAGGATTGCACGGCAATCAGTGACTATTAATAGGTAATGCATTTTTCACCATCAATGTTCGATGGTGAAAAACGCATCGGCTGGTGAATTGCGAGGACCAGGTTATAAAGCCACGCCACTGACGCCTCGACACATAAGTTGCAGAAGGTAACTTATTCGTTTCAGATGTGTGCAATAACTTATTCCTTTTAGATTTATGCAATTGAAATACTCACATCCAAGGTTAGCAATGAGAACGCGGCGCCCGTGTTGATCTCTGTCGACTAGTACGTTGACGACTTTGTGATCCAACCAGGCTTGCTTCTCATCGTCCGGCATGCAGTTGCCGATCGTGGCTTCATGCTTAATCTTGAAGTCTGCTACTCTGCCCATCTATCACAAACGCCGAATCTCAGTTAGTGTGAGTTTATGTCCGACAACAGACAATTCCGATCGCAACAGTACACTATACAATACCGCGCAACTGTACCTACCTATGAAGATACCTACATTCGAAATAACCAGTTTGTATTGTGGTAGTCAGACTTTATTAAGTAGACAAACGAGAATATTAGGGTCTCTTGAAACCGATGACGTTAACATTCGATAAAGACAAGTTAAAACTGAGTCCCTAAAAATAAATATGAGGTCTCATTCAAAATCACCGAATACTACGCGGATCTTAAATTATAAAATGTATTACTACCTGTCTATGTCTTCATACTCACCGTAAGCCACCTATTTTCGCATTTTCTCTGTAACTACCTTTCGGTAATTGAGTAACTAATGAGTTCGTAAGTAATTAGGGAAACCCACAGATTAGACTATAGTCTACAGTCTAAGGTTTGTTCCAACTGAAATATTATATGTATTATGATGTCCATGATGAACCATGCTAGCTCATTTTTGCGCATATTTTCCTTATTTGGAACACGAACTCTTTTTTAAAATTACGGATTAAGCTGATATATGTTGCTTATTTCAATTTACTCACCAATTCGAACGCGCTCTTTGCGTAAAACTTGCAAGGTCGTAGGAAAATTAGAAGGACATCATCATCGGTCCGGAAATTGAGAGTTCCGTCGCCTGAAAATTAAGAAAAACATGAGAATCAAATTAATTTTAATGGTCCCTTTAAAAAAAGGCGGCAACTTATTACAAAACGGTTCATTATTTTCTTTATAGATCACCATCTGTAAAGATCCATAGTAAGTACCTCCCGTAGTTATATACCGCGAGGTTCACAATCATTTCTTGGCACAATGAGTAGGTACCTGTGATTATTATTAACCGGGAGTTATTTATATAATACCCCTAAGGTGTTCCTACATATTGTTATTACATAACTGCAATGTTTTTTTGTCGTGCCAGGCAATAATCTCAAGGACTCTTCCAAATTATTGACGACAAATGATCTTCTGAAGAAATTTATCAGCATCGAAATAGGAACTGGCCTGTGCGTGAAGAGCATTAAAGAGTATCCCAGCCTTTGTTAATTTATCTCGAAGAAGACGAGGGTTTCGAGTGCATTCGACATTGTTGATTTGTTTATCTGAACATCGTTATGAGTGGATTCATTAGGTGTATAGATTTATTAAAAATGTTTTGAAGTGATAAACAACGCGTTGTCTTAGCATTGAAAATGCTTCAGCCTTGAGCTAACTACCCGAAAACTTTCCGTCGTCCGCGGCACTTTGCATGGTTACCATGGACCAAAATTAATGAAATTTGGTACACCGGCTCCATTTGGTGTCTAGTTGTTCCCAAAAGCTTGGCGTTACTGTCAGTATTCTCTAAGGGGTAGAAAATATAGGGGATGGAATTTTCAGAACGCTTCAGCTAGACAACTTCAAATAGGAAGGTGAATTTTTCCCTTCGATTTCGAATAGAACACATTTTTCAGGGTCGAATGAGAACTCACACAGCCTTTTAGGACCAACCGTTTGCTCCCTGTAAGGACTTGAGGGTTGAACGAAAAAAAAGCAGAAACACGAGTGTGAATCGCAAATCTTCCCGAAAGGCCAAATCCCGTTCAAAGATCTGCTGATCAAAAAATGTAACTTTTTTCGATTTCGCCGATTGTTTACTTTGAGAAGCTTCCTGAGTTACTGAATTTCGATATGAATGACGGACTTTATAACTCCCGATTAATAATAATCACAGGTAGGTACTCATTGCGCCAAGAAATGATTTTGAACCTCGCAATATAATTACGGGAGGTACTTACTATGGATCTTTAAATGGTGATCTATAAATAAAAAATGAACCGTTGTGTAATAGTTTGTCACGTTGGTTCTGTAAGTAGGTCAAAGAGTAATAAAGAGTGGACCAGTACTCATGTGAAAAAGTTGATCGACATGTATAGTGATCGGCCGCCGCTTTGGAAACCTAATGTATAGGTACTCAAACAAAAATGTGAAAAACAAAATGTACGAAGAACTTGATGAGGCATTCCGCGGCAGTGTCCCTCAAGTGGATATAAATATAATAAAAGCCAAGATACAGAATTTGAGATCAACATAATATAGAAAGGAATTGAAGAAGGTGTTAAAGTCAGGAAGGAGTGGTTCATCTGAGCCTGAGCTATGGCGTACAGACATAGAGAAGCTATGCTATACACAAGGAAGTAAACCAGGAAGTAACAACAAACAGTGTTCTTAGTGGAATTGACTCGTAGGTAGATACTGTCGAGAGCTTAGCCAGTGGCCCGTGGCCTGTATCACCGGATCACCCCATACACGAACGGATCAACCCTGCGAGCGAATTTTATGACGGATATTCTCACTGACCGGCCTGCACGTGTATCTCTGTGTATTATGATCGGCTGATCATATCGGTGAGCAGTTATACAATTTGCTAAAACGTCAGAAGCCTGTTTTTGAATTTCTTTTAAATTTCATAGGCGGGTCTCTACAGCATGGATCGTTATGAACGCCATGGCCATCCACTCAACATTTGAAGGTAGCATGGTGGGGAGTAGCCTGTTTAGGTTGCTGCACTATCTCCAACAATCTCCGACAGATTAATAATCTATTGTAGGGTAATCTATTGTAGCAATCTATCAGAGTATAACCGACCTCACGGTTCAACTTGGACGGGATGCCATTGACCTCTAGAATGCACTATATCATTAGTATCGATATCCCAACTTTGAGATATTTTTGAGGGAAAAGAGAAACAATATGTTAGGCGGGCATCTAAATTGAACGAACCACAAAACATATTATCTTTGATCTTATCGTAAAATAACTTCTGATACCGCACCCGTCAACGGGACAAAACTTCATTTCGATAAAATGTCCGTTACAAATAATCTAATTAGGTAGGTACAGTCTTATTACGTAACTTACTGAAGATATCCCCATTTATACTGAACGGATATAGATAGTGGACCACCACAAATATTGACATCTACTCTGTCAAGGAATTGATATAATGTCAATATTGATAACTGATATAATGTCAATCCAGTATAGAACGTCGATGTTTGTATCTACTATACCGATACCTACTTAGGTAGCAAATGTTTCGAAAACATTCAGTCATTGAAAGCGATGGTGGCAGGTCCGTCCTACCTACCTAGTTTTTGCTTCCTCACTACCGAAGGTAAGAAGCAATGTATTGTATTCGTGAAAGAAATTGAAAAAATGTTTGTCCTCAAAAATCAAAATTTCCACTTGCTATTTACGTTTCACATTTCCGAACAATTTTGGTTCCGTGTCTGTCTGTCTCTGCCTGGTTCAAGGAATTGACCACCGACCGACAATGTCGGTCTGTGGTCAATTCCTTGTCCCAGGCAAAACTATATGAAATTTTGGTCCGAATTTGATGAAATTTTCAGGGATTGTGCGGATTATCCCCGTGACTGTCCCCAATGAATTACATTCCCATAGGACCACTTAGCGTGAGCGCATGCGCAAACGTGAATTCCCTGAAACTACGATATCTCAGTTCGTTGACCAATTTCGCTCAAATTCTGAGGGTAGTTGGAGGCTAACAATTACATTCGAGTTCCGACATGATTGTATCAGTAATACAACTGATTCTAACTGATTCTATACGTCCATGTTACAAAAGTGAGGAAGCTTACTGCCCATCACCCAACTTGGCAGACGTTTTCATCAGTTATCAGGGATTGAGCAGGTTGGCCCCTTGACGGTCCCTTATTCCCTTATGAATTTCATTGCCATACGCTCCGATTTATGCCGTCCGTGGCACTTTCCTTAGTTACTAAAATTCCATGATAATTTTAGTAGGTACATAGGTATTGGTCCCATTTGAACCGGAAAAAAGTGTGAAATTTACACAACGCCCTAGCTCGAAAACTTCAAAAGAAAGGTACTTATGGGGTTTTCAATTATGTAGAATAATTTTGAACTTAGAATTGAGCGGGACCACCCGGAGTACATTGTCGATAACGTGGGATGAAAAAATCTCCAAATCACATGTTGGGGATAGTTTTTGAATGGTAGGTACCAACATATTTCTATTTAATGTCAACTTAAATGTAGCATTTGGGGTTTTATGATCCTTTTATCCAGGAGGTAGGTAACTTACTTTCGAGGAGAGCTCTCAGTTCTTTCAAGGATTCTGCTACGACTTCAGGTGTTTCTCTCAGCTCCTTCTCCGCCTGAGCCTTCGCCACTTCGCTTGGAGGTTCCGTCTGCTGTCTAAATCTGCCTGACATCTCTGTAGAAATAAATAGTAAAAGCTGTGAACACACCGAATACACCCGGCATTCCCCGGTGTGTGAATACACACTAGTATATTTATTGGAGGATCAATACATATATACTAAAACAAAATTTTACTCAATATTTTCTCTACCTACGATGTGAATTATTCGATATACGTGTAATAGTACCTATTACACGTACCTATTACATAAAATGGTACCTATGTAGGAGTATGAATCATAATCACAACGCATAGCGTGCCAATTTCGTCTTCCTTTGAAGTATTCTTACACGATAATACTTTTGGATTGATAAAATACACGCGAAATAAGGTATACAAATATCATAGTCGAGGGCCAGAAAGTTCCATTTATGCAGCATGAGTTGATGAGCGAATGTTATTTTCTGTGGAGATTCCAAGCTCACTGTGTACACCTGACCTCGTGGCCACAGTCAAAATAATGGGGTAGAAGGAAACGAGTGGAGTTTCAAAGAACGCGAGGAAAGAGATGAAGGAACGAGAGAATATTGCGAAGAAAGCGTACGACAAAGAGAGGCATCGAAAGATGAAAAGAGAGCCAGAGTCTGCTAGGCTTCTCAAAATTAAGCAGTACGAGAACTATTTAAAAAAAGAAACAAATAGAACAAGTGCCCCTGCTTCTGCCTCGTCTAGGCAAGCAAAGATGGGGAGGCTAAAAGGTTTGAGAAGGAGGTCTGCTGTTTTCAAAGAGAATTCCAAGTTGAAAGAACGGGTCGAGAAACTCTCAAAAGAAAACCAAAGATTGGAGAAGCATATTGAGCGGAGAAAAAAAGCCTCTGATCCACCATCAACCAGTGCCAGCTGTTTTGAACAGCCTGGGAAATTTTGTATCCCTCCTCATTGCTGAGCAAAACGAAACTGAAATCAGGAAACGTCTGCTGTTTCATCAGGTATTAACTAATGAGGTGAAAGAAAACACAAAAGGCCTTGAAACTCCGAAAGAAAGGCAAGAAATCACGGAATAATTCATTGTAGGGGTACTTATTTGTAGGGGTAATACTGTAGGGGTAATAATTTGTAGGGGTACTTATTGTAGGGGTAATAATCATGAATTATTCATTGTAGGGGTACTTTTATTTGATTAATTAAAAGCAATTAATCTTGGTTCCACCTATATATTTCCTAACCTCTGAAAGAATCCTATAATATTATACGCTTTGAGATAATATATGATACTTGATTGCTTTGTTTTAACCCTAACCAGCTTTGATTAATTGAACAAGGTCCTGTGTGAAGTATCAATCCGGAAGGGGGTTAATTAAACCGGAGTTGTGTGACGTGAAAACCGAATTTAAAAAAGGCAATATTAATTTGTCAAAGAGAGCTTTCATCGTTGTGAAACTTCATCATTAGAAAAAATCAGTAGAACAGTACGAGAAAGTTTACTTTTTTTTCTATGAGAATACTGATATAAGCCACTACTTCATTCGGAAATGAATGACTTCACCTTTCCAAAGTCACAACTTATACACATGTCATTCATGTCATTACTTCATTTCTACAATATGGGAATCAATTGATATTTTGAGGTTGGGAGAGATTTAAGCGCGGATAATGATCACATATGGTCACTTATTAATATATTAATCTGGAATTTAAAAAAAACTTTTTTTCAAGAGCTTCAAAAAAGACTTTTATTTTTGGAATGAAAAGGTACCGACTTAGTCGGATTTCACATTTTCCCTACTCTCAATTTCGATTTCTCGTGACTCAGGGAATAGAAGCCAAGAGTTCTAACGCTTTTATTTTATAGTTCACAAGGAAACGTACGTAATCAAACCGGGGTCTTCCTGTTTGAAGTCGGCCAACAAATCGGTTTATTATAATCATAAATACACCTCGGTAATATTAATATTGTTAGTTTGTTCATAATAGGAACCTACACTATAGGAAGGACCTTTTGTCATGCCTAATATTATTTAAACGTATTATGCCTGTTTTACAGAATGAGGTGCAGGGTTTTCCAATGAGAATTTCAAGCACCTCGCTATTCATTACCACTTGTGTTTTTGAACACCAGTTGAATTCCGGAATGTCACGCGCGGAAATTGCTGATGGTCGAAAAACACAATATTCTGCTTCCACGATGACTAGTAAAGGCTTTTGTTTGTTTAGTCATTCGTTAGTTCTTAAAAGACTCAGATGAATAACATTAAAGTTATATGGAAATAACCATATCATTTTTTCTTACCTACACCATTTTTCTAATACAGGAAGGCCAAATTACTCAACCACTACAATATCGAGTATTTAGGTGCCTATAGCTTCTTACTAGTACTTAATTTATTAGAATTTTAGGTTTTAACAGATAGGTAGACCGTAGGTACTAATTTGCTATGTACCTAGGTACCTATCTAAAATTGTTTCAATGTAAATTGGTATTTTCCCAATCTAATTAGGCGATTAGCATTCGTATTAATGCTAGTATGCCACATTTTATGTACAAAAAACAACAAAGATTGTTGAAGTTCAAGCTGAATTTAGTTGGGAAAGTATTTTAATTGTGTTTGTACAGTAATTAATTTCGAGGAAAACCCCTATTTTGGAGCAGGAAATGTTTCTCTGTTGCCTCCCTCTAGAACATTTTTCCAAATTCATGCCTACTGAAAGTTATAACGCGTAACTACGTCGAGGAAACTTGTTACCTGGGGTCCACACCTCCCGAAATTTATTTATTGTGGACTCGGACATATAATAATAATTTTGTTTATTTATTGTGGATATGTTGCTTGAATGTGAACAAACGATATATCTACTAGGTGTATTATTCATCTGAAGTGGCCCTTTATTTTCTAGGCAATTATTTGATCGTGCAGTCCCCTTCAAAATGTGCCAAAAATTGAGATAATGTATTCAGAGATATTTTCTCCAATCAAATGATGATTATTCCAATTTAAATAAATCATGTTTCCCTTCTCAATTGAATGGGGAAAAGTTTTATTTTGATTGAGAAGAGAAAGGGAGGGAAAATTGGCTCGAAAATAATCCTATACTCATAATATGCACCTGTATGAGTCATTTCAGACGAAATATAACATCGAGTGTGGTACATAAATAATGAAAAATGGGTCCAAAATGCCAATAATATCAGATAAAGAATGGGTAGTTGGCTTACCTAATTTTGCTGCATTGTTAGGGGTCAAATTTTGAATATATATAACGAGTCACAAATAGGTATTATTTACATTGTAGGGAGAAATCACGTTAATAATAGTTTTGGTCAGGTATAGGAACTTGTGACAGGCATACTCGGAGTCAGATTAAATTCCTTATTAGAATCTCATTAAAATATTTCAGATCCTACTCCACATGTCAAAGTCTGCCTGCCAATATTCTGGAATGTGATTATTCAGTTTTATGAAAATTCGCTCACTAAAATGGTGCTTGACAGGAACTTTCGATTCGCTGGTTTAAGAATTTTTTTAAGAAGCATATTATTTTAGATACCCTCCTACCCAATAACATTTCTTGAGGAGAGTTTCTTAACATCTACTTGTTTTTAATATCTATCAGTTTCGGATTAAAATAAAGGAGTATGAAGAATTGGGCTGCAAGATTCATTATCTTACAGCTGACAAAGGAGATACAATGATGATTCACCTGTTGAATGAGAAGTTTGCTGAGAATCACAAAAAATGTCAAAGCGTTGGCGTCGCGTCCAGCGGAAGACTGGTCACTGTAAGCAGATCTCCAACAACTTCTCGATATAAAGGAGGATCCTTCTTATCTCAAGATTACGTTCACAATGTTAAACGTTGCTCAGTGATTTCCAGTTCCCCCACTCTCAGGGTCGACACGTATCTCTCGATCCGAAATCGGACAATGCCTTGAATTTCAGGTTTCTTTGTTCAAGATAGGAAACGGGAGAGAATGTTAATAGATATTTCGAAAGCTGTCAATACGGCAGGCTCGCCCTTATCGATTTGGAGTGGATTGTTCACTGGACCCACAGGTGCACAGATTATCAATACAATATAATTTAATGCCGCGAGTTGGGGATACTTTGGGACACGTTTCGAATTTTCACACTTTCCCCTGCAATTGACCAGATTTGTTAAAGAATATTCGCCTCCTCATGGCCGAAGATAGGAGTGCCTTATTACGTTCATCCAAGAAATCAAAAAGGTCTGCCTCACATAACCGTAACATGAATGTACATAATAATATTCTTATGTAATAATTTATATTGGTAGGTACCAGCTGTGGTATTCTTATGTGCTCTAGTTGACTCTAGAGGTACTCTCTTTACCCTTGGTTTGATCATGAGCACGAGTTGTCTCTGATCCGGTCGCACTGGAATTGTTAGAGAATGGGGAATGGGCTTCGATTTTCGGTCGTACTTTTGACTACAAAATCGGTTTCAGAACAAAAACCCACACTGTCCAATTTCAGCTCGTAATTCCGTAGCGTTATATATTGCACCTTTTTGGAATGCTCTCAATGAGATTTTTCCTTCGAAAGAATACAAGGAATCGACGCAAATTCCCCATTCATTTTATTGATCATCATCAACGTCCCACAAATGTGTGCGAAATCGGACTATTATAGAACTTGAGAAATCAGATACACGTGTTCATAGATACTCTCGCCACTGGTACGCGTGCACAGTTGCACGGCGGGTAGCATTGAATTTTAATTGTATTGAATTTAAATTGTATTTATTTGTTTAACTTTAGCAATATAAAATTGTACATAAACACATATAAATAATCTTACAATAAGCGACAATAGTAGTATTAAGCTACGAACCAACTTATAGATTTGTATTTGCTCCAAGAAAAACTTTCTGTGTGCTTCAAGTCCAGTTTTATGTACCATATTATGGAATATTAAAGAGGGTGTGTGTGGTCAGCTGAATATACGAAGCCTAGGTGATCGTACGACAAGAAACTGACCACAGACGGTGACACAGACCGACAGAGAGACGGTCAGGCGAATACGGAACCAAATTTGTGAATGCAAATTTTGAATTTCAAGGAAAAACATTTTTCGGCTTCTTGACAAACGTATTTCGGAAGGCATCTTTAGATCAGTTCTCTCTTTAGTCCAAAAGCTTTCTGAACGAATTTGATGCTAGCGATTTGTTGTCTGGCGATCTGCCTGCCTGTCCGTATGAGGTCAATTCCTTGTCCTGGGCGCAGCTCCAAAACTGTTAGACCGATTTTGATGACTAGGAACTTCAGGATTTCTCCTTTTTTTCCTTTCAAGGGAAACGAAAAATTTTCAACTGATCTTCACCGATCAAAGTGCGTAAATTACGCACACCAAATTCTACAGGAACTTTTTGATATTTTTTGCTGTTTCCGATCTTTTGGTGTGAAATCCTAAAAAAAGATGTTTATTGTGGTTCAGATACTTAATAGGCTCTTTTTACCATCGAGAAAAACAATTGTTGAAGGTAAAAGGACGTACAGTAGATAAGGTGCAGTAGAAGCTGCGTTGTACTACGCTCAAAATTTCTCTGAGATCAAGGAAACCATCAGCTATCTGGAGAATGAGTCAGTGAACAATTATATTTTGTCTGATTTAGCATTTATACTTACAAATTTTTCGTTCCTACCCTCGTCCATTTCTCGATTGGAAGAAA
>JAEMON010000003.1:17216001-17226600 GCA_030264115.1 Lygus lineolaris | reverse complement strand
GATTCTACTTGAAATTTCACAACAAACATGCATTCGTAGAATGAGCGCAAAACTCGAAAAAGTTGGATTTTCCTAATTAATTGAACTACCTCTGCTCGAAACCCAGCAGACACCCAATTTGACTTCCTGGTATTTTTTTGACGCTCAATTACGTGATGAAGTAAGTATTTTATCAAGTCAGGAAATTAGCGGAATTTCGTACTATTCTAGTATCTGCTTGGTTTTCGAGGTAGGATGGTGAAGATTGCAAAACTGACTACACCACTTGATTCAGCTTTGAAAAACTATTGAAAATCATGTGGCACGAACATAATGTGGTAGTTGAATACATTCGGAAAATGTTAACTTTTTCGGCGTTTCAGCTTATTCTGCGAAAGTTTTCACGGGTTAAAATACAAAAACCGTTGACAGTGACAGAAACCATTTTAAACAGAGGAACTTACGATATTTCGGAATAAGCGCAACATTTCCTATGAGAATAATTGATTACCTAATCCAACAAATATTTTAATAATTGTCAGTAGTTCAAAAGTCGTTGCATTACTGGCGCTTTTCATAAATGGCAAGCAATTTCAAACCCCTTGAGTGAGCACTATTATTTTTATCATTCAATAATGATTTATAGGACGTTTGGCTTTGCTAGTGAAACCTGAAACGTCACCAAAAAAAAACAAACAAAAAATGCAATTGCATGTTTCCGTACCGTTGGTTACATGACACTTGGTAACGATAGTTTCCCTTCCCTAGCAACGATCATTTCGTGAAATGAAAACTAATGAAGAGAACTGATGAGAAAAGAGCATGAGAATGAGAAGGAAGCGTCGTGCGGGAGCTTCCGAGTCTACCGAAGTTGACGGAGGCTTTGTTTTCACTTTGAGAATCGAAAAAATTTGTGTCCTCCAAAATTGAAATTTCTACTCGCATTTTACCTGCCATTTCTACCCGGCAGAGTATTTTGAACTCTGTTGATTGGACTATTGAAGGAGCGAGCGGTGGTGGTTCAGTGCTACGATGATCTCATTAGATACTATAAAGATTGAAAACTATCTGAAAGAGAAGAGGAAATGACAACTGGAAAAGTAGAATATGGCGTGGAAGGTATGAGAAACAGTTGTGAACAGGGGTGAAGACGTGCTTAGGTCAGCGTAAAAGGGCCTAGCTGATAGTTGTGTGTGGATATCACAGACAGTCACCATCGCGAAGTTCACGTGATCATTGCAACGAAGGAAACATTCGACGTCTGATAAGGACCTATATCACACGTGAAGACCTCGATATCGGATAATTGTGCACAAGGTATGAACAATGTTATATAGGTAGGTACCAAGTCAGCACCTCAGATAACAGCTCTGTTATTCAAATGGCTGATAATATAGGCAGGAACTTAATATACGCAGTACGAGTAAGTAGGTATAGGTTAGGGCTGCCATATCGAGATTTTTCGAGACTATTCTACAAATCGGGACGAGATTTTGAGACAAAATAATCTCCTGAACACTCCAAGGTAACAATTTTCCCTTTGAGAAAAAATCAAAATTTGAAAAAATATAAACCTTAAAAAACACACAAACTTGAGGCTAAAATTAGCAACACAGGCAGGAGATTGTCAATTTCTCAATTTTTTCTTTCATATCCCCTGCACGAAGGACGTCGGGATGTTCGGGACAAGTTTTCGTGACAAATCAAGCTTCTCTAACCGAGGTACATTGACCTTCCAATCAATTAATTTTCTTGAATCGATCATTTAGGTTGGTTGGAACAACATCTACCTAGTTAACTATTAACTAGCTGGGCACCCATGCGGTACGTAGGACAGTTCACTGGTCATCTATGGAGTAGGTGATCGACTCCTGGTCAATCATCAAGCGGGACAAATTATTTTTCAAAATGATTTTTCATGAAAGACGCTTTATAAAAAATTACATAGATACTAAGAATCACAAAAATTATTAACTCAAAGTAGGTAAATATAAAAGTTTATTCTTAACTAAAAAAATAGTAAAGTAGCCTACCTACAACATAAAACCTGTTGCCATACAATCTCCCAGTATAGGTAGATAAACATTTTATTATCACTGCGGTCATATTAGAAAGGATGTATAGAAGTATTATGTAGGGGGTGTCTAGCCGCCAATGGTTTGTGTTCATGATGGTAACATTTATTGACAAATGAAGTGAGGGGAACACCCCAGACCCCCGGGTTATTACAGTTTAGATCAGGGATCAAAGTAAGGAAGCATGGAGCATGTTTTTCGAATCGGTACACAACAACAGAGGGTACTTGGTAAAATATAAAAAAAGTCTGCCAAGTTGGGTGGGCAGTGCAGCTTCCTCACTTTTGTAACATGGACGGAAAGAATCAGTTAGTGAACATTTCAGCGAAATTGGTTGAATAGTTCTGGAGTTGTGCCTATATGTCAATAAATTTAAATTTTGCGCAAGCGCAGTAGCCATCACTCATCCAATTGTGGCATTACGCCATAAGGTGTAAAAACATGTTCCATGTGAAAAAATGTTCAAGAACAATATAATAATATTGCTCATTCATTTTCCAGATGAAGGTATGTGGGATATGTCTCATACTCGCAACGCTCGGTGGGTCCGTTTGGTCGACCGTTTTCACGCCTTGCAGTTTCGCCAGGATGCTATACAAGCTGCTCGAGAATGAAAAACGGATGCTGAAGGAAATCCCGTTGTTAGTCTGCATTGCGGGTTACCAGAGGTTCGACACGGACTACCTGGCGGGATACGCGGCCAAAGGTAACCGCGGGATAGAGCACAGCTTCCATGGAGTGTTCGGCCTGCTGTACAGCGACATGGACGAGAGCTTCCCTGAGATCTACCACAGGTGCTGACGACTGTCGTACCTACTTCCCGTTGATGTGAAAAGAAAAAGTCTTAGCCAGTATGACTTACTTGAGCAAATTTTCA
This sequence comes from Lygus lineolaris, assembly GCA_030264115.1. Lineage (NCBI taxonomy): Eukaryota > Metazoa > Arthropoda > Insecta > Hemiptera > Miridae > Lygus > Lygus lineolaris. The sequence continues at coordinate 17,223,669 of JAEMON010000003.1, read as the reverse complement.
AAGAATAGTCTTCTAGCATTTTCTGTGACAGTTTAACAGATTGTTTTAAAGTGATTTTTCATATACCCAACCAAGGTAACTTTAAAATCTGGGTAATTGTCGACCCATTTTTCGGCAACTTAAATCTTTCTTCAAAAATTCGCTAACACCTATCAAAAAACGTCTGCCAAGTTGGGTGGGCAGTACTATAACTTCCTCACGTTTGTAACATGAACGTATAGAACCAGTTACCTAGTGAATATTTCAGCGAAATCGGTTGAATACTCGTAGTTCCGGAGGTATCCCCATGACGACAAATTTCAAGTTTCCGCATGAGTAGTAGCTATCGTGATGAGATTCATAGGTAATTGTCTTGGATTCACCCCAACTACCCTTTTTCGCGGAATCTGTCCATTAGGAACTGATAAATCTTAGTTTTAGAAGATTCACGTGCATGGGCACAAGGTATTGACGGTCCTGTGGCAATATGCAATTGTGGGATCGCCTAGGGGCTACCCCGTACAATCACTGAAATTCCACCAAAATCGGTCGCGTATTCCTAGTTGAAGATTTAAGGCTAAGAAGATACATTTCAAGTTGCGCATGCGCAGTGGGTATTCCTGATTCAATCGTGACGATAAGCGTAGGTAATTGTAAGCTCTCAACTGCCATCCAAATTTGAGCGACATCGGTCCATTAGGAACTGAGAAACTGAAGTTTCAGGAAAATCACTTTTGTGCATGCTCACACGCGTACGCGTATAGAAGTATGCGCGTGTACTTCGTACGCGTACTGGTGGTCCGACGGTGGTGAAATTCATATGGGACCGTCTAGGCTCGAACCCACATAATCCCCGGAGATTTCACCGAAATTTGTAGAGTAGTTCCGGAATTATGCCTGTGACTGCGAATTTCATGTTTGCGCGTGCGCAGTAGCTATTACTGATCCTAACGCGACGAAATTCATAGATTATTGTCTTGGAGTCAGCCAATAACTACCCTCCAAATTTGAGCGAAATCGGTCCATTAGGGACTGAGAAACCGGGGTTTCAGGAAATTCACGTTTGCGCATGGGCTCACGCTACCAATGGTCAAACGGCGATGAAATTAATGGGGGACCGTCACGGGACTAACCCGCACAATACCTTCAAATTTCATCAAAATCGGACCATGACTGGACGGACAGTAATAACAAAAATACACCTTTTTCTTTAAATTAGGTAATAACAAATTTGGCTTTTGGGCTGCACAGGCCTCAAAAATAAGACTTCACCCTACTTGCCAGTGATACACCGCGTGCTGACGAGGTTTTCATTGCTCATTTTGCTGACGACCAAGCCATTCTGTCTCAAGCTGGTACTGGGGAGAAGGCTCACTCCAAACCGCAGAACTACGCTAATCAAGTCTTCACTTGAGTTGGTCCAACCAATAGAGATTGAGGGTTAATCCAGAAAACTCTGTCCTTAATTGCTTTAAACTAATCTGGAACAGCGTCCCAATTATCAAACTCCAAGGTCAGGTAGTAGACCGCAAAGACTCTGTAAGATAATATCTCGGTCAAACCTTAGATAAACCTTAGATCCAAAGCTCACCTGGCCCCTCATATAAATTAAACTGTCACTAGAGTACGACGAAGAATTGGCCAGATTGAGTGTCTACTCGGCTCACCTTATCTATCTCTGGAGTTGGAGCGCCTGCTGTATTTCCCTCGTCAGGCCTATTTGGCTATGCGGTTGTGCGATTTGGAGTTCGGCATCTGCCACTCAGATCCGGCGAGTCCACACCACTTCGAATCGAGCAGCTCGATTGCTGACAGGATGCCCATGATTTATCCGTATCGACTGCTTACATGAAGATCTAGATCTTCCATTGGTTGACTCTGTGCTCCAGGTTTCATATACCCATAACTTGCCGCACGTATTACTCACCATCCCAGCCTCTTAGTGAGGGGAATCCTCGAAGAACCTCGTCCAGAACGAGCTTCGCGAAGTATGAAGAGAAAGTCGCACCTCCTGTGCCCTCTCAGCTGGCTCCTACAACAATTACTGGAACTCTTTTTGTCCAATTCATATATTTATATACCCATATGAACTACAAACGTTCGCTGTTATCACTAAATTCATTGTTTCAGCTACCAAAGGGTTGTCTGATTTCCTCAAGTTCCATGAGTTATCTTTTTTATATTAATTTATTGCTATGAGCAAACTTAATAGTGATACTCCACAAAAAGTTAATACATTTAAAAAAACCTTTTCTTGGTTACATTTCTCAATTTCTGTTACAGGCTTGAAGAGCGGATCCGTCAAGATTTGTACAATTTTTTAGAGAAAGCTCTTCATGTCAACGACGCAACAAAGCACCCTAACTACGATTTCTACAAAACAATCTGTTCAAAACCCCACGTCAGGTCAGTAGGCTATGAGTCCGCCCGATCGTATTTATGTGAAGATACATTTTTAAAGTCATTGAACAATAAATTTAATCAACAAGGTTATTATGTTTTCACGATTTGAATTGGGAACCAACAGTTTCGAATCGAATGTTGTACGTCCTACCTACCCTGTTAGCTCCCACAAAGGGATAAAAGGGTTAAAAAGGAAAACGCAAATTAAGTGAATCGCCTATTGATTGACGGAGGTAGATAGGTAAAGGGAGAGCGATACAGGCGGGGTACCGACTTACTACACAAAACTGAAGGTGTCTAAAAGCATTAAGCTCCCTGATCAGTTGAATAAAAAATTGAGATCCCAGATCAGGTGAGTCTAAAATTGAGCTGGGTCGAATATTTTTAGCCCTTTCATCAGTTGAAAAGGAAACATCAAAGAATCCCACAGTTCGTCCGGGACTACACAGATTAGGTGACATATCAAATGAATTTGGAATTGAGCTAACAGAACAGCTGAGTCGAAGATTGAGCTCAGAGATAAGTTGAATCAAACCTTGACCTTCCAGATCAACTGTGTGTCAAAAATTGAGCTCCTGGAACAGCTAAGTAAAACTGACGTTGCTGTGGCTCCAATTTGAGAAATGTCAAATTGAACCTTGAAAATTGTTGGCATTTCTCCAACGGCAATCAAATTCATAAGGACTGTTTTGGTCCGAACCCTCATAATCCATTGAACGAAGGACGAACTCCCGTTGAAGGTAGTTGGCCCCAGGTCGACACGGAATTAAAAATTATTTATGAGTTAGATTTCGGTTTCTATTCAAATAGAATTTCAAAATGGGGTTTTCAAGGTTTTTTCCAGTGTAGAAAACTTTTAAGGCGGTCCAACACCATGGTTGTTACTCCTCTGATTTAATGTATTAATTTTCCAGGGAGCTATCGTGTCGCCTTAACGATTACGTTCTCATGAACTACAAAGTGTACGAGCCGCTGAACCCAGGACTCTTGGATGAATATCGTCGCACGCCACACCCGACAGACGACCAACCCTTCATCCAAACAACCGAGTCGCTGTCACCTTCAGACCAATGTGACGCTTCCCAGCCTCACACTACCCCATTGATTGAACCTCTCGTACTCCACCTTGTGTTGTTTTGGATGACCGGGAGCGTATTTTACGTAGTCGCACGGTACACGTACTATTACTTACATTTCAAGTATTTGCGTAATATTATAGCTCTAGGGTGAATTCGTCCCTCGTCATACTTATTTATGATAAAAAAAAGTTCAATAAATTAATGAGAAAAGAGTGTTGAACGATCCCTTTTGCCTACAGCCTGTAAATTTGTTCCTTCCTCGTTCTTGGAGACCTCAATAAGCGTCAGGAAGCTACTCACATCTTTGTTACGCCTTCCAATAAATTATTGATGCTACTAGATTGATTTACGTCCAAAAGCAACAGAGTTATTGCAGGCTCTGAGCACATGGGCACGAAGCATGGAAGAAGGTGCAAATTTAATGGGTGCTCTGCCGCAACGATTTGGAAGGTTAGGTACTTACTGCAGGAGATTATTGCGTCAACAACCTGTGATTGGGAGACACCTCGATAAACATATTTACACAGAGAACAGAAGCCGCTGCAGTAGGTTGGTAGAAAAATTTTCGTAAGAAGGTAATTTTATCATAATGATAAAAATTTTTTATGAATTTTAAAATTGAAATTTTATCATAATAATGATTAACATGATGTTTCCATTTGTTTTCTGAATCTGAACGTTACACGCGTCACATCACGATAGGGCTATTAGGGCTTGCGAGCGTCACATCACGAAAGAGCGTCACTTCACGGCGATATTTTTATAATTTAATAATGATTAACAGGGCGGTTTTAATTTTTTCCGGGGACATAAAAAAGCGTTACGGAGAAAATATCGCACCTTTGAGTGTTAGGGAAAAGATGGTTGTGTTTGTATTTGATGCTAAGATGAAATGTTCGTTGTTACGCTTCGGAGTTGAATGGCGTAAAATTAATCATTATTAAATTATCTGACTGTAGAACAGTAGGTCTACCGTCTGCTTTTTTTTTTATCGTGAAGAATATTAAACCAGATCATTATTATTGTCCTTTGCCATTTATAGTGGCCAAGGACCAACTCTTGTTACCAACCCTTGTCTCTCAGGGCAAAACATATGCCGCCACCAACGCAACGCCTTTTAGTTTGCTGGGTAGTCACTGCAGCGAATGTGGCAGGGTTGGGAGGGTGATAGTAATGACAGGGAACCATTTTTTCCATCCTTAGAGTATTATAATATAACTAATTATATTGATATATTTATGTTCTCAAAAGAATGTTCCCTACAGAGAGGCCTACGGAGAAGCCGTAGACAAGCTCGGAGCTTGGGAGAGTTCAAAATAGGTAGGTACATCATGTTCGTACTAGCTTTTGGTATCATGAGCTGTGTGATCCGACAAACCTGTTTCTCAATTTTGAAAGGTTGAAACTGGCTGTTTAACTATTGTTATACTAGTCTTGAAAAAATTGTCTGCATATTATTTTCTCCAGTGGATAACATTTTTCCCAGGGTTCCCCACCCTGTGTTATTGTTTGTTTTCAAGATATTCTGAAATAAGTTAGGTACTACATATGTCGCCAATCTTGAAATATTCCACGATCTTAAGGAAGGACGAATTAAATGGAAGGGCAAGGGCCCTCCCTTGTCAAAGCCGCCCGCTCAGCTGTGTCCATAACTCGAATCTCGCCACAGGCGTCCCCGTTAGCAGGCAGGAACAATGCTATTCTTTTTTGTCAATTTCTCAGAATTTACGAACTTTTTTCAACATTAACCTACACTGTATTATTGTTTATCCCCTCAAGACCCTTTACGTAGTTGCCAATCTCAAAAAAATTGTCTATAGGTAGGTAATTGATTTTATTTTCAGAAGGTCGAAAATTTTCGATACACAGACTTTTTGAAAGTTTCCTGTCCTGTCTTTTTGTTTTGCTTCAACATTGGACGTAGTTTCTCGATTTCTTTGAATATATGAAAAAAAATCAATATCCTACCTGCCAGGCTGGACAGGAAGAGTCGTTGCGCCTGCAACGGAACGATAAACTAAACCAGCGGAGCGAGAGGGTCTAGGAAGTTTTGGACACAAAACCGCTGGGGTGAGGGTGCTTCCATTTCATGCCAACTCCCTTGGTTGAACCCTTTGAGTATGGATAGAACTCCATCTATACTCAAAAGGTTGAGTATAAATAGAATTCCATTTATACTCAAAGATTGAACCCATGGAAGTAAGAATAATTTTTATTGAAGTCAATCCAATCAATATTGATCAATCAATCAATTAACATTGACTATTCCACCAAAATGTGAAATTTTTATCACCTCAACACCCTCTACATTGTTGCCAATCTCAACCAAATCGTATGTGGGTGGTTTATTGTATTTCAGAAGGTCGACACTTTTCGATACACATCAGCTCTGTATTTTTGATTGGCAAGTAGTCTCTCGATTTCTTCAGATAAACGGACTTGTTTATCCTACCTGCCAGGCTTGACAGAAAGAGTCGCTGCGCCTGCAACGGAACGGTTAACTAGACCAGCGGAGCGAGAGGCTCTAGGTTTTGAAAAAAAAAACCGCTGTGGTGAGGACGCTTCCATTTAATTCCAACTTATATAACTCCATGTTATATACTTACTTCAACATCCATGCTAAGAGAGTTCTATCACCGATTTTTTTTTCATTTTATAGTGTTGGTAGCACTGGGTGCATCAGTCCGTCTTCGTCTGTCATCCGTTTCGCTTTTCTTTCTTTGAAGCCGTGTTTTCACTCCTTCACTATGGTAAATTTTAAATTTGTTTTCCGAAATTATCCCTTGCATCCTATTATTTAGCGCCCCATTTACGTCCTTTATCTATTCAGATCATTATTTCCTCTCTTCCAAATCACGAAATTCTTGTGTGGATCCAAGTAGAATGGATTCCGTCGATGTTTACATGTGTTGTACGAGGGCATTTTCACCCCTTGTTTGTCATTATTTGAGTATATTTATGCGCAATCGGGTTCAATTTCTAGTTATTAGTACTTATACTTGAACATTCCTCGTTGAATAATGTAGAAAGTAGAAAATAACTGGAGTAAGTTGCCATCTGATTCATGTCAAGTTGGCGTGTATGATTCTTGTGCTTGACCTAACCTATCGTGACGTCTAAAGACTTGTTTCCTATTTCAGTCGCTTATGCTGCCAGAGAAGTTTCAGCACATTTTGCGTATCATGGGTACGAATATCGACGGTAAAAGGAAGGTGATGTTCGCCATGACCGCTATCAAAGGTGTCGGCAGACGGTACGCCAACATTGTCCTCAAGAAGGCCGATGTCAACTTGGACAAGAGGGCCGGCGAATGCTCCGAAGAAGAAGTAAGTCCTCTGGTTTATCCAGTTTCATAAGTATCTACTTTAGGCACTACCTTGTACCTATGCTCTGCTGGGATTATTTACTTGCGGAATCCACAATCCCACTAGCTTGAGATTTTGGTGTCTTTAGCACAAAGTTGGTACGAGTTCGCACGGATTTTGAACACCTGCTTTGGAAGAAAGTAAATGGTGAAATGAGAGTGGTCCTCTCGATAATAACGATTCCCGGCGATCAGAATGGGTTAAAAAAAAAAAAACGTTATTTAGCATGGCATTTCAGGGGACTTCCCTTGTGGGGAATAGAGTGCGTATTTCAACCGGTATCAAACATTCTATTGGTGGGCCTAATAGTGTGAATATATCTGGTTATCTGGTATTTGTGGAATTAAACCCTTCCATTTTTCCCTATCAATACAAATTTCGAAATTCTGGCGACATACTTCTCAATTATCTAGACAAATATCTTGGCCGATAGAAAACGACCCTACGAATCTGTTAAAAATCGAGCCCTGGGGAGTGCACACAAGATTTTGTCAAATTCAAGTAGGTACGAGTACAACTGTCGTAGTCCTTGCCGTGGGGGAATCAAAGCCAAACGTGACGTCAGCTCGTGTTCCCGCGCCATCTCGTTACTACGTTTTGAATGTGAACTCAAATCTCCTCAATGCAGCTCAGAATTAATCGGTTATTTTATGGTTTTTTCGCTTAGATTTTTCACATACCTACATAACAATTACTCCGAGTTTCTGACCTTCCAAAATACCTCATTCGAGTTCATTCCACAGTCCTCTGTGGACAAGCTTGTGACCACTCCACGCGAGGTGGTGAGAAGATTTGTCGTCATGAGGTTAGGTGACTGAATCAAGTTATCTTGGATTATTATA
>JAEMON010000003.1:17165107-17178362 GCA_030264115.1 Lygus lineolaris | reverse complement strand
CCCCCCCCTCCCCCAGCAAAGGGAAGGAACTGAGGTGTGATGTGATGTGGGCTGGGTAGGGCATGCGAGTGATGGTGGAAGGGGATTGTCCCGTGCCAGGCTGTAGCTACTTTAGCTCTGAAATTGGTCGAGGATTGTCTCGTGGCTGATTCCTGTCCTGTTCCTTTCCCAGTTCGTGTACGTGCCAGGAGTTTTAACCACATCCAAGTTGCCAGCCGCAGCGACCAGCCGCAGGTGGCGAAGCCTGATTGTGATGAAATTCCTTTTATTCTTTCCTTGCTCCTGATACAGGTCTTGAGTGAGGGTGAGCAGTGTAAATACCCATCCTTCAGAAGTCAGAAGGTACTCGACCGAAAAAGCTCAGGAATAATATCTACCTAATCTCTAGTTTCATTTCGATTCTTTCCACCGATTGCCGAAGAGATTTCGGAAGAAGAAAATATGGGTATAGCTCATTAACTAGGCACCTACTCTGTGAAATCGTTCGCTGACTATTATTTGTCAGTCTCCCTTCTCCTAAAGTGTTGGACAAAAAGAATTTGACCTTGGTCGCATACGCGCACAAACTGCATGAGTACAATGGAGTGATTTGTACGGGCTTGGCAGCGACTGTCAGGAATCACTTCTGGCTATTTGTGTCATTGCTCTAGTTGGGAGTGATCCAATTTTCTTTGAGCTCACTTTTTTGGATTGATTCCAAGTTCTTCATTCGCTTTCATTCATTTTGTTGATTGTTAATGATGTTATATGAGTACTATGTACCTAATTTACTGTTGCGTATTTGAAGCCTCGTTCAAACATCCCTATGTTTTGTGATTCATTCAGCTTTTAAATGCTTGTGAAACCGTTTCTAGGCTCATTTTCATATCTTCCTCTTTAGCTAACAACACCTAACGAAGGAGATCAAACGAACCTAGAAACTGTTTCACAGCATTTTTTTTTTAAACATGGAACACGTTTTTATGGGGGTGAACTGAGTTGGAAAGAGTGAGCGTTCCACTACTCCCTTGCCGGGATATACCTCGTCCGTCTTCTCCCCTTGTATACCTGCCTGCACCGTCCACCACCCTTCCACTTCTCGCTTCCACCTTTTTTCCTACATATCTATATATCCTCTGTTATTATGTACCTATTCGAAAAACATGTTCCATGTTTCCTTGCTTTGATCCTTGATCTAAACTGTAATAATCTGGGGGTGTCCCATAGATTTCATTCGACAATAAATGTACCATCATGAACACAAACCACTGGCGGCTATACACCCCCAACAGCAGCTTGTTTTTTTTTTGTTTTGTTTTTTTTTGTTTTGTTTTTTTTTTTTCACAGAAAAATGATTCAAAGCAGCACTGGAATTTACTTATGACAAACCATTCCTAGTATAATAATGCGTAGGTCCTTAGTTTATTCCAAAACCAAGTTTATTGCAAAACCTTCATTAACATTTTGAGGTATGGAACTTCACGGATATTAGACTAACAGTTTAGTCTAGTTGGCAAACGAAGTGAGTGTACCCTACATGGACTCGAGCTGCATTTGGCTTGTCTGTTTTTACCACCTTCCATTACCCCCGATCTAGCATAAGGTAAAGTTCATTCAAAGTTAAGGAAAATATCAACATGATCGGGCCTACCTGTAATAATATAGTCTGATGTGTCATTATTATTCTATGTGAGGATGCCTCCAATTTACCTGATCTTGTTTTTAAATACCTAATTATTGTTTCCTAGTCTCCCACGGGTAGAGGCTACCGCTTCTTGGAGCTCAAAAATGGTGTTCCACCAAAATCAAAGCGCACAATTGCATTTCACGATTTGGCCCAACTTATGAGAATTTGGTTCCATGTCCATCAATCTGTGTGTATGCGTGGGTTTGTGTGGGCATTTATTGTTTTTGCGCATTGTGGGAGAGAGAGCCATATAAAGTATGGCCCAATCATTGTGCGGATAAGAAATTGAACATTTATGTTTTGTGATTTGGAATAAATTATTATGCAATATACTATTCTATTCTATATTATATTATATTCTAGTCCCTAAATACGAATTTTTTAAAATCTGGAATAATGAAGACATGTTCTATCTAACCTTGTATTTCAGTGCGCCGAGGTGACGTACTAAGTGCGTGGAGCGGTATTAGGCCACTAGTACAGGACCCGAACAAGCCCGACACTCAATCTCTGGCCAGAAATCACATCGTTCACATTAGTCCATCCAAACTCATCACCATTGCTGGTGGCAAATGGACGACGTACAGATCCATGGCTTCGGAAACCATCGATGCTGCCATTGAAGGTTAGTTGCCAGTTGGTGTAAGTTTTTTGTAGCAACAATTAGAAAATGCAAGGTGCATCGAAATTTGCTCCACTGTGTATTGTGAAACTTGGTGACCATATTTTCGACGTTCCCTTACAGGGAGCAAACGGTTGGTCCTAAAATTCTCTGCAAGGTCTCAGTCGTCGCTAAAAATTGTGTTCTATCTAAAATCGATGGACAAAACATAACTTCATGTTTGAAATGTTCGATCTAGGGCGTTTCCAAAATGTCAACCCTTATTTTCTACAGAGAAGACTGACAGTAACGCCAAGCTTCAGGGCACAAATGGATCCAGTATACCAAATTTAATTAATTTTGGTCCGTGGTAACTAAAAAAAAGTGCCCCGTACGGCGGACGGACGGATTTTTTAAAATTCGATAGACCATTTGCTTAAAGGCTCGATAACCACAAGCGTAACCTCGGCGGAGCAGGTTAAACGCCTCGCTAATCTTCCTTCTCTCAGCTACTCAGTTTCATTAATCTTTTTTACTGCTCTCGCCACTTTTATTTAACCTTGAAAAACTTTACTGAATAGCTCTTTGTCCGACATAAGTCACAAGATAAGACAATTTCAAGATTACGAGCAAAAACTAAACATGCAGAATTTTTAGGATGATTGGGCGTTTGAAAAAAAGCCTTATTACCTGGATTCGATAAAAAATGTGACTTGTTAGACTCCATTTTCGTCCGTTTATTTCCCTTACAAGTTTTTTATTAGACGCTGAGGCGACATGGAATTTAATGCTCTTTTAAACGGTTTATTTAGTTTTAATTGTATACTTTAAGTTAAGGGAGTTATGCCCGTATTTGACGCAAGGGGAAAAATGAAAATCATACCCTGGCCGACCCTCCCAACTGTCACTATTGCACAGAGCAAAACGGCAATGAAGCCTGCTGGAACTCATTGTACACTGAGTGAGAGAAGAGAAAGAAAGGAAATAACGTTGAGAATTTAAAAAAGTCATTATAGTAAGGAAAAATACCACAAAATAATACGCATTAACAGCCAGAAAGGTGCCAACAAAAACCAAGTGGCATCAACCTTCCTCTAAGGTAACCATGATGGTTTGCGTGAATGCAACGCAAAATCCATTCCAAAGGTTTAGTATTGAAATAAAACCTGTAGGTAGGTACTTAGGTAACAATCAGGCAATCAGAGACATTTTTTCCAGTTCATTAGTGTATTATAGGTTACTGATGGTTTCCTCAGAGATTCAGAATTTAGTCTCATAATCATTTGCAGCTACACTACGACATTTTATATCTATCCTCCCAGTAAATGGCAATAGCCGTTGAAAAATGCCAACTTTTGAGAAATACCTAACTTGCTGTTAGTTTTGGGGGTTTGGGCTGTCTTAAGTTTAGAGAGAAGTAGAATTGGCGCGTATTACAGATATGGGACTGGAAAATACTGCCAAACTGAACGAAGTGGTTGAATGAATCCTGTTCATAATAATATGGGAACTCGTGTTGATAATTACAATAAAATTTGCTCTTCAATATAATAATATACCTGTTGGATCTTTTGATTCCATTGCGTTATCCTGGTCACCTACCTAGTATTATAACTTATGACCTTGTTGTATAGAGTAAAAGAAGTCTAAAGGGTCGGTGGTAAAGAAATTACTTACTCCTGACAGGTTGAATCTATTTACTTGAATTTAAGAATTGAGTGGAATAATCTTCTGAATTGCTACTTTGAAGATAATATTCTTGGCGGTTGTGGAGAATGTGATCTCTATAATTTAACCAGACCACATCAGATTTAACCAGTCTTTTCATTTCAGTCCAATACAAATTGATATTCCTCTGTTTTCAGCTTGTAAATTGACTCCTCGGGAACCCAATAGTGTCACTGAGAGTATTATGATTGAGGGAGGTCATGGCTGGACTCCGACGATGTACATCCGCTTGGTTCAGGACTTTGGACTCGACGTAGAAGTTGCCAAACACCTGTCATCGTCGTACGGCGACAGGGCGTTCGCCGTCGCTAAGCTCGCGTCCCTTACTGGCAAGAGGTGGCCCATAATCGGCAAAAAGCTGCACCCCGAGTTCCCATACATAGATGCAGAGGTATATTCTTGTGATTTATTAATTTTTTATTTTATTGGAAGTTTGTTCTTAACTACTTTGCTTGTGGTAAACGAGAATAGTCAGTTCACAGAGGTATGGAATAGTGGATGTGGAATGGAAGGTAACTGTGTTACTCAAGATGCTGAAAAAAGAAGGCTCAGAATCAGAAATTTGGTTTTTGTGTTTGTGTTCACAAGAACTTCACATGACTGTGGACAACAATCATGGATGCTACATAAAGTCGCATAGATTTTACATCATTTTTGTATTAGTTATTCGTAAACATCTTGTTCTTGGTGGGCTATTTTGCTTGTATTTTATGCCACCACATTGAAATGAAAACTTTTTTTTTTGCGTATTATAGTATGTTGCGTATGTTGATATTATAGTAGGTATTACGAACATACGAGGAGGTTTGTTCCTACGAACTTTTCTTTTGTTTCTTGAAGTTTTGTTGGAACGCGTTTGGGAGCTGAAAAACTTTTTTCTTTTTTTTCTTGCTCATTCCAAAGGTTTATTATTGAATAAACCAAAACTATTCCATTCTGGAAAAATATGAGAACAAAGCAAGAAACGGATTTACTGGGACAAACTAAATCGGTACCTACCTAGGTCATGCGGAATGTAGGTAACCTGTGAAAATGGGTTGTTCATGTAGTGAGCATGCGCATGTTCTGAGGCCTTGCCCTCGATGAAAATCTGGGGCTTGCCAGGGCAGTTCCATGACACAGAATTCTTGATCCTAAAAGTTGTTGCAACGCGTATTCCTACTATGGCTTGTAGGAAGCTAGTAACTTTGTCTGAGTTAACGCTGAAAAATACATGTTAAGTCTACCTACCATCCTAAAGGAATAAAAAAGTGTTTCACAGTTAATTGTATATTTTCAGGTACGGTATGGAGTCAAGGAGTATGCTTTGACCGCTGTCGACATGATCGCACGCCGAATCAGATTGGCTTTCCTCAACGTACAGGCAGCCATGGAAGCCCTTCCTATGATCGTCGACATTATGGCGGATGAACTCAAATGGTCTGAAGCTGATAAGAGAGTACGTGCGCTTATTCTATCAGAGTGAACGTCTATGCCCTCTTCATTGTGTATTTAGAAACGTGGCAGCCGAACGATTTGGATGAGTCACAAATAGATATTTGAAGTCATTCTTCATGAAAGTGTCGTTAAGAATAGATGGATTGAAGAATAGATAGTTCATTATAAGGGAGGTCCACTTCATTGGCAGTTGTTTGCGTGCTGAGTTCTGACTATTCCTGACCAGTAGTGACTACATCACCAGTTGCGAAATTGCCTGCATACCTAACAAACTGAGTGAATGTTTCCACGGTTCCACACTCATCAAAATCCTACGAAATGAAATCTAATATACGCTGCGTATTTACACAAATATGGGCAACTTATGACTATAACTACATGGAAATTGTATTGGTTAGTTGATCATAAAAATAGTAGGTAGATACTTTTTAAATTTCCTACCTACCCAATATCTATACAATACCTATTTCTCAACGTTTTGGAGTTCTTGGGCTTCCAAAACCCTATAATCAAGGTTGATTCTCCATAACAGCTAATAATTCATCCTATCGTGTACAGTTAAACTTGAATGAACATGGCGGCTATATGGTATATAGTTACCTACCTAAAAGGAGCGCCTTTAAGATTTTAATACTATGGTAGGTATGTGTGCCATAGTTCTTCTGGTACTGGGTTGGTCTGAGGGTGAGGAAAAGTATTGGCGATCCTCGTATTCTATCAAATTTAATGCCGAGCGCTTTCACTCCTTAGAGCATCTTCAAGGGATTTGCAAAACCAAAAAACGTGGTCCCAATTTACAAATTTGATATAGCATACCCGTTTAAAACCTTGTTACTCACCATACTACATAAAATTGCCAACCACAATGGGAAATTATGAACAACTTAGCATAAGTTTGGCCCAAACTACATTATGTAGACTAAGAACTAAACTATGTACAACCCAGAGGCCGAGGGAACGAGTTTTAAAAAATAACAACAAAAAAATGTATGATGACGTCCTATATACAAGCATATAGGCAACCCATAGCCCTGAAGATGCTCTAAGGAGTGAAAGCGCTCGGCATTAAATTTGATAGAATACGAGGATCGCCAATACTTTTCCTCACCCTCAGACCAACCCAGTATTTTAATACTATGTATAATTTGCTTATTTAATTACGTTTAGAGTCGGTAGGCTACGTCTGACCTTTTCGTAGTGGCTAGGTATGGGCATGAACGGACTCTTCGAGGATGGTTGGAGATGGTGACGGAGACACCTGCAAAGCACAGATCATCAGGCCAGCAAACAAAGGGGCCTTGAGGGTAAAGGCCCGGTCACACAGGACGTTATAACGTGACTTTAGGCGTTCCTGTACCGTCGCGTCACGGCGATATGGTTGTATGATGCAACATTGCATCTTCCCCGTCACACACTCAGTGTTAAGACTCAGCGATACTTTCAGTAACGCGGCGTCAGCCGTAGGGGTTGTACAAAATCACGCGAGCTGAGGGCGTTACCTCCGGTTCTTTTCCATTTCATTTTGAGATGAGTGAGGAAACTGAGGCTCTCATTCAAGAAGTGCGGGAGATAACGCGAGATATAACGCGGTGTATGTGACGTAGCTATATCGCTAAACATAGGAAAGAACACGCATTCCCTGGGCGCCGCATTATAACGTGTCCTGTGAGCCCAGGCTTTAAGTGTAAGCCGAGAATATCTCGCCAGACGATCGTAGTCGTGGATTATGAGCAATATTGCGCTGCTAACTATCACCAGACAGAAGCATAAAGTTAATGCTTCAGAGGAAGAAGGACACCGTATAAATTGGGCAACAATCGTCCTCGTGGTAGGTATCGTCGTGACGAATAGACTAATAAATGTAGCTCCGTGGTTGGCACAACTTTGGCGATATTGGCCTCATGATTGGCTGCATCTGATGATCAATCAGCTGATCGGATCCACACATGGACACATTGACGCACACACTTCCCCAAATCCGAAGGGGCACAAAGTTCCTAATAGGGATGGAGATCAAAATGAAAATAATCGATCTTTGGGAATCGATGTATCGAAAGTTTCAATCAAAAAGATTGACAAATCGGTTCAAAAGAATCGAAATTTGTGGATCGATCTTCCGATTCTCCTATTTTGCTCAAGCCTTTAAATGACTGCTGTAACTCCTCCCTTTACTCATTCTGGTCAAGAATGTGGTTGGATGAGTTGTTTTTCTGAGTAATAAATAACAAACAAATATGAAGTAGGAAGGTATTTATTCCATTAAAATGAAATTTGTTCTCGCTCGTAATATTTTTACACAAATTGTTAAAGTTACATATCGGCAGACACAAAGAATAATATGTGCTCCTCAATCACAGCTTGTAATAAAATATTAATACATTGCCTTTTGAAACTGTAATGTCCGGGGGATGTTGAATAGTCAAGATACACGTTGAAAGAGAATCTTTATTGGAAAAATCATTCTTATTTTTTCGATAAGTACCTAATTGTACCAATATAACATCAGTAGACAATAAAATAATAATGATGCATGGATACTACAGAAACAAAATAAAAGATATTTTGGCAACGAGAATTATTTAGAAAATAAAATTTGTGATTTGAATATGGTGTATGAAATATATTTGAATATGGAATAAAAATATCGATTCTCTGGCTAGTTGGGATCGATATAAAAAATCGATTAATCGGACTGAAAAGATCGATCCTCTTGAAAATTTGATTTGATCTTCCATGCCTAGTTCCTAATCCACTCCTAGATCCAGGTAGATAATTGGAAGGTTTCTCGAACCTAGACCGGGTCTAGGCAGGGTCTAGTAGACCCTGCCACTAATTTTAGCATAAATAGATGCCGACCTACTACGAGTCTAGAAGAAAGCTAGATTAATTTTAATAATAATATGTGATTATGTATCTATCTCCAGCTGACTAGTCCTGTGTACTCATACCTCTGCTTCTTGAATTTGAATCCATTCATTGAAGTTGTCGATAATTCAGTGGAATGAAAGGATAATATAATCGCATCTCTGAGTACTTTCTTGAATTTGAGGTTCATAGTAGGTACCTAACTCTTCACTGCGCTACATTTGATTACAGAAACAAATTGAAATCGCGACTGACTATTTGAACACTCAGATGGGAGGACAAGTGAACAAAGCGTCCAAAGGTAAAGTTGAAGTCAATCTCACTCACGACGAACTCCAAACGTACATCAAGAGGTTCCAGCTGTTGGATAGCGGTAACAAAGGATACATCTCTATTAATGACATCCGAAGATCTTTCAAGGTAATCATATTTTATGCCCATTTTAATGCCACTCTCGCCCCTTCATTCAAAACCAGCATCACATATTTATCGTCCTTCTCTCTTACAGTAATTTTTTTTAATGGATTTTCTTAGCGGTATACGTTAGTCTATAACTGTAATGACAGTGGTTTAGACGAAGGAAGGGAGACGAGAGTATTTAAAAACAGACTGCGTTAATCAAGCACATCTAATTATTTATATATTTTATACTTTATGACCGGTTTCTCTGGTTTTTGTATATTATTACTTTTTTGTTGTGTGCTGAAAGAGAATAGGAATCATATGGAGTCAGGATGTGTTTTGTTTGTTTTCTATTATTTATAAATTAATTACCTAATTATTTTGAAATTGATTAGCTTTTACATAATTGTCTTGTGTTATTATTATTATTATTATATTTTTCTTGGTTTTGATTCTAATTCTGATGAGCTGTCAGGTTTTCAATAATGAAGCAGCTTCCAAAGAAAACTGCCCTAAATGTGACACAACTTTCCTACTGTGAAACTTGTACCCACTCGTAGTTTTTTTGTTTCACGCATAATTGAATGTTATTATAACATGCTCGTTTTATTTTAGTTCATTATGTACCCATTTCTTGTCCCTACAGAACTTTGGAGAGGAGGTTTCCGGGGAAGAGCTTCACGAAATTCTCAAGGAAATCGACACTAACAACAACGGCCTAGTCGAACTTGATGAATATCTCCAGGTAAATACCTCTTGTTCCATGTGTCCCAGTTTTGTGTTCCTCAGAACAGACATCTTTAAATCCTATTAAAAGCAGCTGCTTCAGATTTTGATTCTCAAATCCATTCTAAGACTTTACAAAAATCTTCGGACTGAAATTTGTTGAAATTATTAGTGAGCTAAGATTTTACGAATCTCCCAAAGGCAGGTTATTTTTGAGGAATCGAGTGATCGTCAACCTACCCAATAAAAACGACTGTTATTCATTTTTCGAAGGACTATACAGGGTGGTATTATCCCCTGATAAGTGACTACATTTTTTTTCTGTTAGTCGGCATCAGAAATTTAGTAGAATGCCGCCAACCGCATATTTTTATCTCAATCCGTACTCGAGATTGATTTTTTAAAGAGGTTTTTCAGGAAAACCGTGTTTTTCTCCTCTTAAACTCAAATTTCTCCGCTTTACCTCATTTAATTTTAACTTTTGATCTCATTTTCGAAATCAGCGTTACATTTACTATACGAATAGTGTACTTGGGTTCTTTTAAAGTACCATCCTTCAGCTCAAACAGAGACGATTTTGAAAAAATCAAATTTATGAAAATCTTTAAAACTTTACTACTCTTCC
Organism: Lygus lineolaris; assembly: GCA_030264115.1. Lineage (NCBI taxonomy): Eukaryota > Metazoa > Arthropoda > Insecta > Hemiptera > Miridae > Lygus > Lygus lineolaris. The sequence continues at coordinate 17,168,312 of JAEMON010000003.1, read as the reverse complement.
AAAAAAATCCTGGAAACTCTCACAAAAACTGCTTCATCTAATACTCTTTCCAATGGTATAATCAATTTCAATCATAGCTGTTTTCTTTGGTATTATTTCGGAGCTAGTGCTGAAAACACGGTATTAGTGAAGGAAGCGAAAGCGACTGGATGATGAGTACTCGCATGTCATTGTTTTTCGGCCCTTGATCTTGGCGGGTACATACATAAATGTGCACTTGTTTCAATAATGAAACGCCTGCCTTAGATGATGCCTGGATTTATTGTTAGTTCATTTTTCGCGATTGCAGTCCCCTTCGCTTCCTTCACTAATACCGTGTTTTTCAGCACTAGCTCCGTAATAATAGACCAAAGAAAACAGCTATTATTAAAACTGGTTATACCATTGGAAAGAGTATTGGATCAAGCAGTTTTTGTGGAATTTGCCAACTTCCAGGATTTTTTTTGTGGAAAAGTAGTAAAGTTTTGAAGATTTTCAGAAATTTTATTTTTTCAATATCGTCTGTATTTGAGATGAAGGTGAAGGATGGTACTTTTAAAGAACCCAAGTACACTATTCTTATAGAAAATTTACCGCTGATTCTTCTTTGGAAAATGAGGTCAAAAGTTAAAATTGAATGAGATTTGAAATTCGAGTTTAAAAGAAAAAAAACACTGTTTTCCTGAAAACCCCTTTATAAAATCATATCTCGAGTACGGATTGAGATAAAAATATGCGGTTGGCGGGATTTTACTACATTTCTGATGCAGACTAACGGAAAAAAATGTTCGTCACTTATCCCCTTCCACCTGTATAGAATCATGAATATATTCTAGTTTCATCAGCTGTGTTTCGAATGGTAGTACCTACATCATGACACAATAAATGATGAAATATATACGTTAAGTTGCTTGGATTATAAAATCATTTTTATTATCGTTCATTGGTTATTGAAGTAAGAGCATGCCAATCTTTTAAATTGCTTCCCACTCTGAAAATGCATCCATTATGTATACACTGGCAAATTTGGTTTGGTTCTCTGTATTTCTTTAGTGAAAAGATAATATTATTACAGATGATGTCTGCCATTAAATCTGGACACATAACCTACAGTAGATTTGCCCTCATGGCGGAGAAGACTTATTCCGGCCGCATCTCAGTCGACCGATCAGGCGGAGGACTTTAAACTCGTCTTGAAATATTTTTGTTTTTTCACTTCCCACCTAAAAATTTTCAAGAAAGTTTCCTTCTCGAGGTACTGATTTAGCTGTCTTGAACGTGCTGTGTTTAGTTGAATTTGTTTCGTGTAAGCATGACTCACCTGCTCATTTCGGAGTTTCATGTCGTCGGAATGTTGATTTCATGTTCAGAGGGAGCGCATTCTTGAATTTTCCTCCTCAATTTCTTAAACTCGTTGGAGTGGAAATGCAGTCCAGTTTTGAAAGAATTTTTTTTTTGTCTCCTACTTCGAAAGGTTAACTTTAAGACTTGGAATAGATAATATTGTTTATAAACATGAAAAGTTCCAGCTTCAAAGATTTTGTGAATATTTATCTGACGTGGAGCAATCCGTTAGGTACTTAATATCTCTTCAAGTACCTACTACAAACTTCTGGTGTACCTAACTAACGTTATGAACAATCCAGAAGTACCACAATGGATGGAGGTGGTTACTTACAAACAGACTCACAAAACACGACGTTCGTAAATTACGCTGAGAGTTATTAAGAAAAATTTATTCCACAAACACAGTCTTAACACTTGGTGAACTGTGAATAATGACGGTACGGAACGAGTTAGACCACAGATGTATAAGCTGGGGATGCAGTATCACTTAACCCTTCAGCTCCGAGGCCCGCAATATCGCATAAAAATTATATGTAACCTGTGGCCAAGGCCCTCCTTTTGGCGCAAACAGTCAGCCGCGCGCTGTGGCCGATGCCCGCTTTATCGCGTTCTATCTTTAGTCGAAATAACTATTCTCCAAGGACTTAATGTTGGAGTGCAGAAATGTATCACAATGGAAGTCTTCTTATTTATATTACCCATCATCGTATTGGTTCTAAAGCTTCCCGATAGATGATGGAAAGACTGTCTTTCTGTCATCGTGTCAAGAAGGGTTGAAAAGTGTTCCGGCTGTGGGGGACGCTTTAGGTCGAAGGTGGTTTGGTCCCATTGTTCCAGTTCGGATATTGATCCACAAAAACTTAACATGTTCTTGAGGTATCTATTCCAAGGTCTGGTTTGCTCTGAGTACTTAACCTCTCTGTGACTAACTATCTGGCTCGTCATTGTTTGTTTACTCGTATCATATGTATGGTTTGCACTCCACCGGTATTCCCTGAAACCTCCCCCCTCCTGGTTGGTTTGAAAATTTCATATAATCATGTAAAGTCCTTTTTTGGTGGGTTTGCGTGAATCAACACTTTGGTACAAGACGACGACCTCAGCGAACGCTCAAACTCTGTGGATTTCTGATCCAGGCATCCTCAGTGTTATTCAAGGCTGATTGTATATCACAGTCTTTTCCTCGAGTTACTTTTCCATTATTCTTTTCATGTATGTCACTAACACAGATTCTGCGGTAGGTCTTGGTCGTGTTTTGTTCGTTGTTCGTCGTCCAATTCTTATAGCAGGTATACTTGAATCACTAGCTCCTGTAACTTCAAGACTCTCATTGATGTGTTACCTGGTTTTTTAAATGTTAGAGTACAAATTCAATTGTGGTGATGGTTTTGCCAATAGGTGCTGAAGAATGCCTCTTATAGATGTGAAATAGCAATAACTCAATAAAAAGAAACCGGATTCAAAAAGAAAAACGTTGTCTATTTCCACAAAAATAATGAGTTACAAAGTTAAATCGATTTCGACGATTTGGCCATCATCAGTAACAACCAAGAACTGAAGGTACATCAGAAAGAGCACAGCTTATATAGTCACAGGAGAAAGGGAACTTTAATCCCATTGGTCGAGAAAAGTGAAGGGGCTGAGAGGAATCAAAGTGAAACCAAAGTGAAGTGATTCTGCCTTTGCAAGTCACCTGAGTGAATCCAATAATAACCTTAGTTTTGATCTGACTAATAGGCAGTTTGTAGAATTTCTACATTTTTGTCCAAAGGGAGGCATGTTGAATGTACTTGAAAAATTCGAAATAATTAAAAGTGGTGGTGGTGGTGGTGGGTGGTAGGTCTGGTAAATGTTTGAATGAGGTAATTCCAAATCATAT
>JAEMON010000003.1:17152033-17164704 GCA_030264115.1 Lygus lineolaris | reverse complement strand
TGTTACTGATGATGGCCTAATCGTCGAAATCGATTTAACTTATTATTTTTGTGGAAATATACAACGTTTTTCACTTTAACTCCGGTTTCTTTTTATTGAAATTGGTTTCCAGAACTTCATAGCGAGTGATTTAGTTCGTAGCTATAACTCATGAAAAGCGTGTAAAATCTACAAAAACTAGATCACAAAAACTACAAATCTACAAAAACTAGTTCACTAGTTCCTTTAACTCTTCTTTATTGATGTGTTACCTGGTTTTTTAAATGTAGAGTACAAACTCAATTGTCGTGATGGTTTTGCCAATAGGTGCTGAAGAATGCCTCTTATAGATGTGAAGTAGCAATAACTCATGAATTTTCTTGTCGGTTAGTGTAAAGAACTAAAACGAATCAATTATTGTGGTTTCGAAATTCCAGATGATGTCTGCCATCAAATCCGGTACAGTTAGCTTCAACAGGTTCGCCGTCATGGCTGAGAAAGAACACCATGTCTGGCAACCTCCTAACAAAATACCCTTGGATAGATCCGGCGGTGGGATTTGAAGAGCCACTGCGTCCACCTTCCTTCGTCGGAAGAAATGTTACGAGGTACCTTCTCCAACCCTACTCTAAAAAAAACAGATTTTTCTCATTCGAACAAAATGAACAATATTAATTTATTTTTAATCGAAAAAAATGGGGAACTTGCATGTTCATTTTTTATTTCAGCGTTTGAAAGATCTTAGAGGGTGCTTTCCTAAAAGTTGCTATGTGAGGGGTATCCGATGATTGAAACTTGCCGAAAATGGGTCTTGTAATTTTAACCTAACTGACGTCACCGACCTGTCTGGGCGGGTTCCTCAGATCCCTAACCTAAATGACGTCACTCCCTTTCAACATATTTTCTGGTTAAACCAGACGTCATTTCAAGCTGAAAATTGGCACTTTGGGGTTCAAAATGAATTATATGCGCTGAATCAGATGTTGAGGTTCAAAATTCAAAATTCCTACCCATGCAAGTTCCCCATTATTCCAACGAAAATTCTGAGGTTCGAGTTGATACCTAATCAAGGGAAATTGGTTTTACAATTTTCTAATTACGAGTAAAAAATTATTTGTTAAAAGTCACAACTTCTCGAGAACTTCTAGGAAGCATTTTGAAAATGATTTAGCTTTAGTACGAATTTATTTTTGAACGTTATTTAAGCGCTTCTGAATGCCGTTGTTTTCCAACCAGGTTGGTTTTGAAAGAAGATAAAAATTTCTTAAAAAAAAGTCCTTACCGGTGTTATTTCGATTTACTGCAACAATCAGACTTAAAAGTCTGTGTTTAGTACAATATATTGCTCAGTTTTGATAGGGGAGTTTTTATATAAATTTCAAGCAAAGCACGATTGTTTCCTGGTTTAGACATAGAGGATGCCTCTTTCTTAATCCAATCTACCGACAATTTTTGTTGATCAACTTCGGAACCAATGACTTGCATCGGGAAGTACCTACCTAGAACTACTTTCTTATTTAAATACATTTATAATTGGAGTCCTCCTTAGTTCTTGAATTAATTGGACCCGCTTTCAAGTCTTCCTACCTTTCCCATATTTAGATACTATTTTTATAAACCGTTCCTTTCATTGCCTACTCGTCGTATTGCGCAAAAATTGACTAGACTACTGTATAAAATTGTGAATATTTTCTCACTCCTCGTACTTAAATCTATTGACTCATTTTCACATCGAGAACTGATGGTTCAACAGGTTTGTAATTCTTAAAAGCTTTAACAAAAATAACGCTGTAATTATTCTATTTATTGTAATAAAATATTTAAATTATGCTTAGATGTTTTTGTTTATCCTATTCCTGATTTTATTTTGCTCATCATTTCGTTTTGGAGAATTGGTGAAGTTTATTTATTTTTGAATTGCTCAGGGAGCTTTCAGAGTGAATGTCCGTCCCTCCTTTTTCAAGCTCTGAAAATGTATTACCTATCATGTGCAGTAATTTGAAAGGTGATCAAAAGAAGATTCCTGTAAATCACAAATGAATCTTTCTTACTACGATGGTTAGACGATTCCATCTATGTACTTACAAAAGATGATGAATGTGTTATAAAAAGTTCCATTCATGCAGCATTAGTTGATGAGCGAATCTTCAAGAAACATTTTAACCGATTTGGTTGGTGATTCTTATAGGAAATTTCACGCTGATTTCGAATATACCATATATGTTCCTATGTTTAAGATGGTAATTTACACAAAACACGCGTTTTTTGACTCTAAATTTTCAAAATTGGAACCCGTAGAGTTCTCCAAAAATGCTGGCCAACGAACTCATCCTTTTTTAAAAATATATATTATTGACATTTTGAAATTTTTTCGGATTTTTAGCTCGATTCCTCGGTCAGATATCGTCTGGAGCGTTAAATTTCAGGAGTCGTCTTAAAATAGTCTCAAACTGATTTCCATGAAGAAAATTGTCAAATATTTGCATTATTTAAATTTTGAAGCCATCGCAATAGCTTCATTTTCTTCGAAAATTCGCTAAAAATGAAAGTAATGAAAGCCTCTGAAGTTACTGTCTTCGATGACCAACACCGCAGAAAACTGTGTCGATTTTGATCATTCGAACTTGTATTGCAGATATCAGACTAATATAAAAGTAATGGAGGAAGGTACTGCCTTTCCGGAGGATAGTTAGGAAATGAATAGGATTGTTTCGTCAAATACATTATCTGTAAGGATTTAGATTTTTCAAATCCACACCTACTAAATAACACGTAGGTATCTACCTCCCCACCTCAACCCATAAAATGGGTGAAGTTACCGTATAACTCCATAATTGAATTGTTAATTTAAATGAATAAATAATAAACAAGTGAGGACACTGGGTGATGCAAAATTAACTCTTGGGATGAAATACCATCTATTTTAAAATCATTGCATCTTAATGAAGTCTGTAAGTATCATTCAACGCTTCACATAAAATTCTTATTTTGGTCCATTCATGAAATTGGTCCAAAACTACGATCAACAACATTGTTATTGTCAACTCATGTTAAAATGAGAAACATAACTATATACTCAATTTGAACACATTTTTAACAGCAACTTTCCAAATATTTTTCATCTCTAAAAAGTTAACAATTTTTTTTGTAATTAAAACAAATCTATATTTAAAAATAAGTACAAAATGAATGTCTCGCTTAAAAGAAACACTGCTCACTAAATATGTCATAAAAATAGAATTTGATTCACAAAATAAGCTCTAAACTTCTCGTAGTTATCTGGATATTTAGCAAAAAATATCATTGTGAAATTTTAACTCTTAGATGATTTAATACCGTTTAATACTTCCTTTGTCATTCTGGTCCAGTTTAGGCCTTCTTTATTATTCAATTTCCTTTGTTAAGTACCGTTACTTTTATTGAGTACCTCAATTGATAAAAGCGTACTATCAAATAGGTTTCTAATACTAAACACTAAGCAAAAAGCATTGTGACGCTATTTAAGTAGTAATGGGAACCCCGAAAACGTTTTGTTTAGGTAGGACCTCTATTTGTCTCGATATTTTTATTAGGTTGTTCATAACATTTTCCTTGGTTAAGAATTCGGATTTGAAATAATTGGGTCTCGCAAACAACATTACAATTAGTTTTTTTGTTTTGTTAATTTAACTGTTGACGGGAATATCTAATTAGAGCCGTTCTGGAGACACTTAGTAGTTTGATGAAATCCGTGGGGCAGTTTGAAGGTCAGCCTAATTGGGCACAGTGTTTTTCGTGAGGCTCATTTCATTATTGTCAGAAAGGAATGGGAGTATTGTCTTACAACGTGAATAATATGTAGATATAATGAAGTAACAAGATACGGCTTTCATAATATGAGATAATGTACCTATTCAACTTGATGGGTAGGTACTAGAGCAGCGCGTATTCCACCTTATAAAAACCGTTCTTAATACCGTGCACTTCTTTATGAATATCGTGATAATTTTTTCAAATCTCTCGAGCCTCGTGGGAAGTTCACCAGGGAAAAACGTTGTCGGGGCCCCGCTGGAGGAAGAGCTCATAGAGTGAGTGTGAGGCTAGGAAAAACGGATATTCGCAGGCTAGGGGTGTCCGTGTTCCGATTTCCAATGTTCCTTTTGACCGAGTTCTGGGCCCTGAGGGTTACTTGCTCTGGACTAGGTTGAGGAACTCCTCCCTTGTCTTGGGATCATCCCTGAACACTCCGAGCATCGTCGAGGTCATCGTCTTGCTGTTGATCTTCTGGACTCCTCTCATCACCATGCACATGTGCCTGTGGATCAGGATGGAGAATAAGACGATTGAACAATGAAAAAAGCTTTGTGCTACCCTCGTAGTACTATATATGACGATATAAGAACATGGAACATGATTTGGTTCTCTGGAGGCAGTTCTGATTTATAATGAAAACTTTCTTTAATTTAGGGAAACCAACAATAGGTATGCACTAGGGATTTTCTATGGACCTGCAATTTAATATCCCTGTCCAGTACGAATTCCTCTGTTACTTCATGAATTTCCAATTATACGACAGATTGGTATTTAGGTACTTATTTTAGGTATTTAGGTATTTATTTTAGGTACTTACACAGCCTCAACGACTACAGCAACACCTGCAGGTTGTACTGCTTTGGTGACAGCCACTGCGATTTGCTTCGTCAGCCTTTCTTGCACTGCAATTGAGAACAATAGAGAGATAATTTCTATTTGAATCCAAGTTATTAACATGAGAAAATTCATTATCAAATAGACACCTACCTATCTATTTAGTTAATTGAGTCTACCCACTGAATAAAGGATTCAACATACAATAAATAAACACAATAAATTATTGGGCATCATTAAATGATGACAAGAAATTTTCTTGTGATTTTTCCCGGAATGTTTTCACTTGTATTACATACTAATAAGTTACTTGAGTACCTAGTCACTACCTATTCAATGTTATGCAGGTTTGTAATAGTTCACGAATTTCGCTGTGGTAGCCTGTATCACGTACCTAGGGTAATATTATTCGTTTCAATCGAGTTTCCATGTTCACAAAATTGAGTGTTTTCACTTTCGTGTTCGGCTACTGACTTCTGTTGAAAGCGTAAATTGCAATATGAGTAAGAATACTACTTCTACTTCTCTGCCCCTTTGATTCATGACAGGGCGATGACTTCAGAAGGGATCGTCCAGGCCCAGAAGGGTTCTCGAAAAATGCTCATGACACTAGGGGGGCATGACCGAGGAAAGATTGCTGCTGCAAGTTATAAACTAGTGATTACAAATTATAGGTAGGTAGCTAGGTATATTTTCAAGCTGGTTGCCCCTTCATAGTATTGGGCAGATAGGTAGGTACCCGCCTAGTTGTTAAGTATAGGGTGGTCTAAAAAGTGGTACGAATTGCCACGTTGCCTTCGAAGTCAAATTTCCGCACTAATTTCCGGATTGCACCTTCGGAAGAAGAACGTTTGGCACGGAGGACTGAGAACTCCTCGTCGTCCAAGACAGTGTCATGGTAACGAAATCACCAGTTAAGTATGTCCTAGCCGTGCCAATCCCGGATTAGCCTGATACAATTTTCCATGCTTAAATGGCAAGACCTCAGGTACAAAAGAAGGTTAAAAATAAAGGTATATACATTTTCAAAATTCAAATTGAGCATTTCACAGCATTTTTACTTTCCTCAGCCCACCTGAAGGTTGCTACCTGAAAGTATTGCATTCAGCAGAAAACCCAATTTCTGAAACACCATATTTAACTGATCCTAATCGACATCTGATCAATTTTCTCCACGTTTTGGAAAGGTGTAAGTCCCTATGTATGTATGTGTATGAACACGATTGCGTCCCCTACGAAAATGATTAAAAAATGCCGATACCGAGGATTGGATATGGATCAATTTTTAGAACACCCTGTATTACCATTTTTAGGTACACAAATTCGGGGGAGTGTCGTGGTTAATTATTATCCATGATTTAACGACTGACGAGTGTCTGAAGATAAGCTCGCGAAAAAGATCCCACTTCTTTTAAACCGTACAAACGAGCTTTAATGGGATATGTAGGTAGATACCTACCTCCTAATTTTGTAGGCTCGGCCGAGGCCCTGTGTTTTCTTGAATTATCCAAACTTCACTACATTTATGTAAAATTAATCGATTTTCCCATTTTCGGCGGACCGCCAATACTGCACGACCCAATGGTCCAACAAATCTGAAATTCTGGTGGTATTTCCGGGCATCGAGTAACGTAAATCCGAAATACGCCAAGACCTGATATTTTGTTATTTAAACCACCGTAGGTATATAATAGGGTGAACATGGCTCTACCAAAATGAAAAGAAACTCCGTTCCTGACTTATTCTCCATGCTGGAGGTGCAGTTAGGGAAGAAGGTAAACGCAGAACGGAAAAAAGGGAGAAAATCGTTTGTTTCCGCCGCTTCGAGCGCTAATAAAGGTTCTTTTCATTGCAGTAGGGCTATAGGAGATGGAAGGGAGCCCACTCACCTTGAAGTCGACGGCTGTAAATCTCAACAATCCTGCAACAAAGAAATAATCATCTATAGTTAATACGTATTATGTAGTTCAAGCTGAGCTCTGGTTTAATGATTCAAATCTAGTCTCTGCCCGGTACCTAAGTAGCTACATAGTTGTGTATTAACTTTTTCTTTCAGATGAAACAGTAGGTATAATAAGGCATATAATAATAATAATAATGATTACCTGATTATTGTAATATTATGTAGGTAGCGGTAGGTATCTACCCATTAAAATGTATTATTCATAATTTATTTTATGTTATTGCCTTCCTAGGTCCTTGCTATATATTTATGGTCTACTTGGTACCTAAAAGAAACTAAATTTGGAGCTCAACTGTATTTTATTGAGCAGGCTTAATCAGCTAGCTCAGCTATTAATTGGCTAGCTTCGCCTAACGAGCGCTTCATAAATATTCAAATATCCATAAATATTTAAATATATCCCGAGTTATTTCCCAAGTCTTCGGACTTCGTAAAAAAAGTGTTTTTTTAAACTACGGCAACGTTGTCAACTTACACTAACTTTGGAGTTGGGAAACGCCATTTTGAAACTACTTTTGTTTTTGTATATTAATGAGGCTGTAACTACTTAACACCCATGTTATACTATAGGGATGAAACCGCCTGACTCTCTAGAACCCAATAGAAACAAGGGGAATTGATGAAATGTGTAATTGGAGTGAATAATTATACATTAATTCAGTTCTGGCTTGAAACTAAATTTTTATTTTCTTAGTTCTAATACTCGTAATAATTATAGTTTCAAGGTACCTAGTCATTCACTCCAATCGCACTTGCCATCGATTCCCGTTGGTTCTATCGGATTCTAGAGACTCAGGCGATTTATACAGTTTGGTACAAACAAGGGTGTTGAGTGGTTACAAACAGCTTTATTAATAAACAAAAACAAAGTTAGATACCTAGTTTTAAAATGCGTTGGCCCAACTCTGCGGTCGAAGTCTGACATAACGTTTGCCATGATACAAAGGGTTCATTGTCGTATTCAATATTTGGTAGAACAAGAAGTTCAGATGGTACCTAATGATGGGCGATTCCGGCTATCCCATATTATTCGCTAAACCGGAAGATTCCATTAAGAGCTTTCCAAAAAAGGTGCTATATGTGGGATATCAGATGATTGGAAGTGAGCGAAACGAGTGCCATAAACGTCAGAACTTATCACAAGCGATTTTACAGCCAACCTAATGAACATTTTGAGATGAAAATTAGATCTGAGAGGTTTTCGAGGGTGCTGAATCCGAATTTGAAGTCGAAAATGCAAGACACGTCGGAATTCCCTATTGTTGATGATTTTCTAAACTGAAGTGACAAACATCAACAAGATGGAGAATTTACTCCCTTATGGCATTAACTTTGACGGGTTCTTTCTAAACGTTATCGCATGCGCCATGGCTACCGATGACCCAAATGCGATGAACACACACATAAAGCAGAAACTAAACCAAATTGGTTCAGTAAGTTATTTGTCAATCAAGCCCTACAATAAGAATATAGGTATTATGAGATCGTTCATTCGGAAATGATTACTTTCCGGTGTTCGATCTGTCCCAATAAATAAAATCTGAAAGGCTTACATCACAGAAATCGTTCTGGTTATCATGAAAACTTGTTTGGGATTGGACTATATCCAAATTTGACTTGAACAGTTCTAAAATCGCCAGAGCTTTCTGTATTTAGGTACGAACGCGTTTCGGTGACTACTCAATAAACATAGCCTCCTGAAGACCGATTTCACGATATACGAAGAGGGTGTACGATATCTAATACAAAACCTAGTAGGTAGTTACCTATCCTAGTTAAGTAGATTTATCTCAAGATATTTCCCCACTCACATCAATAATCAGATGACCTATATGTGGCCGTGAGAATGGAACGGACAGACAGACTGATTACAAATTTTATTAATATAAATTGCCTACTTGACTGAAGTTGCTCACCTTGCGAGTTTCGAGAGACCCAAGATCTTGTTGTTGGGGAGGTAGGCGATGGAGACTTTTCCGTAGAAGGGGACGAGGTGGTGTTCGCACATGGAGAACATCTCGATGTCCTTGACGAGCACCATTTCATCGTGGTCTTCGTCGAAGACAGCGTCGTTCAGAACATCTGTAACACGTAGAAGAGAAATGAAAACATCTGGTTTGGAGCAGTGATCCATAGATTAGGTATATAATATGGCTCGGTAATTGTTAAAAAAATACCTGTGCCTAATAGTGTCACCCATGACTATGATACAAATCTCGGAAATGTTGGACATGCTTATACCTAAGTCGTTACGTTATGGGAGTCCATTGGGTGATGATGATTTGGCTACTTATCTATAGAAATTTGATCAATTTTGGACGCCCTGGTCGTGAGTTTTGGACGGGTGGCAGAAATGCATACGGCAAGCGCAGAAGCTTCTACTGATCATTATTCCAAAAAAATACCATTGCGGGGGGGGGGGGGGGGGGGGGGGGGGGTACTTATGTACACTGGGCGAAGTTTGTCTAATCAGAGCAACAGCTTCTTTTCTCTGGATACACATCCCATGGTGTGTTTATATCACTGAGGTAGGCAGTGAGAAATTCATCATCTGACTATTAAATTAGGTACATAAGGTGAATAAATTGCTGCTCCGCCTCATAGCTAAACAGTTACAACAAATTTTCCCTACCTACTTGATCAATACATAATAGGTAATAATTATTGCTGTCAACCTTGTGATTGAGGTAATTGAATACCTGCGTAGTAATGCGATTAATGTACTCCTCAAACAACGAAAGCGGAGTTAATGAAACATCGTCTTCTTACACAATGTGAAATTGATTTTTTGAAGGTCAAGTTACAAATTAAAACAAAATAAACCACATATTCGTGTATTATTATTCCATTAGTTTTGAATACAAACGCCTCCTCAGGGAGATACGGTTAACGAAAATAGGATTTTCGTAGGTATACGGAGGTATAGGATTCTAGGTAGGTATCCGTTAGTTGTTGGTATTACCAACCTATTAGGTATGCTAGTATCAACGTATTTATTCGTGTTTTTTTACAGGATGTCTCCACTTTAATTTGCCAAACTTCGAGTTGCTACTTAACAAACTAAAACCACCAATTAGGATCCAAAATAGCCATAATGGATCATGAAGAGTGAGAAAAAACTTAGGTACCTACTCGTAAAAGTACTGTAATATCCCGTTGGCTAGTGTTTTCCAGAGCTTTCTGAACAATTTTGGTTCCTCTCTGGTTTGTATGTGTTTTGGGGAAGTAACTACTAGTTCTATATCGGTGGGAATAGCAAGGCGTCGGTGAGTAGGTAGGTATGCTAAAATCCGCACGACAGCCAGGTCTTGAGGGTGGGGTAGACCCTCAGCCCCGTGGCATCACACCGAACCCCGATTGCTCAACCCATTATTTTGCTTTGATTCCGAGATCTACAAAAAAAAGGACCTCCAGAATCAATATTTCTATTCACATTTTAGGTTCACAAAAAAAAAAAAAAAAAAAATTGGTTTCCTTTCTATCAAATTGTCTGTGTGCGTCCCTGAATCGTTTGCCACACTCACAACGTCTACAATTCGTATCCGATTTCAATGACATTTTCAGAGATTATGCGGATTGACCCTAGATGGTCCAATATGAATTTCATCGCGTTCTGATCTATAGCCGATAATGTGCAAACGTAAAATCCAACAAGCTTCAATTGGTCCTTCATTATGGTCGATTCTACTCAAACTTTAAAATGGTAGTTGAGGAATAATCTCCAGAAGAGCCCCTCTTGAACCCCCGAGATTCGAACATTGGTTGCCGCTGCAGTGGGGAATTCCGGTGTTTCGTAATTTTGCATTTTTCGACTTCAAATTTGGATTCAGCACCCTTGAAAACCTCATATTCCTCAATTTCAGCTCAAAATGTTCATTAGGTTGGCTGTAAAACGGGTGATAACGGCACTTTGTTTCGCTCACTTCCAATCATCGGATACCCCACATATAGCACCTTTTTGGAAAGCTCTCACTGAAATCTTTCAGTTTAACGAATAAAATATAGAAAAGCCAGAATTACCCATCGCTGGAACGTGAAATCTTGCCACAGGGCAAGTTCCACGCGATTTCATTCGATTTCCACGAAATTCTCAGGGTTTATGTGGATTGGCCTGATGGTGGGTACCCTCTAGATTTCATCGTGACGAGATCAGCTGTAGTAGCCACGATTTCTACGCATTCGATTTTGCTGACATTTTTTTGAATTGTTATTAAGATATGATAGTAGTTATTGAAATATTGATATCCTCCATGAATTTCATAATTATTGCCAGAACATTGTAAGCCACTCCGCATGCGTGAACGTGGAATCCCACAAAATATTGATCTCGCTATATCTCCGTGAAATGTATTGAGGCCAGAAACGTTGACTGAAACCACAAGGAGTTTAAAATGGCTCGATCCCGAAATAGAAACCATAGAACGAATTAAAATATGCAGCCGACCAATATCACATACGAAACTGAAATGTTGAAGGTAATGCCTACATCAACATGCTGCGTTGATTTCCTGCTTTATTCCTCATGTGTGAGTTGTTGCGGGGATTGAGCGGGGTTTTTATCTGCGAATAGTCTCAACAACCCATGCATACATAATCAAAATGATATACACAACCAGGACACGGGGAAACACGAGCCGCACCCACTTGGCAGACTTTTCTTCATTATTGCACCATAAAATATAAGCTATTACATTATTGATAATATTGATTCTTTATAATTCAACAACTGTTTTTCTCTTTTTCATTCAATAAACGTGTTTCTTTTTCTTCTGTTATTATTGAGCATTGCGATGAATAGGAGTTCTCTATGGTGACTATAATATTTTTTACTTCACCTACCAGACTGTAAAATTGCTGAGAAAACTCCATTATTTCATTCAAAGGTTTTCTCGGAAAGGAGTGGAGAGTTGCTGAGTGGCACAATTGATAAGTCTCACGAGGCAGAACGTGATGGTCTTTTAGGAGGCGGACGATAAATCAAGAAAAGGAAAAGACTGCTACCAGGGAGGGGGTGTAGCGTCCCTTCAAATATTTGCCCTCCCCATCGCCTTCAATATTGCAAGGGTTGAAATGCCATCTTCTTATTCAACCAGACAATGGTATACGATGGCGAAGGGTGCTGCTGAACACACGACACGATTTTCTTTTTTTTTTTAGATGTTCCATACCAACCGTTGAAGAACCCTATCGAAAGTAAAGTACGATCGTAGTAACGTAGATTTGATGGAAAACGAATCACAATGTGAGCACAGCTGAATGAGACACTGTTGCACAGATATGTATCTACGAGATCAATATGGTAACACTTGGGGATCAGACCTTCATTCCTCCTTCCCTTAGGGCTTCTATAACCGCGAACTTCCGGAAACCGTTCAATTTAGTATACCAGGTAGCGAGATAGCCAATCAATTTAGTCAGATTAGATAGATGTTTTGGTTAGGAAAACTGACGGTAAAAATATGTATATACAATACTTTTATACAGGATCCATTCAAAGGGTAACGGCGAAATTAACAGTTATCAAACCTTGTGGTTCTATTGTGATCCTTCCACCGCGGTCGGATGTAGTAGGTATTGTAGTACCTCTCAAAAACCTTTCTATTTTCTATTCCTCAAAAAAAAGTGTTGAACATTGTTAAAAAACAATCGCTGGTCGTCTTTGGAACCCAATATCGAATCACATTATCGATGATCGAAAACCATCGTATCGGTCGTACCATCGTAGCCATTGATCGAACATCGATGGTACAAAATACATTGGATAATAGTCACTGATTGCTCCTCCGTATGCCTGTTTTACATGGATTTTACTGATTTTAGTACCTACACTGTATGGGTTATAACCATCCCCGCTTCTAAATTGAGATTTTTGATTGCTAAATGAAAAAGTCCCATTCATGCAGCATGATTTGATTGATGAGAGAATTTTCAAAGAATCATTTCAACGGATTTGGTGGGTGATTTTTATAGGAAATTTCAAGCTGATTCCGAATATACCATATATGTCCCTATGTTTAAGATGGTAATTTACACAAAAATCTCAAAAACGCGTTTTTCAAGAGATTTTTGACTCTAAATTTCCAACATTTGAACCCGTAGAGTA
>JAEMON010000003.1:17114501-17141979 GCA_030264115.1 Lygus lineolaris | reverse complement strand
TATATATGGTGTTACACCTATGTGACTGATACAGAAGAAGACATTGAAACGGACAGTGAAATATTTTCAGTTATAGAAAGCAGAGTTAGTTTGTTGATGCCTGCTCGAGATGAAACTTACCTTCGATGGACTGGTCGTAGCCTTTGGTGAAGAAGAGCATGGCTTTGGCGGCTCTCTCCGGCGTCTTGATGAGTCCCTGCCTGTCGGGGTTCTCGCCAAGGGAGCTGAGCAGTAGCCTGTAGGAGCGGCTCATGTCGGGCAGGAGAGCCTCTCGCGTAGGTAGCTTGTGGTCCAGCTCCAGGTCGTGGTGGAACACGCATTTCTCGTGACCTGCAGACCAAAAAATGACTATTATTGTACAGAAGGTAGTAGGTAGTTACCTATAAGTAAATTGATAGGAATAATGTCTGGTGTGCTTATTCAGACGATGATTATGGTGAAGGTTAAGGGGGTTCCGCCAGTGGTGTGAAACATTTTTCCAACTTTTCTCTGCCAATAATCGATCAATTTCAAATCTATTTTCGGCATTCTTTCTATTTTTCAATTCTGTAGGGAAACACAATTGACATTTTAAATTTCAAAAAATTCACAGTTTATTATCAATTTAAAATTTATAATTTGAAATTTTGATAGTGCGTTGCCCTGCAGAATCAAAAAATAGAAAGAATGCCAAAAACAGATGTGAAATTGATTGATTATTGGCTGAGAAAAGTTGGAAAAATGTTTTGACGGTAAATGGTAACGGGAGGGGGGAAGGGGTGGTTACTTTTTTAAAACACATTGGCATGAAAGAAGTAATGAGATTGTAGTGAGAGTTAATAAGAGAGTGAGAGTTAATATATGAACTCTATAATTCCTGATATTTGCTATTTTTTATGACGGTTCACACCCTGGCCAGAATACCCTTAACTATGCAACACTCGACAGTTTAGTTGGATATGTTGAGTGAACGAAGAAACGTATGTCATGTGGGTGTGTTTTTCAGTGCTCTATTTGTCAACTAGTATGAAGCCTGATAAATTCCCATGAAATCGGATGCAAATTGAAGATATCTTGCACTATCGCACTTGATGTGACCACGCTGAAATTGATTGGGAATGGGATGTGCGCATAGTTTTTTTTTTTTTTGCCTTTTCCAAATGACAGATCATAGAAAGAGAGTTCAAAAATGGTGCAACATGAAGGGTATCCTATTAGCATACAAGGGTCTTGAAGTTAATAATGATGACGTCACCGACCCCCCTCCCCCCTGGGGGAACATCAGTGCCCAAAATAATTCTGACGTCACGCGCCTCTTTCCAGCTCTTTTCTGACTCAACCAGACGGAATTTTCAGTTAAAAAGTGGCCCACGGGGTTTTTTGAGAACGCTAAACCCGACTTTGAGGTAAAAATGAGAATTTCCGGCCCATGCGCACACCCTTTTGTCCTTCAAAATATGAGTGAAATTCTAGAATTATTACCTATGTAAGGAATTAGTGTTCGAAAAATGCCAGCATGAGCAGTTGATACCGAGAGTCCCTTCGCAATCCCTAAAAATCCACCGAATCACCAACATCTGACAAAATAGTATTGGAGTTTGGCCTGTGGCCAAATTTTCATGTTTGAAGATCCGCGGTATGATCCGATCTCAATGAAGCGAATGAGGTACCTACCTATCAACTTGAGGCCAACGCCAACTAGCCATGTTTGAGTAGATTCGAGTCATGGTTTTGCATCTTGTTTCTAGCAATCGATCAATCATTGGTCAGAAACACGAACTTGGAACACCAGACGTTTCAGAAAACGAGGCCCAAATAAAGGCCCGAGATCAGAATGAAAATTGAATGAATTGTAAAGAATAGATACCTAATGTTTGTGACTTTCTATAGGTCGGGTTTCGGTCAAAGGTTAACGCGGGGGAAGAATTTATTGCGAGTACCTACCTAATTTTCTTGAATCTCAAATTTACATGAGATAGACAACCTCCTATTCTGGTTATGTAGGTTACTACCTACGTACCTGAAGGTGGTAAGGATAATTATCGTTATTTTTTATTTTTCTGCTTATGACCATGTGATTTCTTGAATGAATACAGGATTTAACTAATTCCTTGAAACGTTGTGATGAAGGCACATCAAGTCGAGTAACCAAACCCGATAATCCGGTATTGGCGTGCGAGATCAAAGGACTAATCAATCACAAGAAATATCTTCCCGGGCACTCCCCTCAAGGAGACATCATTACCACGCTTTGATCCAGGAAATGATGAAATGTGCAATATAAGGAATATATTGGGACAGGAAAAAACATGTTCATCAAAATAAATAGGAACCTATTACCAAATAATTAGCCTACTAACCCAAGATATAGATTTACATGTAAACTATTGCACGACTACGACACTGAAGTGTATCATTTCAAAAAAGATTTGTAGTTGTTGCTTTTATTATAAGCTGATTTGGGTGTTAAGTATGGCAACGAATTATGTGGTTTCCTCCCGTTCGACTACAGGTAAAACAGTAAGTTACCTACAAGAAATAATTATTCAATAATACATAAATCTACTTGAAAGAATTGATTAATTTAATTACTTACAGGCAAAACACAAGGCACGAATAGATCATGAGTTCATGAGTACGACGCAGATTGCGAGGCTCAAGGGATATTTGAGAGTATCTACTACCTGTCATTTCATTTTGAATGAGAAAAAAAGAAATCATGAATTTTGTAAAAAAGAATGAATTGCGAAACGTTAATAATGAGGAAGTTCTTTGGTAAAAGAAGGTTTACAAAAATATGGTGGTTTTTTTTGCTGAGAAGGGGCTTTTATCTTCAAGTAATTAAAAACAGAGTAGCAGGCAGGAATTCGTCGTTTTGTGATTTAGATGGACACAAATACCCTAGAGTTTCATTACAGAATCGAGAAACGATATTATGACAGTGGGAATGGGGTATATTATAATTATATATCCACAGAGAAAAAATGGTCTGTTATAAAAATAGACGCTGTCCCAAGAGTGGCACGTGAAGCAATTTCCAGGCCAGGGCGTCCAAGGGAGAAGAAGAATATATAGTATAAGGACCTAAACTAAAGTTACGTAACCTTGGATCGGAAACCCGACTTCTCTTTTTATTTGGCTTTCCTCGGTTAAATGAACGGTTTCTTCCGTCCATTCGGAAAAGATTAGTATACCGATCCGTTTCAAGGTTGGCCACAAACTGACGGGACGAGGTGTAGAATTTCGCGGTCCCCGCCCCAAAAGTAACGGCAGATCTTCACCACATTTATTCATTGATGTAGATGTAATTTAATATCACATGCATGGATGTAATTAATTGATACACGCATAGCTAATCAACATTGTTAACGATTTAGGATAGGATGGTGGAACTGATTTTATTTGGGGTGCCCTTAGTTCCAAATCGCAGTGGTTTACATGGGGTAAACCATGTGGGTTATTTATTTACTGAACAACCAAGCTTCTTGATTTACTTATGTACGTCAGGAAGGAAGAAATCACGATGTGAACCTGATTTTTGTAGTTTTGAAAAAACAAAAAAACACTTCTCAATATCAGTTTGTAAAAGCATCAATTCAGGAAACGAACATCTTTCAAGCTTATTAGGGATATTTTCTCAAGAGTGCTTCCGTTTCATGGAAAAAGATTATAGTGTTTCAGAGAAAGAACATGCAATTTACGATGTTAAAATCGTACTAGGAGATGAAAAAAGGGTAAGTGAAATACTTTGGTAGTTGGGTCATTATGTAACTAACATTTTCAAGGCGAGTGGGAATTCCAATCTATCAGATGTGAAGATGTCCTTCGAGGACCTCAAATGCCAAAGCATTCTCACCTTCGTTAGCGCTTTTAATTTTTATAAAATTTGATTGAATCTTGATAGGTACGAGCTTAATCCGAATTGGCATCTTTTTCACCGAACAATTTGAAGTGTCTTTGTTCAGTTTGTTTTCAATTAAAGTTCGTTTAATTTAAATCATTTTAGTATCATCTTAATATGCACTAGTGGTTCAAACAGTCGATAGGCATATAACAAGGAATGCAGTAGACACTGAAGGAATTTTCCTAATGATGGTCCGGATCGTGTTTAGTTCGCATGAAACTAAAATCACACAATTAAACGCACAATGGAACTAAATTACTGGGGGTTCAGGTAGGTCCCATCGAGTCTTGAATACTACTTATGTACCTTCGACTGCCTTTCGTACATTAATACGAGGGCGTAGTAGGTTCGCATTGGGAGAATGGTCTAATGGTCTAAGGGTCCATTTCCATGTCATTTCTGTGAGATGTTTCCAACAACTACCTACCGTTCCAGAAATTGCGGTAAAAGTAGGTACAATCCTTCTTGGAATGCTTAAAAACCACACGAATATGGGCATCCAAGTACCCTCGTGGGGTCAGTGGGTCAAATGGAGCACGAATAGTTTGCAATTTGAATCAATTAGTAAGCGCCTACGTGATCTCTGCACGTAGGTACCTAAGATAAACTCTAAACAGTCACTCATTCTGATCAGCGGTCATTCAAGGTCTTGCGAGTTCCTCATTGGTGCCAATACTAATTAGTGACGTTTTTCCACGACTCCCCGTTAGTTATTTCTGTTACAAAAAAAAAAAAAAATTTGACGGTAGGTAGAATCACAGTAACTATTACTGGTTCACTAAATCTATCTAGCTGGAAATCGTGAAAACATTTCTGCTTTTCAGCTGGACGCCCTATACTTCCCTTCATAAAAGGTTATAATTGAAGCCCGTAATGTTATGCAATGGTAGGAAGAGAGTTCAGAAAAATTTCCTGCAAAGAACACTATGAATATCTTCTGGTATTCAATCGACTTCCCGTTAAAGGAATTTCTGCTAGCCTTGAAACACCGAACTACCTACAAGAAATGTATCTATTCCCCTTTAGGAGTTGATCCGGTTTTCATTTTCACTCCACGTGTGGCGTCTGGCATTAAGAATTGAGAATAATTAATACAATAAATCAAAACAGGTATAAATAGGAAACGTTAGGAATATCTGCTGGCCTTGAAACACCGCGGTTAACTACCAACAAGAAATGTATCTATTCCCCTTTAGGAGTTGATCCAGTTTTCATTTTCACTCCACGTGTGGCGACTGGCATTCAGAGTTGAGGATAATTATAATACAATCAATCAAAGCAGGTATAAATAGGAATCGTTAGGAATTTCTGCTAGCCTTGAAACACCGGGTAACTACCTACTAGAAAATTTTTTTTCCCCTTTAGGAGTTGATCCAGTTTTCAATTTCACTCCACGTGTGGCGTCCGGCATTCAGAGTTGAGAATAATTAATACAATAAATCAAAACAGGTATAAATAGGAAACGTTAGGAATTCTGCCATCCTTGAAACACCGAGTAACTTGAAGAAATGTATTCCACTATGAGAGTTGAACCGATTTTCATTTTCACTCCATGTGAGGAATCCAGAGTTGAGAGTTACTACAATAAATCACGCTAGGTATAAATAGGTAAACGTTACAAACTCCAAATATGAACCGATTCCTGCTGTAAATGGAACAAACTCTTTATACCTTAAGCCACTGTTCCCACAGCTTTCTGCTATCGCTGATATTACAGATTCATGAAGGTGGGCTAAATGAATGATAAGACCTTGACTGCCTTATTCTCCGAGCTATATGAGCTTCTCCATGCTACCAAGAACAATACAGTCGATTTCGTATGGTGTCATAGATGATGACCTTGAATGTCATCTCATCCCTATTGAACATTGAAGTCGTTCTATTCAACTATACGAGTATAATCAGGCCAGTACCTATCGAACATCTCATCACTCATCCATCGCGGCTGCATATCCCAAGCTCCTGATGAGGGAAATGTCCAATTGGATATTCTCTTAAGAGAGAGAGCTTCCTTCTAAGCTCGTCGAAAATATCCAACACACACTCGCACAATACAATTCGACAAAACAACTTGATGGCTCTACAGAATAATACCGTTGTATAGAATAAGGAAAGTACAGATAATTGCCATAATCTGGAGCTTTTTGGATGTTGCTGAGAAATCATTTCAAGTTCCCCATGATAAAACGTTCGAGGTAAATCGCAAACTCTTTTTAAATAAATTATTGAGAAGAAAAATTGCGTAGATAGACTCCACTCCGTAAGTGGTCCCAAGAATGGAAAACCCACTTTCCTGATCATCCACAAGGGCTTTTTGAAGAAAAAGGAGAACAAAAAAATGTACGAGTTGGAGCAGTTAATGACGATAAAAGGCGCGCAGAACAGACGAAAGGGAGAGAGAGGAAACGCATTGGTTCTGACGCGATTCTAATGGCAGGAAATGAGAACTCCCCCGACCCGGACCCAACCACCGCTGCCATCCCGCCTGAGGCGTGGGTTCCATCCTCGAACCTCTTCTGCTTCATCTTCGCGATTTAGCACAGCACTTGACTCCTGCTTGCTTCACCCCATTCAATCGCTATTCTCTTTCTCCCGTGGCATATTTCCTTTTTCTGCATCCAAAACTCTTCCGAGTCCATTTTATTTTGTATCTTGGGTAAAATCTTTTCATAGACAACGGTGTAGACTAAATAATATGTATGTAGCTCGAATAAATACCTGTACGTTCAAGATTGAAACTAGTAAAATATAAGAAAACTTTTTATAGTTGTCAAAGGTGATGCTATAAATAAGATGAATCGTGAAGTGTGTCGTAAGAAAATCTTACCATGTAGATAGAAACAGAGGGTGTCGGGTTTCAACGTTTGCCCGAGTATTGCAACCCATTATGATCTTCTTAAGAATTAAGTATAATGAAGGAGGTCACCTACCCTTTCTCCAGTATTTTTTCATTTGTTATTTCAATTGAGTTTAAGTTTTCGTGAGAACTTCTACATCAAAAACGAAATATGGACATTCGATAGTTAATTTACTCTACACGAGACGCCTTCAGAAAAAGGTTGAGCCGTAGACTTGTAGGTACAGTTTCGAAAAAATTGGCGATCTTTTCTTAGATTGGCGATCGAGTAAAATAAGCATTGAAGGAACCTACTTCGACACTCTGAAAACTTGTCACTTGAAGTGTCTTGAGATAGAATTTTAGGACAATAAATTCTAAAGATCTTCAATGGAAATAAAATGTGACTTTCAAACTCAAATGTCAAATAACCTAATAATTCATCTGCCTAATTCAGAAATGATACTTCTATAACGTGATTCTATAATTTAGAAAGTATTATTTGGACTGGAAGTTCAAACTCAACTACATAAATACAGGAGGAAAATAATGATCTGGGGAAACAAAACCACTACCTAGGTACCACTAGGTACCATTCTGAATAGCTTGGTCGTATTGGCCTTAGTAATACGGCCAATAGTTCATAAGAAGTGATAATATCTAGGTTTTTAATAAAGGTTGGGGGACCAAACTTCCCTTTATTATTCAAAGCTGAGAAAACGCAGGTCGAACTGTATAAGAAGGTCGAATTACATGGCTGGAGATGCTGGGAGGGTGTGATGATAGCTATAGAGAAGCTCTCAATCATCGGAAATTGAGTTGGTGCGAGCTGCAAAGGGCTTCTCAACCCCCAGCTAACTTAGTTTTTGGAAGTAAACGAGGCGTCTAGAAATTTGCCAGGAAAACTCGCCGCCGATGTCCCTCTACCGGAGATGACATCAATAAGTCACGGACGTTCTCGACCTAATATAATGCATGATGGAACAGTGAGGACCTATACCATTAGTAACTACCGTGAGTGTAGTAACAAGGAATGTCAGCTCTCAATCTTGGGGCTTGTTGGTATATATAGCATTTCCGAATTGAGTAAAACTTTTTCCATTTAGGTTTAGTCCTTTTCCATTTAGGTTTAAACCTTTTCCACTTAGGTTTAGACCTTTTCCATTTAGATTTAAACCTTTTCCATTTGGATTTAGACCTTTTCCATTTAGATTTAAACCTTTTCCATTTAGATTTAAATCCATTTAGGTTTAAATCTAAATGGAAAAGGTCTAAACCTAAATGGAAAAGGTTTAAATCTAAATGGAAAAGGTTTAAACCAAAATGAAAAAGGACTAAACCAAAATGAAAAAGGACTAAACCTAAATGGAAAAAGTTTAACTCAATTCGGAAATGCTATATATATACATATACCTCAATATCATGAGTATTAGGAAATTATTAGTATTAGCCCAAAAATAGTTGTTGCAGATTTGAAGAAAAAGCTATACGTACTTGGTGGGTTTTCTTCTTGACTGTAGAAACCTCTTATTTCTTTGCTAAGAAATAGTGACCTAGTTTTTTTAAAATTCCACATGTAACGCCCACGTATACACAACTATTCTTTATTATACCAACCTAAAATGTACCTATATAATAAGAATGATGTAGGTAGATAATAGATTAAAAAGTTCCATTCATGGAGCATGAGTTGATGAGCGAATTTTCAAAGAATGATTTTAACCGATTTGGTGGGTGATTCTTATAGGAAATTTCACGTTGATTCCGAATGTACTATATGTTCCTATGTTTAAGATGGTAATTTACACCGAAAACCTCTCAAAACGAGTTTTTTTTTTTTAGCGATTTTTGACTCTAAATTTTCAAAATTTAAACCCTTGGAGCACCTACTCCAAAAAATTCTAGCCAACGAACTTAACCTTTCTTTTGATATTATTTTTGTGTTATTATTTTGAAATTTTTTCAGATTTTTAGCTCGATTCCTCAGTCAGATATCGTCTGGAATGACACATGAATATATAAACATATATATACATATATGGTATATAAATATAAACATATAAAAAAGTGTTAAATTTCAGGAATCGTTTTAGAATGGTCTGAAACGGATTTCCATGAAGAAAATTTTCAAAAATTTGCATTACAAAATTTTTGAAGCAATTGCAATAGCTTCATTTTCTTTGAAAATTCGCTAAAACGACCAAGAACTTTAATCACTCATCGAAGAATCTACTATTGCATTGAGATGACATCAACAGCGATTTTTCTAGAAGTCACACGAATTCCTACGGCATGTAAGTAGCCTTTCATTTAGTATTGTCACTGATGTGATGTGATTTTGATCAATCAAAAGTACCCACGTAGGTTTGTTTTACAGGCCCCTACCGAATTTAAAACGTACCCGCCTTCTTGACTATAGGTTAAATTAAGTTAATCAAGAAGGAGCCATGTCACAAGTCCGGAAGAGTGTGGATATCGCGTGGTTGTTCTGCCTATCAGATCAGCTCGGTAAATAAACAACCCACAAAACCCCAAAAGTACGAGAGGGTAGGGTACCTACTCAAAAGTCATTGTAATTTTGTAAATTTTCCATCGAGTCTTTCAAAATCAGCAATGTTATATCAACCAAAGAATATTTCCGTAAGTAATCTGGGAATTCGCAGAGAATGGACATGAACAACCGTCAATTGGCAAGTCAGAATCGGTACGCACAAAGAATAACTCGTAACTTTAATAAATCAATTTAAGGGCCTACCCCTAATGCCTTAGCAATATTATCAATTTTAATCGAATGCCTATAGGCTCTTCTCTGATCTAAATTTCAAAACGCTACTCCCAGCTCATACCAACTTTCTCATTGAAAAGGGGCTTGAACGAAGATAATACAGGGTTAATGAGCCAAGAGTTCCCAGACAAACGCGGTCCGGACTTGCACTAAGTTGGGAGCAATGAAAGGAGGAAAGATGTACACGTAGTTGGGATGTTGTTGGGAGTAATGAAAGGAGAGATGTTGTTATAGTCAAATACGTCAGAAACCTCAAAACTTGTTAGGAATCCCTTATTAACTTTATAAACTTCATATTAACTTTACAACAACATCTGTTACCAGACGATGCACCTACGATGAGTAGACTATGGAATTTGATACAAGAGCCTTCAATTATTCGAGTTATGTGGTTATTTTGTGACCTGTCCATTTTAAGGTTTCGTATTTTCAAGTTTTCGGTATTTCAAGGTATTTCGTAGTCTACAATTCATCGTGAAGAACTTTATCTATCACGGTATAAAATTATACGAGCGGAAATCGTTGGCAAGAACTCATTCACTCAAAAAAGCATTGAAGGTATCTTTTACTTGAGTATTTTCAGATAAGCTATTAAAATCCGATAAAGCACCTACCAAATATTTAAAAAATAAATAAATCCGACCGGTTGTTCTCTAATATTTCTAGGACGAAGTAGTCAGAAATTAGTAGCGCAGCTAGGAACTAATACCTATAGTAGAGTAGAGTTTCCCGACTGTGTCCTTGGCTGTGAAATGCCTCCCTGGATGTTGCAACTATTTGCTTCGTCGAGTCACCAGCCACTACCTGTCATTACTACTTTCTCCATTTATGTATCATTAATTTTACAAGTCGGTTGTTAACTAGGACGACCTTGTATCAGAGACGCAGGTCATTTTTACGTTGGCCTCGGATGGGCGGATGCGCAAAAAAAAGAAGTCCTACAAAATTCTGATGTTGCTGAAAAGATAGGTTTGTTTTCCTAGGTCTGGATCGGTCCATGGGTCAATATTGGATGATTACTTAGAAGTTTCTGCAGTTTCTGCACATGTGCAAACTTTGGAAATGACGGTACTAATGCCGATCGGTGGTGATGAGAGGGCTTTTACATCACTAATCGTCAATGAACGAAAGAAGTAAAGGTTCTTTGAATTCAAAAGTTGAGCTGATATACGAACCAACATGTATATTTTACGAACAATATTATTGCAATCCGGTAGAGTATAATTAGGGATCGAGAAATTCCATAGCAATTACATAATTTATTTAACTTGATATTCGATAGGTACACTTGAATCTCGACTCTACATAAATAATTATAGCGTCAGTGAACATTTGAATTTTATATAGTTATTAGACTATCATGATTATTGTCTCGCGTGTAGATATAGAGGGTGCATTTACCTATTACAACAGTTCTTTGCTGTGAATAGGTGTATTGGTGAATAGGTTGAAAAGGCAAAAGTTGCTGTTATAATGACCAAGGAACTGTATAAGTAATTTGTTCTCATTGCGTTGAAAGTATATTCCTTACATCCGAATCCAAGTTGAGTAGGTAATGAATAGGCAGATGCAATGCCTTGAGCTCCAAAACCCCTTGGTCTCATGTCTTTATGCGGTCCACAGTTATATATTTGTTCCCGTCAGTATTTTACGATTGTTCACTAATGATTCAACGCAAAAACTGAGACGATGTGGTGAGAGGGAAATCCGTAGTAAGGACCCCTAGGATGTCCAAGGACATCAAGAATACAAGAATCGTTAAGTGGGCTTTAGCCGGCCGGCTTTGGTCGGACCTCGTTAGTCTTGACTTACTTATCCATGGGACTAGGGGTGGCGAGGTAAGAATCCCAAGAAAAAGAAGACTGTATTTGCGTCATCAAAGTTCGTTAAAACGTCGACGAACCCGTCTTCTGATGGAATGAAGATTAGAACAGAATTGGTGGTCGCACAAACGCGAATGTAATATTTTTCTTGGAACGTCTGAAACCGAAGCCTCTGTTACTGTTAAGGGTCTGTTACTGCAACAGTCCAAGATTACCCAGCTGTAAGTGTCTTTTTGACCGTTGAAACTAGGTGCTATAAGTTATAATAGCCATAACAAGAAGAGTAAGAGGACGCGACCAAAGATTCCATTGGCCGATGTTTCATCGGCCAAGGACAAGAGTGAATTTGTAAATACCTACATGAAAGAACGGATTCTCTCTTTTTTTTTTCAAATTTCCTATTAGGTTCCCACCGATGTATAACGAACCCTACAGTTAACTTCTCAGATGAATACTGAATACTTAGAAGAATACTGGGAGAGTAGAAGACCTTATTGTTGAGATATTTTGAGAGGAATGTAGACAATAAAAACTGAAATGAGGAGAGCAGAAGAAGTCCTTGGTTGAGCGGTCCCTTAAGGGATATGAAACAGGTTCCTAAGGATTGGTTGACGGCGTATCTTGATTTCAAATGGGAGCTCTTGGGTGTAGTCGTTTACATAACACTCCTGGATCCGATCCAGGCTAACAATAAATTCAATTTATTGTCCTAAACAAAGTACATATAATAATTATACAAATAAGTACCTATTGGATTGTTACCAAAACGACTTCTTTCAGATGTGGGAGTGATTTGATGTATCTGTAACTTCTGTATTTGTATTTACCCATCGTTTTACACAATATTCAAGTTCAAGTGTGTATGTGTTTGTCTGTCTATGACTGTTCGAAACTTTAACGGATGAACCGATTACCATCAGATTTTTCGTAAGATGTTTGCAAAACTCCTGGCTAGGTTGTAAATAGAAGAGTAATATAATACTTACTCTCTTCCTTCACCCTAAAGCGATGGTCCGTCGCGACCGCCATACGGGTGAATCACTAATTCAGGTGTTTCATTATTGTTGAATCACAGACATCCAAGTTATTACGGGAAATCGTCTACTGCTACAATATAAATTTTGTGAGTTGAGCTACCTATTCAGATTTAATTAATCAGGATAGACCGTTAAAATGCCGTCTTCAATACAGTGTACTATAGCTGAAAAAAACGTCTGCAAAGTTGGGTGGGTAGTATAGCTTCGTCACTTTTGTAACATGGACGTATAGAATCAGTTAGTGAGAATTTCCACAAAATTGGACTGTTCAATTCACTGTTCCAAGTTCTTCTAGGAGTACGTTTTTAGAGTAATAAGTCAATATCATAAGGAGAAAAAAAAGTGAAAACACAGTCGGTAGTGTGGATAAGTGTAACGACCTGTTCCAGAACTTTCCTTTTCCACCTGGTAATCGATTTTGAAAACATTCATAGTCTAAGAATTTTCTTGATTAGTTAGTCTTGAGTAGTTAGTTAGCTGGGGAGAATTTTCTGGGTTGAAGGAATTCTCTCTTCTCTACCAGTTGCACGAGCAGGAGAACATCGTGGTTGACATAAAGCAACAAAGAATGTGCTGGGCAGGGCATGTTGAGCAGATGTCCGACAATCGAGGGTGTTCACTGGCAAATCTGGATTGGGAGGGCCAGGAAGAGATGGACTGATGATGTAGAAGAGGACTTAAGAGGATGGGGGTCAGAAGCTGGAGGAGGAAAGAGGCACGGGGTGAAGAAAGGAAGGAATTTTAGTACGGAGTTGACTGCATATCGCATGGAATGAAGATTTTCAGATGATCGAGTGAGATACAGGGCTAATGGGGGAAAGTGACTGCTAGGCCTCGCCTCCGGGTAGGAAGGTGTCCACTGAGTCAATGCTGGCTATTTATATCAAGTCACATTATCTACACCTCGACTCTTCAGCCTAGTAAGTAACACATCGTCTGGTGATACGTGTTTACCATAATACCACCTATGTCATGATAATGCAGAAATAGTCTTCTATCTAAAAGCATTACAATTATAATTAACCGATAGGTGTGTAACTACAATATCGGTCAGTTAGCGAGGATGACCAAAATTATGATCCTTGTTATGAGAGCCAAATAATAATAATTCATTTCCCCTAAACAACAACAACAAATTGTTATCCCATGAAAGTTACTGAAAAATCTTTCCTTTCCGGCAGTTTCCGCTGCATGAGCATAGTTAGAAGCAAAAATCTGCGTTTCCAAGAGGGACATAAAAGCCCACGTGATTGTTCAAATTGTGCTCGATGTTGGTGATTTTTGGAGAAATATGTCAATCTAGACGACATTCGTCATTAAAGATCCAAGATGGTGCCGAAAGGTCGATAGTAATTACCGATGAAAAGATCACCTGTGTATTGTGTAATGTTCGAAGGGTAAAATATTAATGTTAATGGTCAAAAATATCTAAAATACAGTAGGTATGTTCAGAATCATTATATAAGAATCGCCCATCACACAAGTGGGTATAATCATATTTCATAGGTCTAGAATCGGTTTAAAAAAAAATTAGGTTAATTTAAAGAAAATTGTTAACAAGATGGGTTAATAAGTTAAAATTGTTAAAAATTGCTACCACATATTGGTTTCTTTATTCGAAAGGCTTGCATTGGCAATAAATTATGTTCAACCTTACCTACATGGATTAAAATGTTCAAGCTAGTTACAACCAGACATTAGGTTACAGAGTTCGAAATCGTTCCACTTGTCTAATATCAGAGGAGTTCTGTCTGCTTTCGTTGTAAACATTCAAAAAGCAATCCAACGAATGTTTTTATGCGTAATTTATATTAGTTACAGTCGAGGGAGAAGCTTCCCTGCATGGAATAGGGCCCCATGTTATGAATAAGATAGGTAGGAGGAAGGTCCTTTATGAAGTACCTGGAGTGCAGGAGGTGCGCGGGGTCTTGGGGTGTGAGGGGTCTTCCTCGTTCTCCTCCTGCCAGGATACGGTTCTGACGCGGCTCACTTGGCCGCCGACTTGGCTCACTTGTACGACTTCGGCCTTCGTTCCGTTCATGGTGCTGTTCTACTGGGGTGTGGGAGCCGCGTGGATCCTCCCCTTCCTTTATGTACATCCCTTCCACCAGGTCAGTTCTCATCCTCCCTTCCAGGTCCGCCTCCCTGCTCTCCACCCTGGGTCGCTTCCAGGATCCCACCCTCCGCAGGATCTTCTTGCGGTTCCCGCAGGATCTGTCGCCCTTCGTCCTCCCTTTCATCGTGATGCGAACCTTCAAAGGATGTTCCCAGTGAAAGATGAACTAGCCAGAATCAATACCCAGGCCATGCAATCGATATTTTTGATGAAAGGGATTCAACAATGATTTGGAACAACAAGTGGGACGATTAAATCGGCAGCCACACGCTGTCTGCATCACAGTGGGACAAAATCCAAGAAACCTTCCCAAAACCCCAAGAATATAAAATATTATGTGGAAAAGAAGATGAATGGTCTATTTTGATATGAGACTGGGTAATAGTCTCCAGTACAACTTAAGACTTCAATCCGAGAATCATGTGTTTGGTGTTTTCAGTTAAGCTACGCCATCTTTTCAAGCATGAATGTTTCTGCGCGCTGTGGTTTTCCCAATGAAGCATGAAAGTTCTCAGCTGCCTTTTTACTTTGAAATGCTACGAAGAGACTGGAGGTATTATGACTTTAGGACAAAAGAAATAACGGCTACCCAACAAAATTTAAAAGTTCCAGTTATACAAAATACATTTTTAAAGAATAATGATCTTGGTTGGATTTGGCCATTCTGTTTTTGTAGATATGGAAGGTTTTATTGAGGGGAGAAACAAATCCCTTTTATTCACCAATCGTCTCCTTTCTTTGTAGCTTAGCGCTTTCGCACCTGTGTATGAGGCCTATGCCTCATCAGGGCCTGTTCATTATTGGCTGGTAGGCTTCTTATTTTGATATGGGGCTGTTTCTCTTAGTCCGTCTGCTACTGCGTGGTAAATTACTTCGGTTTTAGTTATCCTTTGTTGGGGGATCCAAACTACGCTGTATTTGGGTGGCTAAATATTTTTTTGGTATGGGTACTTTTGGCAAATTAAAAATACACTTAAAACTTTTTCCAGGAAAATCAGTCACTAGTAGGTATTCGAATTGCACGTGCACCGCGCTGCTTGGAACAAACCACTATAATATTCTCAAACTTAATTAATAGTATTTAACCTGCCAACAAACCTATCACGTCAGGTTCGTAGATACGTCGGTAGGTACCTAACGCTATTGAAAAAAATCGTATTGTGGATAATAGGTATAATTGGAATCTGCGAGAGATCTCAAAGCATATAATATACCTTGGACCTTCGGGCCAAGGGACTGATAGTTCAGGTTCACCACTCATTATTAACGTTGTAATAGAAAAGACTTTTCAACCGAGAAGCTTCAGCGTTCATTATCTGTTAAACTTGCGTAGGTACTTCACAAGTGATTAGACATGATAAACTCGAAACAAACCCCGGAAACGGAACAAACATTATCCGGTTAACTTTTGCTGACTTTACAGTTGTTATTATAATCCCGGTTGTTAGTTGTCGTATTTTTAAGGGTATAGTTTGCGGAATATGAGTGAGCAGGAAGAAATTCCGGAATCGGAAGCGGGAGAGGTGCGCCCCACGACGGCCACCGATGAAGACGAAGAAGGGCCTTCCACGACGGAGGGCGATATCCCCACCACTGCTGGAGGTAACTGGTACAGTAGAGAAGTTTCCCTTAATTAAATGTGGTAACTCCCATAATTGTTTGAAGCAACTTATTGTAGGTAAAAGGATGGGTTCGTATACATCTGAAAGATGAATATTAGTATGGTTCATTGAAGTCTCACTGATTTTGAAAATCAACGCGTTTCCATTCTCAGTCTTTATTATTTATTGACTGGTGCAGAGGAGTCGGAGCTCGAAACGGACGAGGCGACAGAGCAGTTGACGGAAGGTAGCGAAGCAGCATATGTGGAGGAAAAGGGACCGCCAGAATCGCTTCACCCAACAGAAGCACCACACGTTGACTCTCAGCATGAAGGTAAAATACATCTAGATGACTGTCTTGGTTCGTAAGTAGATGTCAGCCAAAAAGCTTGGTTACTTGGCATTGGCAGAACATCTCTTAGGAGATTTGACGGGGCGTCGATAGTTCAAGATGATAAAATATTATTACGTATGCACTGCAAAGCTCTCCTCAGCGCCCATTAGAGATGTAAAAGCTCAGTTGGCTTGTCCCTTAATAATACATTATTGGCAGTATTCTATTACAAACAGGAGACCTGTAGAATGGCGGATACCATAGGCATTAATTTCTTCAATGTTTAGTTATGATTCTAAACGTGAATTTAAACATATTTCTTTTGTGGTCAACTATCAGGCAAAGAAGAATACGGGGAACGATCGGAGTTCAGTGAACTGGTGAGCGAGTTGGAGGAGGAAGGGTTCTCTGAGTTTGAGCAGTCGTCCGAATTCTACGAAGAAGATCAGGAAGAACCCACCGCCGCTACCGCAGAGTTAGGAATGGGTGTTTTCGCGTCTGACGTCATTCAAGTGTTTTCCAAACAGGTGAAAATGCAGTCGCTTGCCGAGAATCGAAGACAGACAGAGAATTGTGATTGAACTACATAATGGTGTTGTTCTATCACGTTAACTACCAGCGGTGTATATAAGTGGGGGAAGGGGGCGGGATTTTCAAAATTAGGAAACAATTAAGTTTAAAAAATTTAAGTAATATTACAGGAATTTGAGTCATTTTAATGAATCAATCGTGTACGTGAAGGGGATTCGGTCGTGGGTCGCGAAACGTTGTCACCTAGTACTCCTCAACTACTTGTAACAATTTGTAAATTTTGTTTTAAAGAACCCTTGAACATGTATCAATCATTTCTTATATTATCTTATTTATTAATCAATTCACCAAAAAGGAAATGAAAATCCAACAAGTAGGTAGTTGAGTAGTACTAGATCAACATCCAATACTTACATTAGGTAAAATGGCAAAGTGAAAATCTTATAGGCTAGTCTTACAGGCAAAGTGAAAATACTCGTAGATTCGCGAGAATGTCCGATTCGGTAGAGTTGAGAACAACTGCCCCCCGGTAAGCTTGGTCATCCCCCTCCTCAAGAATTCATAACCTATATATGCCACTGTTAACCATTATTAGCATCAGGGAATATGCTGATAATATTGGGAAAGGCTTCAGTGGCAAGACAATCCAATCTACAGAGAGTCGACAGTGATTAGATGAATTGAAATGCAATTGAAGTCAATTAATTCTGGAGAACATCCTGATTGAATAGTATACTTGGGAGAATATTATTATTGTACTTCGAGATTCACTAGCACTTATTATTTGTTTTAACTAACATACCATCTAGAATCCACCCCTTCCTGTTTATCTTCCGCTATCTTCCTGGCTTGAGCTTAGCACCAAGTTATTTCATCTACCTACGTCTGAATTTTCCTAATAACACCTAACCTATAGGTTATACAAACAGGTTTGTTGACTCAAGGTTCGAATGCCTGTCTAAAACAAAGATAATACAACCAACCAGAAACTTCAATCTTTCTGAGTAATTTTAAAATGAGAAGAGGCTTTATGGTGAGGAGAATGGTCAGAAGAGATGGTCCGAATTTTAAAACAAGAATACGACCAGAACTATTAAAGGAGCTACAGCGATGGAAAATGAACGTTAATTTCATACGGGATGGTGGATGGGTGAATATTGAAACATGTGAATATTGAAATGGCTGAAGAAGAATGCTTTGAAATTCGGAACTGTACATATAAGTATACCATTCACTATTCACAGGAAAGAATGGAAACGGTGGTTGTTTCTCAATTGTTGCAGCAGAACCTAGGTGCATATTATATGACTCAAAATTGACCAAAAGCTGTAATATTTTGTACCAAGCTTGGGTTGTACCAGCTTGGGTTCGACATTTATTAGAAAGGTAGTTTATCAAATTATAAGATAGCTCATTACAAAACGTTTTTCGCCCTTTTCTTCTGTTAAAAATCTGTACAAATTCACTGTATGTGTCTAAACTCATCGTTTTATGTCTGTTCACGCATCAATCCATTACGTCTAAACGGAATATGATGTATTTTCGAAATGATCGACAAGTTGTAGTACGTAGTTCAGACTTGTAACTAATGAAGAAGGTGTCAATGATTTTTGACGGACAAAATAATCATGTTGAGAGATACCTAATCGTTGATTTTTATGAGTTTGTTACACTCCCGATTCCCTCAAGGTCGAAGCAGAACCTACTGCAGCAGTCAGCACCGTAGAGCACGCCGTGGTAGCACCCAAAGACAAGACGCCGGAAAAGGAAATAAAACGCTCGTATTCTTTCAATGAATCCGACGAAGAGCTCGCCAAGATACCTGTTCCCACCATGAAAGCCAACAAAGTTATACGTAAGGATCACTCGCATGAATGTTACTTTGAAAAATTGTTAATACGTTATAGGGTCTCATTTGACCCTAAGGATGGATAAATTAACAAAAATAGGAAAAATAAGTAGGTAGGCGTTTTCGACATCCGTGCCTAGGTCTTTTGGCTGGAAAAAGTCAACAATACATTTTCAAGAGCAAGATTTGTTATGTTTTTGATAAGGTTTGATATAACTGCTAGCTATTTGGTTCGACATGCTTCCAACTGCAGAATCGAATTTGATTTGACGAGGTTCTAATTGCAGACTCGACCTTTGTTTGACAAGGTTTCAACTGCAGACTCGACCTCGGTTCAAGAAGGATAGGTAGGTAAAGGTACCCAGCGATAGCATAAAGACAAAGAGATGATCATAATGTATTTTGCCTTGAAGAAGAGATTGGAGTTTTCTCATTTTGAGATATATGGGACCCCTCTCCAACCGCCCACCGGTCTTCCAAATAGCCCGTTTCAATGATGGATTTTCAAAAAATACTCGTACCTAGGTGGTTCTCAGTCTATATATTATATCTAATCGATCTTTATTATTTTATTAGCGAAGCTACCTGAGCCAAAATATCAACACTGGCCCGTGAAAATATTCGAAATCGAAAACATGTACGAGATCATGGCAACGGCGGTTCCGAGGTTTTTCCCCAGAAATTTCCCCTACAGTACCAGAGGAGTGACGAAACGCTGCAGCTTGCTGGCTCAGTACCTGCAGAGGAAGGTGTATCAGATGGGTCACGACAGGAGGAAACTGATAACAGTCGTGAGGTATCACCAGAAGAACTGGAATGGACACCGAGCAGTTATACGGTAAACCGACCTTTAATACATGGGGCGATTAAAATATGATCCATCGTTTGAGTTTGAAACGGAAGGACAGGTCCCGGTTGCACACCTTATGTGGCAAACTCAATTATTGCAAAATGAGAAAAATATGGGCCCGTTTGTAGTAGGTCAATGCATTTGTATCATGTTTCTGCTGAGGAAACCAATAAGCCTGCATACTATTTTCCACTAGGTATGTAAATTCCACTAGGAACACGACTGAGCTTTACTGAGCTTTCAAAAAATGATATCTCTGCCAACGTTTTTTCTGTTCAGTCAGGTACGGAGTCTAATTCTGTCCGTAGTTTGCACAGATTTCAGTTGTTCAAACAAGATGTTTATCGAAGTTGAAACATAAATTTCCGACTGCTTACAATGTTA
Source organism: Lygus lineolaris (assembly GCA_030264115.1). Classification (NCBI taxonomy): domain Eukaryota; kingdom Metazoa; phylum Arthropoda; class Insecta; order Hemiptera; family Miridae; genus Lygus; species Lygus lineolaris. Next base: position 17,121,950 of record JAEMON010000003.1, on the reverse strand, counting down.
TTATCATTTTTTTTTATTCAAACCTACACTTACCGTGAGACGTGCCTACCGAATTTAAATCAGTGACAGTCCCTATTTGCAATTTCCAGTTGGCTGTGGTGCATGGAAACAGACGCCTTGGTCAAATATGCCCACAGTGGGGAAGGTTTTGTCGTGAGTGCAGTCGTTATTGCATTGTACATGGATTGAATATGGATTCTTCAGCGTAGAATCAACTGATGCACAGAAGTTTGGATTAATATATGCTATACTGGCTGAACATACTGTGCATTGTCTATCTGCATGAGCTCATGATTAGCTAGATCTTAGAGGATAACGCAACTATTTGACCAAAATATAGAAACATTTGCTCATCAACAAGAAAAGTAAGCATTATGATGGAAATAAAGGAATAAATAGTGGATCCAGTGTACATTATGTATGATTGAAATAGCCTGCCATGTGGTGAGGCACATGGTTTTCTCGTATTCATAAAATATATGTAAATATTATGGTTTAATAGGGGTGATTTAGAATATTAGACAATAGCAGTAACCGTAAGAGTAGTAAGCGTAACCGTAACCTACGGCTTTGCAATTTAGAACAAGTCGTTAGGAATCGATAATGGGGACCCATAAGAATTTCAATCAGTAGAACAGTTAGTTCCTTATCAAGGATTATTGCTTGTTTCCTGATGCACCATTTTAATTAGGATCCAAAACACAACAAGTTTAATGTGGTGATGTACGAAAATTGACAGTACGTTCTGATGCATGTTTGCCGATTTTGAAGACCTATCTATAGGGTCACAAAAACACTAGTCAGGCAGCGGTGCCAAGTTGCCTCAGGAGAGGAGATTCCCCGCGCAGAAGGCGTTATGTAAGAGACGCGTGGAACCCTGACCCTCAAGAGGTTATTAAACTGCTTGATGTAGACGGAGGACTACAAATCCGTAGCAACCAGAAAACCTGTTTTGAATCGAGCGCGTGCGACACACTGAGCTCTCAAACTCGACCTATCGTGAGGTTTAATCATTGTCTGTTGCATTCCTTCATTCCTTCGTATGCATTGAACAAATTAACTAATTCAGTGTGCCTACTTCAAAAAATCAACAAGTAGGTACCTATCCACCTGATACAGGGTCCTAGGACACCCCCCCTGTATATTCCTCAGAAGCGATTTAGACAAAAATTTCAAATGTAACTCTCCATAATTCTTTATGCAGGACCTACTTTAGATCTCGAATCCAAAAAATAAATTTCATAGAAAATTTGGCATGTTTCTCCCAAGATTAGTTAGGATTTAATGCAGTTGTTATATTTTAGTGGGATTTCAGAACTGGGTTGTAGTAGGTACCTACGTGTAATTCGATTTAAAATAGTACAAGTTCAGTGCAAAACGTAGAAAACCACGTTTTTTGGGCGTAGTCATTTAACCAAAGTTGTGATAAATATCTACCTATTCGTGACTTTCGTGTATTGTTGCTGGCCAAGTCACGAAGGGATATCAATTCAAATTTTCCAAAATTTTAATGAAACGTTTAGGGGGACCATTTATCTTGATAGGTTGATTGGCTTGGAAATTGACAACATTCAGCATGAAATATCTAGGTACATATAGGTATATATAGGTACCATAAAATTAATCGTATTGTTACCTACTGAATACGAGTGTAGTTGTTATGGTAGGAAGGGTCTTGTGGGACAACCAGTATACCTATCTGCTTTATTCAAATCCTATGGGTTGTTCCCTTTGAGCCTGCAACATTTTAATGTTTTTAAAAATCGATCATGAGTAAAAAATTATTTGGGAGAGCTTCCCGGATTTTGATCGGGATGTGGAGTATATTGGGAAACACCAGGTGAAGAAAATGAAATGTTCCCTTATTGGTAAGGACGCAGATCAAATAGGATCGGAGGGTAGGATGTATGGATACATATTTATCTTCGATGGGACCATTCAAGTAGGTAACACAATTTAGCCCCCAACAAAATTATAGAGACGACGCGACGTTTCTATGATCAACAGAAGCAAACAATAATGAAACCATCTCATAATGCCAGATAATAAAAGCCTTTATAAATGTCCTAATGATTCCGATCACGCCAAGGAGTAGCCCGGACCCACCCACCTTTAAGACTCCCGAAAGTGATCATTCATTTCTGAATAATGAACCAATTCAGATGTAGCTTCAAGAACATGATTCATTTATGAACAGGATCCAGATCCTAATCCACCCAACTTGTTATTTAAATTTCCACAAATCAAAATTTTGTGCTGTGTTTGTGCTGGTTTAAAGTCCGATCCACCGAAACCTATGACACAAATACGAGTGCAACAAACATCAGTATAATATATCTTATGTAGATAGTAGATATCTGTAGTGGTGTACTTGTTGTTCTATTGTTGCATCAAAACGAAGAAAGAACTTGAATTTGCAACATGAACGACATAAGGAGGAAATATACACATTACAATGAATAACTCACTCATGCAGCGCATTTTGCATATAACCGGGAAGATTCTATTATAGAGAATCACACTTATGCGGTGAGACAGTGGAAGGGAGGAACTCCGGAACGCCAGTCAATGACAGAGACAGTCGCCTAGTGGGTGATTGAGTGCACTTCCGTCAGACTGACACGTGAGGTTGCTGCTGATCCTCAAGATAAAGGAATCGGCGCACTGCCTACCGATCGATTCACCACAACATTGGATAGTTAAATTTTGCTTTCGTTAAAATGAAAAAGCAACTTTAATGTTGTCAGATTGATTATGTTGGTCTGATTTTGGCTCCCACAGTTATACTTTCCTCACGAGGCCGAAAACTGCGAAAACCGTACTTTAGTCGTGAAGTGATGAATGAGGGTCTCCTATAAAAGGGTAATAGGACAATGCTCAACAAAATTAAATGATTTTGTTTCTATATTGTACATACAATTTCGATTGTCTATGGATCCAAAGTAGGTTTTGCTTATTGATTTTCATTAAATGTTTGTTCCACCATAATCGTAGGATCATAGAAAATTCAGATCGTTCGATTTTGATGGTCAGTACAAGCTCAAAGCTCAAATTGTCCTCGTGTTGTTTTTTTTCTGTTTTTTCTTTTTTCAAAAAAAACTCAGAACTGATTTTAATGAATAACTCCAATTTGGCTTCGAGGACATTAGGTTATTGTACGTGTGCCTACATCAGGTATATTTATATGATCCATTCTCAGATAGCAACCACACATGAACCTTGAGAAGAACAAATCCTCAAAGTCATGACATATTTGGTTGACAAATAGAAAGAATGACGAAATTTTTTATTAGGATGGAACGGGAATTATTGTTCGGTAGGCCTGAAGCATTGCAATGCTTGTCGCAGGATGTTCTTGCTTCGAGAAGGTAAGTAGGTACTGTCAACGCTTCCTGGTGTCAAAGACTCCGATGTGAAAAAAAAAAAAAATAATAATAATAATTACAAGTGTCTTATTGAGTGTTATACTAGAATTTTGTTTTATGATGGTATTCACAGTAATGAAGGAGCCTCGTGTTGATGCGTAATGAAGGAGCGTCAAGGAAGGGCCACTCCGCAAGAGCAACTGGAACCCAAGATCTGTCAGGAGACACCTTTGGGAAGGACAGTTGCAGGCATTTGTCGCGATAAGTCCCGGTGTGTGGGTATCATCGTTTCAAACTTTGGTCTAAGTTTACCACGCACCCATCGACAATGATCGTACGGTCTGTGGACGCATAGGGGAATTTGATCCTTGCTAACAGAAATATTAAGGACGAAACGATTACGTAACGCCTCTTGGTTATATAACCAAGGGATGAGAGGTTGTGAACAAAAGCGGGATAGCCCCCCTCTTCGGGCGAAATTCCTTCGCGGCCCTCCTTTCCTTCGAGGAAGGCAAAAAATAGATTGAAATTGACCAAAGCCCCAAAATGGTAGCGATAAAAAGCAAAATCTGACCGAACATCCGTGATTGGGAGGGCGGTGCCCCGATGCAAATTTCGTAGTAGGTAGGTAGTACGGTTTGTTTTGAAATTAAAGAAGTGGGTAGGTACGAGTAATTTCCTACTTTTTAGAACCTATAATCTCCGATCAATCTGTGTTTAATAAAAAATTCAATTTTTTTCAAAACTAACGTAAGTAACTAATTTTAAACTGTATTGTGAAAATATATCAATTTATTACCAAGATGCTAATTTATCACTACGCACATTGTTCTTTGCTAAAAACGGGTCAATGAAACAAACGAAAAATAATTTGAAAACATTATGGCTGCCCCAAAGCGTTGACAAAGCGTGTCACGAATGTTACCTGGTAATTATATGTTTGTAACCAGCAAACCCCTGAGGGTGGTACCTACCTAATACCACCAAAAAACCGCGTCAAAATCGGTTCCGCCAAAGCCTGACCGTGTACTATTCTTCAGAAATTAGCTCCAACAATTCAAACATAAATATGTAGTATGGTCGTATAACCATCAACCATTGCGTGACAAATCAATGAAAGTTTTCAAGGTGTTTTTAATACGATATTTTAACGATACATCCCAATTATTGAAATCTGAATGTCTCAACTCACAGAAATAGTTTTGGAACCGTTGGCCGTCACAAACAGTTATTTTCGCCGGATCCGTCATGACCCAATTTGACGTGAAAAGTTGTGAAATTGCACGATATTTCCCCCGTAACGGACATGGTCAATTTTTTAGGAAAGACCGATTTGACGATGAAGGAAGATGGTGTACGATACCTACTATAGCCTACCCAAAGAACTGGAAATCGGTCGTGCGATTGAATCGCAAGTCAATTGCTTTTCACCAGTTTCAGAGCTTTCTGACCAATTTCGGTTCCATGTCTGTCTGTCGGTCTGTCTATGGTATATTCCTTGTCCCAGGCAAAACTAGGTATATGAAGGTATGGTGCGATTTTGATGAAATATTCAGGGATTGTGCGAGTTAGCCCCTGGACGGAGCCCTATCAATTTCATTGCCGTCGGAAGAATAGTAGAGTGTACGCTTGCGTAAATGTAATTTCATTGAAACTACGGTTTCTCGATTCCTAATGGACCGATTTTGCTCAAATTCGGAGGATGGTTGGGGGACGATTCTCTATGAATTTCGTAATAATTGGATCAGTAATAGCTTGCGCTTGCCCAAACTTGAAATTTGTTGTCATTGCAAGGCTCAGGAACTATTCTACGAATTTTGCTGAAATTTTTACTAGGTAACTGATTCTATTAGTTCATGTTAAAAACGTGAGGATGCTATACTGCGCACCCAAATTGGCAAACGATGCGAAAGTTGATGAAGAATACTCCCATACCTACTCTTTTTTTATCTACAATATGTTACCTAGATAAATAGGTAAAAGGTAAATACGTCCGTAACTAAAGTCCAAGCAGTCATCAGCCAAGAAATGGGTTTATACTCGAACTAAAACCACATCTTTACGTTTCAGACAGATGTGTGTATGGACGTGTATGTGTGTGGATGATGTAACCTTTGGTCACAATTGCAACCTTAATTTACGAGGTACAATTATCTTATATCGAGGCTCGATCTCTACAAAAGGAATCTTCTGCAGAAATTTCATTGGACGAACCTTCATTCCTAACCCAAATTATGATAAATTCGCTCATTGTGTGAAATTTCAGTGCAATTGCCATCCTCGTCAGCCCTCGTGGGCTCTACGTTTACATTTACATTACCTACTAATTTGCCATATTTAGGTTTCATTCATTTAGCTTTCATTGATTTTGTAGTTTATTAGTTGTTCTCTAAGTAAAAACATGAACCAAAATTGTACCGGTTTGTTCTAAATCATTCTCACTTTGGTTTAAATGTAAGTTTCAGAGGGATTTCAGGAAATAATTGGTGGATAAGCAGTAGGTCCGATAAGGCTGACTGGTAGCGGCTAATTGGTCGGACAGGTATCTAGCGGTAAGAGCAAGGTTGGGCCACCCGAGGTCCAGGACATCAGGGACCCTGACACTGTTTCATCGAGAATCAAACTCCTGCAACAGAGATCGCTCCTGCAGCGAGATATTTACGTCCTGGCGCTTGGCGCAATTAGCTAACCACCGCTTAGCTAACCGCGCTGTCAAACTTAACCCCCCGTCATCTGTTGACCCGGGCTTAGTTGATTAATCGACGTCGGAACAAATAAACCGACTCACCATTGTCGGATTTCACGACCACTTCGGAGCCATTGGCGGTCTTCTGGGCGATCTCGGGCTTCATGTTGTCACTTGTGCCTCTAGAACTGGAGTGGTAAGCGCCCCCAGCCTTTGAAGGTCTTTATATTCACTACCCCCCTTCAGTTCGGCTCAGGCCTCCGCGGCTAATGAAGATGCGCTCAACTCCACTCCACCATCATTAGGGAAACACAAGATTTTGTGTGCAAAACCTATCACTTCATGATCCGAAAAATCCATCCAGCACATATGAGCAAAGCTTGGAAACCAACCCACGTTGTTTTATTGGAACCGGTGCTTGAATCAACCTATTACGTAACATTTGTATGCTCCCCTCTGGTGCTTCAGGCGAAAAATATGTGGATGGTTACAACATAAATCAGCCACTTCTTAACTGGTTCAACTTGAATGAGAATAAAATCGTACCTATTCTCCCTTTTTGTATAAATTGAAGGTCCCGTTAAAAGCTGTAGCTGTTTACCTACCTATATAATTCGTGGATGGGCAGTTTTATGGGTTCCTTAAATCGCTATGAAACAATAGGTCTGTTCTAAGCGCAAATTTTGCGTTAAAAAAGTTTTGGGTTTGAGTCACACTCGGGTTCAATGGTTCTCGCGGGAATAGAACAACACCCGTTTATACAACAGTGATTCGGACCCTTCAGAGCCGATTAGGTACAACATAGACCTGGCCTCTACAAGACAGAGCACCAACAGCGACCCTCTGTTCTTTTAGCCCAGTAGGGACTAGAACCCAGCCGTTCCAGTTCCTTAATAACACACATTCATCCTAGGGTTACCCGGGGTGCACATGCGAGGAGGCGAACCTGTTTTGACGAATATCATGCGAGATATTTCCCCTGCAGACAGAGACAACGTGGATTTTCCGACTTTTTCCTCCTTTTGCGACTTGTTGGCATCTCAGACAGCATGGAGTAGGAGTCTTATGTACCTTCCTCAAGGCTTCTATTATCATGAATATGTGACGTGCAGAACGTGTTGGAAGTGGAGCTTGCATCGCGGTTTCTCGGCCGATAGTCATGGATCGCCGTTGGAGTACACCAAGGAAGTTGGAATTCCATCTTTCTTGGTGTACACCCGAGTGACAACCACCCATAAGGAGTGACGCCACCCATCCTAGTTCCGGTGATCTGATGCATACTTTACGTCTCGTCCATGACAATGGAAGACCTAGTGCTCGGGGGTGACTTCTTTAGGTCATTCTCCAGCGTAGAGAGAACTTTCCTAGCTGACAGGAACATCAATGAAAATGCGCTTT
>JAEMON010000003.1:17089311-17100938 GCA_030264115.1 Lygus lineolaris | reverse complement strand
CTACTCTATCTTGTTTTTGAGTACCTACCACTCCCACTGCAACTTGAGAAGCTTCGGTTGCCGATATGAGGTCCTGCTCAAAGTCCAGGTACACCTAGATGGGATCCGAAGTCAGTGCCTGTTTTAGCTGCTGAAATGCGTCCTCCTGAGGTTCTCCCCACTCATAGTTCCAGAATTTCCTGCAGGTTGGGCAATGGGAACGCATCCGCTTTTGTGATCTTGGTTGGCCCCTGTACTCAGTGCAAAACCCTCCACTTTTGTGGTTCACCCTCCAGGGTCTTCTTATTCCCGAGGACCACACCAGGGGCTGCTCGAGGGCTCCACTCGACGTTCTCCACTCCACCTGACAGGCACGCGCAGAGTCCGGTTCGTTTTATAGGTTTCAATCGGGGAGTGTCCCCCTTCTTGACTTATATTTACCAGACTCAGATCCTTAGAGTTCCTGTAAGTAGTGAGGGGTACCTTGGGGGTGAGATACTGGGTTGAGCAACTTATTTTTTTGGACTCTATATGCTCTCTCACCCCACAGAAGTAATAGAAAATTGTCTTCTGTGGGTTGTGAGGACAGTCAACAGGAAAATGTGTTGCGTTTAAACAAAACATGCACGAGTATCGAGGAGAACATCGGTTGGTCGTTATGGCTGTTGCTGGTACTCATTTAGCACCTCTTTTGGGGCAACAGGCAGCAAAATGCCCAATGCCTCCACACTCTAGCATCGTCTGTTGTCCTCTGTCTCGAGGCTTTCTTCGAGTCCTTTGGCACTCTTCAGGGCCTCCTCGATGGTTTCTGGCTCGTTATTTATCAAGTGGGATCCCAAATTCTTCCCTATCCCCTTGATAATGGACTTCATGACGCATTTCTTCATCCAAGTACGCTTCTGTGGTAGTCCGAGTTCAAGGCCATTCTCCATTAATACTGACTGGGCCAGATAATGGACTCGCTTGAGGAACTGGCTGACCACAGGAGAGCCGACGCCTTATCTAGCTTTTCCTTTTCAAACCAGGTCAGCATAGCCTGTTTGATATCATCACAGGGCGTCTCTCCTTCTGCCAGCCACACATTGTCGACCAGAAATTGATTGGCACCCAATAGTCACTTCCATTTTTGTTGACACAGACCCCCTGCCACGTCTTCAAAGATGTGAAAGAAGGCCGTCACAGTGATTGCTCCACAGCTTGACACAAATAGGGCGGTCACACAACTATGGCAAAAAGACAAGGGCCACAAAGGAGGTGGTGTGCAGGCTTATAAAGGGACCCCTCTCCTCCTACCACCGCGGCTCGGGTTTGGTCAGCTCCCTTTGGGTAGGCTCGCCTTGGTCTGGGAGGGAGGCTCCACTGCCACCCTGGCATTACACTGGCAGTTGTCAAGGGGCCTACACCTACTTGAAAGCATCAGAAGAATAAGCGCTACTTTAACTTCGCATTTCACAAAAATGCGACGTTAAAGTAGCGCTTGTTCTTCTGATGCTTTTCACGTACAACCAATTGTTTATAGGGAAATATAACTTCCAAATTTTCCACCCACAAAAATCGTTCACCACTCCTTGAAAGCTCTAAATTTATTACACATCACACCAGGTACTTCTGTATTTGTAATTGCTGGGAAACAAATACAAAATACTTACCTTCCTACTAAATAATAGCAGGTACTTACATCAAGAATGCGCTATCATCTATATTTTGTATTTGAAAATAAGATTTGCCCATCTCTGGTTGGTGTGAACGGTATATAGAGAATAAGCTGATATCTATAATTTGTCAAGCACATTTGTAAACAATTTAAATGAATACCTACTTAACGTTGCTTCTTCGTCCTCCTCGAAAAATTCCTCAACTTGTAGGAAGATACCTAATATCTTGAACTTATCAGAAGTGAAACATTACGTAGAAATTCTTGAGCAACGGGGCCGAAACCTAGGCAGAAAAAAAAGAAAGAAAAAATGAACTGTCAAAGATTTTAAAATTGGTGAAATGAAAATATCAGGTAAATACCTATCCTGATAAAAGTGAGGACACGAAAAATTATAGTGAGGGAACGAAAAGATATCAGGTACCTACCTATCCTGATAAAAGTGAGGCAACGAAAAAATCGTGGTTAAGTATAGAGAAACAGCACTTTATTTAAACAATAAACCATGATAAAGTTCAATAATTAGGTAGATACATCTACAGACTTTGTTATTTGATTGGTCTCTTTTCAAAGATTCCCAAAAAATTGCATTAATTATTATAAGCGATTCACCTTTTTCCGGATTTAAGAACATGTTCATTCCAAGAAGTGTTACTGCACATTATCACCTGAACAAATATATTATTACAGTATTGAGAGATATCATCCTAATATAGCAAGGCATCCTTTGTTGTACAAGACGTTTCCTTACCTTCACTCAATTGTCTATCTGTAGGGAAACAACAAGGTAATGTTCTTAGTTTTAGGCTTAGTTGTGTAAAATAAAGGTAAAATCATGATTTAAGTATTTGGTTTAGAAATAATTATTCGAAGGAACTGGTGGAAATACAACTCCATCAACATTTCAAACATTCTGTAGGTCACCTAGGTAGTTAGTAGGTACCTAACCTCCGGAATTCAATTGTCGATGCTAACTTGCTAAATAAGATAAGGTAGGTAGGTACCTACATGGAAGGAGGTCCATGTAGAACATGAATCGTCTTATAACCAGTCTTATAATTATAATATGTTGAGAACTAGAGCTGAGACGGAGTTTCTTATATTGTTTCTATTGGTTAGTTATCAAATTTTTGCCATGGTCTCGAAGGCTTTCAACAAGAAAGGAAAAGAAAAACCCAACAAGATAGGAACGTGAGTTCGTCATTGTTAAGTGCTTGTTATGTACTCGTAGTCTTGAGCTACTCCATAAAACAAAAATAAGATAAAAAGATTTGTAGAATTTAGTGTCGAAGATGGTGTGATGACGAAATATCCTACCATCACGGTTTCCCTTTAATATATTTAATTTATATTTCACTTTTATTATAAGTATTTTGATAATTAACTAATAAAATATATCCATGGTTTCCCCCATGGCGCCAAGGGTATTTCCTTCCCGGTTGAAAGGCTCAAAGGAGAATTGGCCCTTTTTTTTGGTACATAAAATCCTTAAGCTCCATAAGGTGATAAGGGAATAGAACGGAGAATCCAGTGTGATGACACAATTCTTTTTTAGTTTAGTAGAAGTCTAAGAATAAATTCTAGTTAAATATATTATAGGTACCAAATAAATCAACTATCAGTTGGATTCATAAGGTATTACTCAGGAGGCCTGTTTTGTTTGACAAGGTTTCAAGCAGTCCGAACCACAAAGCTTGCTAAGCAGATCTATCTTGTAAGGCAGGGCTTGGAATAGATAAGTTTATGAAAAATGAAAGTTCCTATAATTTTCCTGTTCCTCCTAGCTTTCTAGCGGGGGGAACTTTGTGGATATTATTATTCACACTTTCACAGCTACCTTCGTAGGTACTAATAATAATATGTACTACTTATCGTTTTGGATATTTATCTGACCCAAAGCAGCTATAAATAGTTAACTGGTTATAGTTAACTGGTTACCAATCTGCTCATATAATTGCTCCGGGTCGGATAGGAACTTGATCAAAAATATTCTGAACTATATACATTCAGTTGATTCGTGTATTTAACTAGCACCTAGGTATTTACCTAGTGGGTAGTGGTTCAATTTTCTCCGTTTGAATTTTGCGTGTCTATAATCATTCTTCCCATTCAGGATGGACTATGTGGATGTTCTATCCAGAAGTAGGAGCATGAATAATAATGTCCAAAAAACGATTTGAAAGAGCGAACAATACCTACGTCTACCTAATATTAGGTTATTGTTACAGGTAGCGTAGAACTAGGTAGGTAAGTACCTACCTAAACAAAACTTTAAGAATTTTTTATATTTCATATGAGTGGCCGATCAGTTGGAATCATGGTAAACCAAGGTTGCTTCAGTAACGTACCGAGTGCTTCTGTAGCGTTCCTTCTACTCAAGAGTCTGTTTAACATTCCGTTTACATCCTTACTTTAATATCGGCCAAACAGATTAGCGGGGAATTTTCCTTGTCTTCACTAGGGAAACAATTCCTTGAGTTGCTTCACGGTGTCCTCCGGCCCGCTCACTTTGTGCCCGATGACCCTGGAGCTTGTGTAAATCTCGTGGTCGTTCCCACCCGGGTGCGTCTTGTCCCCAAAGAAATGGATAGTCGGAAACTCTCGAAGAAACCTGAGACAGTACGTCTTGTCCCATCCTTTGGGAAACACGTCGATACTTATTTCTCCACCAATGGCGAATGAAAGCTGGGTCTCAGCAAACTTCTCTTGGAGATCGGCGACGAATTTTTCCCGTATTTTATGTTCTGCGTCGAAAGCGGCGAATTGCTTCCTCTCCGCTTGGCTGCAAGACCTTCCTACAGGGCAGACGTTGATCATACCAGATCTGTACTCTATGAAAGTACCGCGTTTCACGGGAAGCTCCAACTTAGACATGTACCCCAAACAATAATTGATCAATTGCTGCACTAAATCCTCTCCCAGGAATCTGCTGATATTTTGTTCGGCAATGATTTCACCTTTACGCCTGGCTACAAGTCCGTTTTCGCTGAAGACGTACTCAAAAATACCGCAATTTGAGACACTACCAAGCTGTTCTATGGCTTTGGCATAGTCAGAACCTCCGACCAGCCCTAAGGTGACTCTTTGGCTGAGTTCTCTCAACGCTTGCAACGTGTCACTGTCAATGACTTGTCGGGATTCAGTTATGGTTCCATCAACATCAAATAAACAAATAGTACCTGGTATAGGAGACATTACAGGGATCCTCAAAAGCCGGGAAAACGCTCTGGCAACGAACAGCTTTGGACTGAAAGTACACCACGTAGGCACTAAAAACGCCACTAACTCCAAGGCGATACGATCGCTCAGATAAGATAAATGTTCGGAGTAAATGCCAATTTCGAAATTTGTACACGTAAACCAAAAAAATAGCTCACAACACAATAATGATGAAATCGCTTACCATTGTTGACTTTCTATTTCTTATCTATTCTTATCACTGGTGATTACAGTATTGTTGCTGTCAACTGTCTGCCTTCTTCCATGACTGTTCGCCCTCCTTCTTCGAGACAGATAATTATCAGCAATTTGTCCAACACATGTCAAAACCCCAGTTTTCTGTACTGTCAACGTGTTTTATTTATATTGGTTCATTTAATGTTCATCTAATCTATGCTGTTTTGGTTCGGTGCGAAGTGTTTTGGGGTATTTTCAATAGGGTCAGTGAAATCGTGAGAAATCCGTGATGACGACTCTCCGAGAAAAACAGATATCTGCGCTGCGAATGATGCTGAATCTGAACCAGCCCGAGTCCAAATCGATAGCGCCGGAGCCCGTCTGGAAGATCCTCATTTATGATCGTTTCGGCCAGGACATAATTTCCCCTTTGATATCCGTCAAGGAACTTCGCGAAATGGGGGTAACTCTGCACGTTCAATTGCATTCCGACAGAGACCCGATTCCAGACGTTCCTGCTGTGTACTTTTGCATGCCCACTGAGGAGAATATGGGGAGAATCGCCCAGGATCTCCAAAGAACTGTCTACGACGTGTATTACCTTAATTTCATTTCACCGATATCTCGACAAAGATTGGAAGATCTTGCCGCCGCCGCTTTACAGTCAAACTGTGTTTCCTGCGTCCACAAAGTGTTCGATCAGTATTTAAATTTCATCTCGTTGGAAGATGATTTATTTACGCTGAAACATCAAAATAGCGATTCTATTTCGTACTACGCCATAAACCGTGGTGATATAAAAGATACAGAAATGGAAGCTATTATGGATTCCACGGTTGACAGTTTGTTTTCAGTGTTTGCCACTTTGGGGACTGTTCCTATCATACGGAGTCCCAGAGGAAACGCCGCTGAAATGGTTGCAGAAAAACTTGATAAAAAGTTGAGAGAAAATCTTCGGGATACAAGGAATAGTTTGTTCTTGATGGACACCGCTCAAGCTGGCAATTTCAGTTTTCAACGGCCCGTTTTGATCATTTTGGACAGAAACGTTGACATGGCAACGCCTCTTCACCACACTTGGACGTACCAGGCGTTGGCTCATGATGTCCTGGATTTGGCTTTGAATAGAGTCGTTGTAGAAGAGAATTCTGGCCGATCCCCAGGAGGGGGCGTGAGGTCGAAAACACGAGCTTGCGATCTAGACCCAAAAGACAAGTTTTGGTGTATGCATAAAGGCAGCCCTTTCCCAACTGTCGCTGAAGCAATACAGGAAGAACTCGAGGAGTACAGAGCGTCGGAAGAGGAGGTGAAAAGGCTCAAAGCCTCCATGGGGATAGACAATGAGAGTGATGCTGCATTCTCCATGATGACTGACAATACTGCTAAGCTGACTTCAGCTGTGCATTCACTTCCTCAACTCATGGAGAAAAAACGGCTCATTGACATGCACACAACAATAGCAACTGGGATTTTGAATTCCATTAAACTGAGAAGGCTTGACACTTTGTTTGAGTACGAAGAAAAAATATTGGCCGGAGCAACTTTGGACAAAACTATCATGGAGATCCTTTCAGACACAGAATTGGGGACGCCGGAAGATAAAATGCGTCTTTTCCTTATTTATTACATCTGCACAGACAACATTACAGAGGTTGAAGTTGATAGATGTGGAATGGCTTTGGAGGCATGTGGCTGTGATTTGAATCCCTTGAATTACGTGAAGCGCTGGAAGGCCTATGCCAAGATGGCGTCAGCCCCCAGCCAATACGGTGGAGGTGGGACTAAAACTGTCGGCATGTTCTCAAAACTCGTCTCAAAGGGGTCCTCATTCGTCATGGAAGGTGTGAAGAATTTGGTCATCAAGAAACACAATTTGCCTGTCACTAGGATAGTGGACCAAATCATGGAATCAAAAGGATGCGAGGACTACCGCTATTTTGATCCAAAGCAGATTCGAACTACAGAACCTGCGAGGAACAAAACGCCATCCAACGAAGCAATAGTATTCATCGTTGGTGGGGGGAACTACATTGAGTACCAGAATCTTGTTGATTATGCCAAAAGCAAATCTGGAACATCTGGCGGTGCTGTAGGCACACGAAGAGTGATCTACGGTTCCACAACTTTGAATAACTCCAAACAGTTCCTCAAACAGCTGTCACTACTTGGAAAAGAAATGCACTGACAAGAAAGAAATCACAGAGAAATTATTTTTGACATTCTGCTTCTTTCACAGTCTTTCCACCCATGATTGCCAATGTATTTATTACTTATTTTATAAATGATAGTTGACTTTGAAGGTTTACAATCATTTAATTAATTTATAGGAATAAATCGATATAATGACAGATATTGTACATATTATATAATTTGTTAAATAAAGTTGGAATGATTTTCATTACACACCTTCGTATTGATCATTTATCCGGCGTCTATCCAAGGGCTTGTCCCATTAACTCGACATCCTCCTAATGTAGACACTGGAAGTATCTGATTCAGATAGAACCCATCTTTCCAGTAGATTCTACTTGGCATATTGGCGACCTTGAGTGACGGATTATGTCTACCATATTTTGATCTTGCAGCTGTCTCTGCTCATTAGTTTTTTTCACCCTGACCATGACGTACCTTTGTAACAACTACCTCATTCAACCATGTTCTTATTACCTACATACCCATTTCTTTAACAACGAAACCCACAAATTTTTGAACTTGAGTTTTCCTATTATCCACAACTAAGTAGAAAACCCTTGTAGAGTTTTAATTTGATTGTAAGGTGAAATGAAAACGTCAATATTTTAGTGCACCCTACATTTATTTTTGTGGTTATTTTGACAGTATAAATTTATTTACTAAAGAGTATTGCGTGCCTGGAACAGAGTAAGTAGAAGCTTGAAGAAAATGAAGTACAATATTGCCTTAAAAAATTAGGTACTAACATAAAATAATAAATTATTATAATATAACAACGAGATTATAAACGTGCTTATACAAGATAATTAGCAGAAATATATCAAATAACATTTTGCCAGGATCTCAGATATATACCTACCCAAGTACCACTTATTTCATGGTACCTGCCTACGTGCTTCCTCTACACTGTGATATGAGAGAAATGATCCATGCGTATTGATAAGCGAAAATGATATTGGAATATTTCAACAAATCAAATTAAGACTTCGAATTAACTGAGGAAATTTATATACAACTCGGAGTACAACGCCACCAGGGGACTTAGCCATAAGATGAGTAGACTGACAGACAGCCCTAGCCTTTAGATTCCTTCACGATCAAGGAGCCAAGTAGAGCTGTTCACAGACGGAGATTATATTAGTCTGATCCCTGTTATAAGGCCATGAGCTGAGAGAGGTCATCCATCGCCCATTAGAGTAAGTACCCTGATGACGCCATACCTCCGAGACATGGATTGACTCATGTGGAATAGAGAGAGGTATTTAAGCCGTAGAGGAATCCAAGCTGTTGCTGCCACCTGGAGATTTGGTTCGAGTGAGTCTGTCCAGCTCTGCTGCTGCATCTGAGCGCATGACAGCCTTCTCCACACCAGCTTCCAGGCTACCTATAAAAACAAGAGCGTTTAGTGATCAGCCAAATAAAAGATTTTTGTCCTCGTTTTTATTTTTTTCACATTTGGGAAAGTTTTAACACCAGCTCAGATTCCAGTAAGCAAAGATCGATAATAACATATAACATACGAACAAACTCGTGCAACAGCAAACTAACCAGAGCAAGATTTCAAGTGGATTACGAAGCATGTCCGCCAGCACACTTTACGTATCAGGGGACAAGAACGATAACATAGGTAGACGTTAGGATAGAGAAGCCAGCACGATGGAGTATAATGATTCTACGGGAGGGCAAATATGAAATTCCAAGTAATCTACCTATCATATTCCAATTGAACGATACTACATAGTTCCATTCTATTCGCACAAACAATAATAACTAGCAGGTAGGTAAATGATGTTGTTATTAATTTAAATTGATGAACATGCGTGTAGAGACTTCACAGGGGGATCATTGATTTGTTGAAGTTCCCAATAACCTTACAAGAAGAAGTGTCAAGGGAGAGGAGAGAAATCAGCTGCCCATAGCATATAGCTTGTGTGACGGTTACCCCATCAGAACCAAGGTTAGGCTTTTGCCAGCACAGCTCTGAGGCTGAGGGAATTCACTTTTGAGTTTAGTCAGAAGTTAGCAGAAAGACAGGGACTGAAATTAGTTTGAATTTCTATCTGGGAAAAGATAACGAAATAACGTTAAGGGGACTAACATCCATCGCAATAATATTTTATTATCTACTGGTTGCTCAGACCAGACAACCTTATTGGCAGAACTTTGAAATTTAGGCGTACTTAACTATAGAAAATGCAGGAAAACTTAGTCAGAGGTTCTGGTCCAGGTAATTATCATCTTGGCAATCTTTAGAAGAAAATAGGGTATTCCAGCCAGTTTTTTGGGGTTTATTGCTTGGAGTTAACGAAAAATGTTAACACAAAATACCTAGTCACCTAGAGGTATTAAAAAAATGCAGTAGTATGCATATTGAAGAGAAGCTGATTGATTGATTCCCTCCAAATCGATAGTAAAAGTGTAAGACCTCGTAAGTACAAAACTTCAAATTTCACAGGAGATGAAAAAAACCATCTCATACAAAATTCAATTATGTTATGGTTTCATCGATTTTTGTCCCCCAGGCTATTATCTGGTAACTTGTTATTGGAACCTGTTATTAAAAGATAACAGTAACATGATAACCTGTTATTAAAAAATAACAAGTTTAGCCCATCCCTACTTACAAGGTCTTGGTACACCCCTGGCAGGTTTCGACAAGTTTCTACACACGGACACAGAAAAGAGATGGATTAAAGGAGGGAAAACGGCTTCGCCCGAAGGATCAAGTCCTAAAAAACTACCTATTCCACTTAAAATCATAAAATCGCCAAAATCCGACTTACACGGTCTTACACTTTTACTATCAAAATTTTGTTGCCATGAAAGAAGTTATCACTTTATTGAATGATAAAAGCAACTTCGGTCTGACCTTGATCACCAAAATCACCTCGGTTAATATTTTACCAATTCTATAGGTACGTGCACACCCCTCCCAGGGGACCCACGCTTGTTTAACATTATGTTATCTTTATTTCACATTTCCTTCCTTCCTAGCTTCCTATACAAATTACTATCATCTTCTCCCACAGTATACATTCTTTTCACAGTTACTTGAACTAAAAATATTGAAAAAAATCATCAGATTTTTAGACCCAATGGAATTCTCCCCCATCAAAAGAAGGGGATTTTACCCAACAAGGACATTCAATCCAATTTGTGCCACATGCCTATATTCAAAATATCAAAATTGATGGAGACAGAATATATTGAACTTAGGAAGTGGAGATTTGGAGTAGGTACTTGCTTTTCATTACATCTCGATGGCAAGAAACATGTCAAATTGATATAGAGGAGTTGAGTGAAAATATCATGTCTAACAGGCCAATAATGACACTTTTAATAAACACATGGGTTCTTATAAGGAGTCCCTTCTGGAGAAGATCCTAAATTAAAAACAATAAAAAAAAGGAGGCAGTGATGGTGAAATATCAGCTCTTCTACCATGCCAAGGTAGAGGGGAAAATCCAGCTGACCATACATAGTTTTACCCCTTCCCAAGCAACAAGAAAGGTAGGCTAGTGTGATGGTTATACTACGGTTAAGCTCTGCCAGCTCAGTACAGCTCCAAGGACGTTTCCTCTCACCGAATCTCTTTTGGGGCTCTAAGAAAAAGTTTGGCCTTGCTTCAGTAAATTGACAAGGAGGAACCAGTCAAATGAGAAATGACACATTGAAACTCTTTTCACCGTCACACAAAGCACTCTGCAACCAAATTTCAAAGGTAATGAAATCGTGGGAACTAAGAAAGATAAAAAAAGGTATGAGGTTCAGTATTGTCTCAACTTGCAGCTTTACTCTGCCAACCAACCTTAGAAAAAGTAGGGAATTTACCTTTTCGTATAGATAGGAGATCTGGATGCTCGCAAACGCTAGCATCTCAAAAATAAATCAGAATTATCAGCTAAGTCAATTCTCAAATAAAATAAGCATAGAAATTTTAGAATACAGAAGAATGAATCAACATATTATGTACCTTACCTATATGCTGGAAGGAACCTACGTTATTTTGTCTGCTTCGGACCAAGAAATTAAATACCTAGGTAGCCGAGTTGGGAAAATGACATTCTGTAACTAATTTTGTTTTTGGGTATTAATAAGGCTGTAACTACTTAACACCCATGTGTCAAGAGGGTGGAAACCGCCAGAGTCTAGAATCCAATAGAAACAACGGGTATTGATGACATGTGCAATTAGAGTGAATAACTAACTAGAAACTTATTTAGTTATGGCCTTGAAACTGATTTTTTAGTTTCATTAGTAATTAGTTTCTAGTTAGTTATTTACTCCAATTACACAGGTCATTAATTACAGTTGGTTCTATTGGATGCTAGAGACTCAGGAGGTTTCAACCATATAAGGGGTATTCATGGTTGAGCTTGACGAGTTAAAACGTGCTAAGTAGAAA
>JAEMON010000003.1:16921691-16951225 GCA_030264115.1 Lygus lineolaris | reverse complement strand
ATGTGGTAGTACAACAATGGTAAAAAGTTGTATTCGTCTCTTATGAGGTTTTTGTGCACATGCATCTTCTTATTATTGTAATTATTCGTACCTGTAGATATTGAGGAGTAAATTAAAAGTTCATCAGTTTAGGATTTCTTTACTTTAACTATTATTTTACAATATTAATTTTTGGCGGTACCTACTTAGTTGTGGAGGAAATGTTCAAAACTAAGTTGATTAAAAATTTCGGGAGAAACCCTCGTGAGACGGAAGCTAAAATTGGACGCCGACCCAGCTAAGGAAAATCGGTCAGGATCCGCATTCTGCTCGGCTGGGCGCCCCGAAACAAGGGGAAAACCTTCACACTCTGCATCTTTCTCTGTCCCCCTAATTTACGTATAAAATATTCAAGTTGGTACATTTTTTTATTTCGCTAAATTAAGCGGATCATTGAGCTTATATCTAATTTAGTTTTGCATGATATCAAAAAATAATCAGCATCAAACATAATTATATTATCGTTATTGTTGAACTGAGACTTTTGTTTAATAATATATTAAAGGTTGTTAAGTAAGGATTATCCTCCTTATTATAGGAATATCCAACTAATCCTATCGCGATGAAATTCATAGGTTAGGTATCGTCTTAAAGTCAGCCCCCAACTACCCTCTGGATTTGATCGAAATCGGTCCATTAGCAACTGAGAAACCGGAAAGAGTTTCAGGAAATTCATATTTGTACATGCACGCACGTTACGCATACATAGCTTCCTACCTTTGGTAGTGAAGGATCAAAGGAAATTCTGAAAAACCACTTAAAATCATTGTTATTAGCAGGTTTGGTGAGCTGGCGTTGGTCTCATGAGACACAGAACCGTCAGGTCTACAACTTTTCTTATACCAAAAACAATTTTGGGCAGTTGCGTTGGTCAAAAACGAGAATTTCCGAGGTTTTTTTCTGATGATTTTGCAGCTAAACAGCCATTTTAGGAATAGGAACAAGGAGTAAATTCAGAATCAGCGCAAAATTTCCTATAAATATGGAGTGACGCTCAATGTTTTCCATCTCAGCTCCACTGTTTCCGAAAAATGCCCATGAATTCCCCCCAAGAATTGTAGTAAGTATCGTCTCCTATTATGAAGCCCACTTTCCGTTTTGAGCACTGACCGTAGATGTAGGCCGAGAGGAAGGTGAGGTGGTGGCTAAAGGGTGGTTTGTGGTTTGAGTGGCAGTTGGATAGTTGAGGTATTGACACGACTGTCGATTAGAATACATGTGGCACATGCATTTCCACATCATTGATAAATGCTGCGAGCTGCGGATTTAAGATAGGCCAGAGAGCACGAGAAAATATCAATATCTACAGTGTCAATCACTGCATTTGCCTCTCTTGGCAGTCCTAGCATGGGGCGATGGAACAAGTAGTTCCTATCTGCGAAGGGAACCACAAAGAGCTGCTGCAACCTGGTTGGGTATACAGGCACCGACAAGCCCACACGAGAGAGGAGATCGGGACAGTCGATCTCGCCACGGATGAGCCTGAAGAAGAAAGTGAGGTCGTTGACCCTCCTCCTGGCTTCCAACGGCTCCAAGCCATGAGCCGCCATGAGTGCTTGACAATCGACCTGGCCGCGAGGTATTCGCAGCCTGATTGCCAGGAAACGGAGGAATCTCCTTTGAATCTTCTCAAGGCGATCGATGTGGACTGCATAGAGTGGCGACCAAAGTGTGCTGCAATACTCAAGGACCGGCACTACCAGGGACTTGTAGAGTAGGACAATGGCATCCGCATTCACACCTCCGCATTCCGCACGTGCACACCTCTTCAAGAAACACATGGCATCAATGTGTGCAGTAAAATCCAGCTGGGAGTCTAGAAGGACCCCCAGATCACGAATCACAGAGTTCCGGGCAAGTGGCGCTCCATTGATCAGGTAAGGATGTTCGTAGGTATGCTGAGTTCTACTGTAGGTCGTGACGCTGCATTTTGCTGGGTTGAGACTCAAGCTATTGGTACAACACCAACCGAGAAGCGAGTCTAAGCAAGACTGGAGTCGAGCACAATCCCCAGGGCACTCAATTGCGCTGTAGAACTTGAGGTCATCTGCGAATACAAGATACTCAGCATCCCCCATCACTGTCTGCACAGAGTTCATCATCAACAGGAACATCAGCGGCCCGATGTTTGAACCCTGCGGCACGCCCGAGGGGGCCAAGAACGGATCCGACACAACACTTCGGTAATGATGGTTTCTCAAACTGTTGATGGTCCAAACACGATGCTGAGGTTCTTTCAATGGAAAAACGACTCCAAACAGTAGAAAATAGCGATCGAAAAAAAAGCGTACAGGGGAAAATCGCGGTACCAGGGAAGAACGACCTAACGTTGGAACCCCGCTACCAAGTCCAAACCCTTCACTAGTGTAATATACAATTTTACCTACTACCAGGTATAGTAAGTAAAGTAAAATAAGTTTCCTCCGTTACCCTGTGCCTACTACCTTGCCCCTACCATCAGTGTTTCCAACCATGAAGTTACCTATTGTTTCTTGTGCTTCTTTGACGATGAAAATAATTGTTTCATTGTTTATTGTATGTTTTGTACCTGATGATTGGATGAAGTAGTCCCGAAAACTGCTTAGTAAATAAAATACTGTGATAATGTAAAGGTAATATTTTTTGAAAAAAAAAAAAAAAAAAAAAAAACCTACTCGATCCCCAGACTTGGGTCGTTCTTCCTCTGTGCTCTTCGTCTGCAAACTGTATTGCCGGTAGAGTGAATCGGACGAGAAAAAAACAACTTCAACTTTTTAAATGCATTATTTCAAAAAAGCCTAAGTGTGAAATTATTCTCTGAGAAAGTACCTACCTAAAATGTATGAAAGGAATTGAATTTATTGTTGCAAATTAGTTGGTAAGTTGTAGAATTGATGCATCATGAATTATTTTGTTGTTCTGGATAGAAAGGAGAGTTTAATCACGTCGCTTGGCTAAAATTGTTATAAACAGAGATTGTAGGTAATAAAGCTAGGAAACCCGCCAACACATTCGTTGAACTGAGGGACAAGAAAAGTCCAACATTGTTGTCATTTTTAAGTATCGTTTTCTCTATCGTCAAAATAAGTCGGGATGGGCAAAATATTTGCACACTGGAGGGACCCAGAGCGGTGATGCGAGACGTCCTTGACCACGAACGGGAGTCGAAGCTGATTATGCGTGAGTCGAAGCTGAGTGTGCGTGAGTCGAAGCTGATGCCACAAGAGTCCAGGCTGGTGCAATACGACGCGAGGGTCATTCAGAACGAGAACAGGTTCATTCAGAGTGAGGCCAAGCTCACCCATAATGACTACCGGCTCGTACATCATGAGTCTAGACTCACCCACGAGCTCAGACACACGCTCGAGTCCAAACTCTATCAACACGAGTTTAGACACCATTACGAAAGCCGGCAGGTTCATAACGAGTACGGGGCCCACCACGAGTCCAGACTCACCCACGAGCCCAGACTCACCCACCACGAGTCGAAGCTCATTCAGCACGAGTCGAAGCTCATCCAGCGACAGCTGTACTTCAAAGAGAAAGCCCGATCGCGGAAGATGCTCCTCGGCTGTGTCATACCTTCCGACGCCGGCTCCGAAGTCGGACGGAGTCGGCCGTCGTCCGTGTATCGGCAGCGGGAAGTCAAGTGCTGGCGGAAGCACGTCGTGTCGACGGACAGCGGCTACTCGGGAGCGAGCCAGAGACAGAGCGAGGCGGAAGACTCAGAACTACCGACGATCATCGCTGACGTCGGCCCCGCAGTATGCCTCAGACTGCCTACCAAATGCCGGAAATGTCGACGCTACAGGTCAGAATATTCAGTAGTTTTTTAGTTTTTGCGAATTTTCGAAGAACATGAAGCTATTGGAATGGGTTCAAGAATTTTCAATGCACATTTTTGAAAATTTTCTTCATGGAAATCCGTTTCAGACCATTCTAAAACGATTCCTGAAATTTAACACTTTTTCACAAATATGTCACTCCCGACGATATCTAACCCTGGAATCGAGATTAAAAAACCAAAAATTCCTAAAATGTCAATAATATTAAAAGAAAGGATGAGTTCGTTGGCTATAATTCTTGGAGTACCTACCCCAAGGGGTCAAATTTTGAAAATGTAGAGTTAAAAATCGCTATTATAACGTGTTTTTGAAGATTTTGGTGTAAATTACTCGTACCATTTTAAACATAGGGACATAAATATGGTATATTCGGAATCAGCGTGAAATTTTCTATGAGAATCCCCCACCAAATCGGTTAAAATTATTCTTTGAAAATTCGCTCATTAACTCATGCTGCACGAATGGAAGTTTTTTGATGTTTATTTGGTTTTCAGGAGCGAAATGAAAGACGCGAGCTCGCAGCATAGCCCCCCGCCGTCGGACGACTCGCGGCCGTCGAGTCCGCTCACGGAAACGCTCATGTCGTTCGTCGTCGAGACGCCCGACGTCCTCTCGCTGCCACCGCCGGACTGGATCTTCCAGTGTCGGGTCGTCCGAGACAAAAACTCCTTCGGAACCAACTTTTACCCGGTGTACCGGATGTACCTCGAGAGGGACGCCAAACCCGAGCGGCTGATGCTCGTCGCGAGGAAGAGGAAGAAGTGCGGCACGAGCAAGTACCTCATCCTCACGGGGAGCGACGACATGTCCCGGAAGAGCTCGAGAGTCGTCGGCAAACTCCGGTCGAACCTCGTCGGGACGCGTTTTAGCCTGACGACGTTAACTAGGACGTCGGATCCGGCCGACTCCTGCCTCCTTTTTTATGAGACCAATATACTAGGTAAGATTTTAAATTAAATTTAAATTCCTAAATGAGCGGGCGTTTTTCAAAATCTTCACTTTGTCCATTTTGGAAACCTCTTCGGGAGTTTTCATGCAGGAAAACTTCCCAGTCATGCAGCGTGAGATAATGAGCGAATTTTCGATGTTTGCTCTATAATTTTTCCTCTACTTTATGGGGCGTTCCCATAGGAAATTCTGCGCAGATCCCCAATATACCTACCACGTTCCTTCACTTGAACTGGTAATTTTTACCGACACCTTGATTTAAAAAATGAGTTTTTAAAGCGGTTGATGACCTTTTTTCAACATTAATTTCACCCCCAACCAAAACTATGCAAATCATTACACAACGGTTTAATATTTTCTATATAGATCACCCATCAGTAAGGACCCTATTTGTATACTGTAAGTATAACGCAAGGTTCACAATCGACGAGTAGGTACAATGAGTATTGACATACTTACCTGTAATTATTATTATCCGAGAGGCGTAGTAGGTTTTTTATTTAACGTTATTATGTAACTAAGGAAGCTTGTAAATGTAAACAAGACACTAGGCGGCATCGAAAAAAAGTTGCATTTAATCAGCTGATCTTTGAACGCTAAATCGGCCTACTAAGGAAGAAATGCGATTCACACTCATATTCCTGCTGTTTTTTCCATTCAACTCTCAAGTCCTTACAGGGAGCGAACGGTTGGTCCTAAAATTCTCCGCAAGGTCTCATTCGACGCTAGAAAATGTGTTCTATTCGAAATCGATGGAAAAAATATACCTTCCTATTCGAAGTTTTCGAGCTGGGGCGTTTTGAAAATTCCATCCCCTATTTTCTAGCCCTTAGAGATGACTGATGGTAACGCCAAGCTTCGGGACGCAACTAGACTCCAAATGGAGCCGGTATACCAAATTTCATTAATTATTTGGTCCATGGTAACTGTAGAAAAGACGGCGTACGGCGAACGGACGGTCGGATTTTTTAAATTCGATTTTTGGATTCTACGTAGGTACCTTGAAACGTAAAACATCAGATTTGAAGGGGCGGGGGGGTTTAAATTTTTTCAAAAAAGTGCTCGATTCCAAAGGTACATGATTGAAAATAGTAAACCAAGCAAGCAAGATATTGGCAAGTGGATATTTTGATTTTGGAGCACAAAATTGTTTGTCACTCATCAGGACATGCCAACAATTCTAGGAAAAGGACGCTTTTCCCGGAATTAAGGCAAGCTCGACCCTTTTATTGACTTGACTGTAATGAAGAAAATTAATAAATTGTTTAATGTCCAATCTGGTTAGGAAAATGTCCAATTAGGTTTGGAAACGCTATATTATATCGCATGTTTAATTATATAAAAATCCTATCCCTATAGTTCCACAGGACGTGTCCTTTAGCGGTCCTGAGAGTGCCTTTAGGTAGGTATGTATTTTGGAATGAATACCTACTATATTGAACTGAAAAAACCTATACATGTTTCCGAATTCAAGGAACAAAAGGGCCCCGAAGAATGAAAGTATTTCTCCCGGAGAATAGCGAGGCGCCGGTGGACCTTCTGGAGCGCTACCGTCGGCAGGCGATGGACGGAGTGATCCAGCTGGTGAACAAAGAACCCGAATGGGACAAGGAAACTCTGTCCCACGTCCTTTACTTCGAGGGAAGAGTCACGAAAAGCTCTGTCAAGAACTTCCAACTCTGTCACCCACCAGAGGAGGAGGTATTATAATATTTTTTTTTAACAATCACTTAATCATTAGGTGTCATAATATATTATAGCATTTGCCAAATTTAGTTTTTCCCTGTCAAATTTGATTTTTTCCCGATCAAATTTAGTCAAGTAAGCCCTTACAATAGGACTTACCTTTCGATTGGGAAACAACTAAATTTGATTAAAAAAAAAAATTGGGTCGGGGAAAAAATAAATTTGACTGGGAAAATGAAATCATTGAATGAGTTTGGTGAGAGCTTCCCGGTATTAGGTAATAGGTATTAAATAACATGTATCAGGTATTAGGAATAAGGTTTCAGGTCTCAGTTATTAGGTACCAGGTTTTAAGTTCGTTACCCACCTATTATTCAAAAATATATTAGTTCCATTATTGAAGTTGTTAGGTGTGTCACAATAGATCAACCTTGGTCTAAGTGACAAAAGGCCTGTCCCGTCCCAATAGAATTAAAAAGAAGTTGTTAGGTACAGAATAATTTTCCAAAGAATATTTTAAACAATTATTCATTGCTTTTTATTTAATTTATTCATTTTTTACATTGAGCATTCGATTTTTTATTCAAAGTATTACAAATGCAGATTTTTTTGTTTTTAAGCAGTAAAAATTTAAGTGAAATGTATCAATTCGATATAATTAGGGAAACTTCATTATGTCAAACCACGAAATCAGGTATTGTGGTAATTTTGTAAAATCTGCAACATTGGATAAAATTGTGTAATATATATGACAATCCAAGAAGTTAATTTTCTGCGCTCTATTCTGAGCCTGAGCTTAACAAGTAACTTGGAGCCTGTTTCCCTCCAACCCTGAACCAAGCGATCTTGTCCTATCCCATGAATCAGTAAGAAATTAGCTGACTTTAGTAAATTTTCACGGAATTCCCTGACATTCCCAGGTTTTACCTGAGTCGCAACCACCCTGACCAAGTGTTCCATGATTTCAATGAATATTTTCTTGGGATAATAACCCTATAATGTTACCTATTATGTATCCTCACTCTCACCCCACACATCAATGCAACTATTAAGGGAACTACCACAATAATGATGATGGGTTTCTACCTGAACCGCGTATTTTTGTTTTAATGGATGGAAACTGCATTTGATTGCATAGGTAAGGTATATTGTATTTAATCAATTCAAGCAATTTGGAGTACCTACTTTATGGTAGCGAATTAAAAAGACCTGCTAAGTAGATGTGGCACATGTCTCCCTCTGTTTCACTAACTTTCACTAAACTTCACGATCGAGTTCAATCCTCAAACTGACAAACACCAACATGATTGAGAATATCCCTTCCCCCCTCATTATGTCGATGTTTGTATTTGCACTGTGCCAGTGTAGTGATCCGAAAAATTCTTGAAATTTTCATCATGATTTTCACAAATTGTAGAAGTATTTGCGTGGTGCAGACAGACAGGGATAATATAAATTCGTGATGGGGAAAAATTGATCACCCCTCAGCTACCAGTTAAAACTTCTGCTACCTTTGGTAGACTCGGAAGCAAAATACGTTATACGGCTATGAAGTATGTAATTGTAATTATTCGTCCTACATACCTAAGTCGATTTTTCCAAATATATTAGTTTTTAGTCTCAGCTCCCAGCACTTTCCTAAGTACCGTTATCATAAAAACTAGTCAATAACGATCGCCTAATCGATGGGTCCCGCAGAATCAGAAGGGATTAGTAAGTACGTGTATATCTCACCTCCTGCGACTACCTACTTGTCCAACCTCTCCAATTAGTCCTACTGGGTACAAAAATTCGCTTGAGATCGAAGATCACAATAAAATATCATTACAGTCGCAAGTCCATGTCAATGTTGGGTGTGGAAGGCATCGGAAACCCGAGTCATAAACGACCGGGAAGCATGGGGTACCTACCATTAAAGCGAAAAAGGAAACATCGGTTGATACCCTTCAATTTGCCCTTATATTAGTCCTCCTACAGTTGGAGGATGACTCATGACTCGGTAACTGAAACATAATCCTCCACAACATAATGGTGCAGCTGATGTGAGCTGAAATCGGACTGTCTATTATTCAATACCCCCTACATCATACTGAGATCATACCAATAATATGGGCTGTGAAAACTATCCAACGATGGGAACCAGTTTTTTTTAGGTTATTTACTTCATGTTCTTCTCTTCTCGCAGGTTCTGCTGCAGTTCGGAAAAATCGGGCGAGACGAGTTCACGCTCGACTACCAGCGGCCGCTCAACGCGGTTCAGGCGTTCGCCGTCGCTCTCAGCAGTTTTGATTACAAAATCGCTTGCGAGTGAGCGGCATGAATAAATGATTTCAAGAAACCTGATGTCATCTTGTATCGACTAGCGGAGACCTGCTCGCTACGTCTACGTTTCCATTTCACCCCAAGCGAATTAACCAGAACTGTTTGGCTCAATATGTATTCGTTTTGGCAATAACAGAGTTGGGGTTGGGGGGATCCATATCAGGTACCATTTACTCCTATGCTCACCTACCCGCTCACATAAGTGATATTTCCTTTACCCGGTGCACGAGGCTCGGCAAAAAAAGTGGCCGTAATAAGGGGCTAACATCCGGACTGTCTCTTTTAATAGATCGTCAGCCTCCAACGATAGATTCTTTTGCAATGGTCAAGCTTCTCGGTATACAGGGTTTCCATATATATAATTGGGCGGTAGGCCAGTTCAGGAGCTCCGAATTTGAGCAATATTGGTCCAATAGGAACTGAGAAACCGGAGTTTCAAGAAAATCAAGTTTGCGCATGCCAGTGCGACGGCGATGAAATTAATTGGGGAGCATCACGGGGCTAATCCGCACAATCCCTGAAAATTTCATACACATAGGACCGTAATTTCAGAGATGGCCATATTCACATTCATAAATACAAATAATGAATATATTCACATAGCGATTCACATAGCATTCATATTCGGAGAATATGAATATATACACAAAGTATTTTCCTTGAATATAGATATTTATGAGTATACTCACATTTTCACCTGTAAATATGAATATATTCACAGGGGAAAATGCGAATATATTCAGATTTACAACTGTGAATACGAATATATTCCTATGAGAATCTGTGCAGTGTATTCACACGTGTAAATGTGGATATATTCATATTTTTCTATACTCACGGGAAATATTTTGGTGAATATCGTCATATTCATAGAAAATTTGCTGTGTGAATGTATTCATTATTTGTATTTACGAATGTGAATATGGCCATCTCTGCGTAATTTCGTAGTTTTGCCTGGGACAAGGAAGTGACCGCAGACAGACACGCGACCGAAATCGTTCAGAAAGCTCTGAAACCCCAGAAGAAAGTGGACATTTTGATTTTGGAGGGCACAATAATTATGTCCTCCATAATTATTATGTAATCTTGCAAGAAGTGAATAAAAATTATTTTTATTCACTTCTTGCACGATTACATAGCTCACTGAATTCGCTAGTGCGGGAGAAAAATACACCAATGAAACTCCATGTTTCTTGGTGGATAGGTAATGTTTAATCAAACACAGTAATACAATTAATAAATTAATCAGGTAAATAAGAGTTAGCTCAAGGAACTATTTATCTATGTAAATTGAAATTTCTTCCAACACACCAACCAACTATAGTCTGCAACTACGTTCCCTTTTCATCTACTGTTTATAGGTTTCGTCGGCCTCCAATACAGGTGGAGGTAGGAAGTCGCTTTTGTTGAAAAAAGCGCCCTTAAAAGGTGCCCAGCTGTGAGCGGGAGTTGATTTCTCCCTTTCATCCTTCCGTAATTTGTTTTCCTCGTTGAGTTTTCCTGTCGAGTTTCTCGAACACCTCTTTTAGGAACAAAAATCCAAACCCCTGAAACTTATTCCCAGACGGTAACTACCATATAAATTATTCATACTTTCATTTTTATACATGAAATAATATTCACTCACCTTCATCTTATCTCCACATCACATAATTCAGTAATTTGTGTTTATTCCTTTCTTTGGCGCAAAAGGGGTTCACCGAAGTTTCTGGCCAAGTTATAGGTTGAAGCGAAATATCCTCACTCTCCTCTATCACATATTATCGACGGTACATCACAACCGAAAAATTGGTAAATCACGTCATCACGTATGCACTATTAGGTGTTTAATAATGATGGTATCACCCGGTAGCGTTGTAAGAGCATGTAAACGCTTCGAGTGAGGGAATTTCAAGCCCCACCAAGTACTCTCTATACGTACTTTTGTTGTTATTTAGTTTGCAATGATTTGTGACTCGTACAGCTGGACCGATTTTTCCATGAGATGTTTCTCAAAATCATGGGCAAGTAGGACAGAAGTCCTACACCCTCATATCATCGTGAAATCGGCGATCCTTATTAAAGTTGATATAGTAAACACGTTCGTTACTAAGGAAAGATCGTGCGATTTCACAACTGTTTACGTCCAATTGGGACGTAATAGTATCCAGCAAAAATATTTTTTGTGACGGTTCCAACGTTACCAGAACGATTTCTGTAAGTTGAGCCGATCAGATTCCATTAATCATGATAGATCGTTAAAATGTCGTATTGAAAACATCGTAGCTTCCGTTGATTATAACGTAGGGCTTACAATTTATTATGGTTGGTAGTTACAATCTGATGATTGTATTGTTGCTTGAAGAATACTTTACCTACAGCTGAAGTACCTACGCTAAGTCGGGCTATCCGTGAGTGGCTGTGAAAGTCTGCACCGGACGATTGAATCCGTTTATATCCAAAGTTCAAATTCCACCGGGGTAAAAGGAAGGCTTTGAGAGATCTAATGAGATGAGGCTGGGTCCAAGAAAACTGACTTTTCAAGAAAAATGATTATGTGATGGTGGACTAAGTATGTAAAAATAAAGTGTCACATAAAAATGTTCTTTCAAGTCGTGAATACAACAACCGAGAAAGAACTGAGTTGTTTGTCTTGATATCCATAGCATTCAAGCTAGAACATTTATATTACATCGATCCTAAAAAGAAAGAATAATAAACTAAGTACTGGATAAACTTAATACCTATTGGCTCAAGGAAGAATTCCTAAGCTAAAATGGAGGTCTTAACAGAAGAGTTAACTGTTATCAAACCCAGCTCAAATTACGATAAATTTTGTGCATCCAAATAAAGTAAAATAACACTCAAAATCACTCAAATTTTGGCAGTACTACTTCATCTTCAGGCAGTACTACAACCAATGGACTCAAGTTGAAAGAGTGAAGAGCCTAAATGAAGTCCTAAATTTATGACTAGTAGAAATAAATCAGTCACGGTAATATCCATAGTTGTAAAGGCCGCGAACGAGCCATTATCTAACAGCAGGGCCTACAGGAACACTTTGACAAACCTGAATAAAAAATATTGCTCTTTCAACTTTTTATTCTAGGGTGGTGAGAATCGCAGATATTCCTATTGTTGAGAGACTGTGAAATTCACCCTTAAACGGCCCTTGGTAAAAGGAGCTCTAAAACAGAATGGTCTAATATACCGGGGTCTCGTTGCTATGTGCTATCTCGCCTTGACCTCAGAACACTTTCCGGGGAGAACATGTTGTAGGTGAAAACGAAATAGAATTCACGAGAGAAACTAATATAAAGTACATATTTGCAGCACAACGACATTATACCTACTGTGTAATTGTCAAGTCAAATTCACATTTCAGGGAAATTTTCGGAAAGATTGCAGCTATTGCAACGACTTCGAGATTGATAAAATGAAAATTTAAAAAAAAAAAAAAATTTCTTCGTAGAAATTCGATTCCTGAAGTTTATGCTTTATCGTGTAATATCTACTTATATACCTGTCTGTGTACATGAATATAATAGTATGTGTTTCTCCAGATGATATCTCACCTAATATGTATGCTCTATAAAATCCATGAAAATTTCTAAAAGTCATAACATTTATAAAAATAATGATTAGCTCGTTGTCCAGAATTTTTTTAGTTCTTTCGGGGGTCAAGATTTGAAAATTTAGGTAAAAATATGCGATTTTAAAAGTAATTGGTGTAAAAAGTGATTGGAGGACTGCCCTGAGCAAACCTCCCAATGGTACCTATTCCCTGGTGTTGCTGATCAGCTCACGTATAAGAGGAAGTAAGGTGCAGAATACAATCTGGTGCAGTTCGTTCATTACCATTTTTATATAGAAAAACGCTGCAAATTATTACACAACGGTTTATTATTTTCTGTAAAGATCGCCCATCTACAAAGATCCTATTGACATAAAATACACACCTACCGAGAGGTTCACAATCATCTCTTGGCGACAATGAGTAGGTACCTTCTTGTAATTATTATTATCGGAGAGTTGTATCATTCATTCTTAGAAATTCAGTAACTAAGGAAGCTTCTGAAAGTAAACAACAAACTTGGTTCAGTGGAATCGAAAGAAAGTTGCATTTGAACAGCTGATATTTGAACTGAGATTTTGCTTACTCGGGAAGAATTGCGATTCGCACTCGTGTTTCCGCTCTTTTTTTCGTTCAACCCTTAAGTCCTTACAGGGAGTGAACAGTTGGACCTAAAACGCTCCGCAAGGTCTCATTCGATGCTAAAAATTGTGTTCTATTTTAAATCGAAGGAAAAAATCTACCTTCCTTTTTGAAATTTTGAGCTAGGGCGTTTTGAAAATTTCATCCCCTATTTTCTAACCCTTATAGAAGACTGACAGTAACGCCAAGCTTCGCGGCACAACTAGACCCCGAATATGGCCGGTATATCAAATTTCATTCATTTTGGTCCATGGTAACTAAAAAAAGTGCCGTGTACGGCGGACGGTTCGATTTTTGGATTCTACGTATCTTGAAACGTAAAACCTCAAATTTTGAGGGGGGTTCATTTTTTTTTTCGTGCTCGATTCCAAAGGTTCATTATTGAAAATAATAAACCAAAAGTACCTGGTTCAGTTCTACCATTTATAGCAACCTGCGGTGCAGTGAGGGCTATGCAGGGACGAGAAAACCGATGTACTGTGCCGACTGTGGCATGGGTATGGAGTCAGCTGGTCATTAACCAACGAGGGGGAAGATGAACCGTATTAGAAAGTGGATAATAAGGACTCTGGACAAAATACTGAAAAAAAGGAGGGAGTACTTAGAGTTATCTATCAAGGACACACATGATCCTTACTCTAGTGAATCACAATGTATGTATATCGAATGTTTAAAAGGTCAGTTTCATTTTGGAATGCAATGAGCCCTAGTCTTTGGTTATTTAATTTGTAGAACTTTAACAATAACTTGAACAAACCGTTTACCTTTGTTCACGACAACAACCTAACCTGTTGCTATAACATACGAAATAATAATTCCATTTTTAGAATTAAATTGATTCGAGATATTGTGCTGGACTTAATATTTCATTTTATTGGGCCAGGCAAGCAAAATCTAATAAAGAAAAAAAAAAAAAAAAAACCAACAGAACTCACCTCCACCCAGTTCGGCTCATCAGGTCTTTTCTGAGCCGCTGCCGGAAATCATCGGAATTTTCTCGCTCACGATTCATGGCGGCTCCTTTCTCATCTATCGGAGTCGCTACTCCCTGCAACACGGACAAAACCATTTTACAAAACTTTGCATAGTGTGATTTACATAGGTATATTATTATGGTGGGTACCTACTGAAGAGGTATTGAACAGTTTTTCAAACTTTTCCCTGCAATTTTTTTCTGTTTTCGTAATTATTCTTCATTTTCAAATCTCGAGAAATTTGGAGTTGTAAATTTCAATAGTTGATAGCTCTTCATGATCGAATAATAGAAAGAACCAGGTTTTGCTTATGGTTCGATTTGTTGTTTGTTGACCTCGCTTCAATCGCATTCCTCTTTTGCCTGTGTCCCGTACCCTCATGAGACCGGACCTTCTCTGAAGGTTTAGTTCTTTTAACATGATGTAATTAGCTGCTTACCTATATATATATAGTTTAATCAAATGTTGGTTGGTATTCCATGTTGAAAGTTTTGTTGTAAATTTATACGCCTGTTGATAGTTATTTTTTGAAGAAGAACGCAGAGTGCGTCCGAAATATTAAAAATTAAAGGATGAACTAAAGATTATTATCCTTTTTCCCCACCCTGCCGCATTCCGGCTAAGAGAGAACAAATAAAATAAAATGAATATTAAATCTGATGACTATCTTATGATTTGATGAGAACAGAATACACATTTGCAAGGGTAGATGTGGAAGCCATGAAACTTATGAAAGTTTGCGGAGAGTAGCTATTTTAGGGATATTTTAGGAATCAGCACAAAATGCCCCTAAGAATAGGTCTTAGAATAATTTTGTCCATCTCGAATCATATTTGGCCCCATTGTGCGCCCGTAGGACAGTTAGTTTGGGGGAATCACGGTTTGACGGGATTTCGCATTTTCGACTTCAAATTCGGATTCAGCACCCTTGAAACCCCCTCATTTACAATTTTCAGCGGCGGGCGTGTGGTTGACGTCATCTGTATATTTTTTTGCGGAAAGTGTTTTCGTTTACTTCCAATCATCGGATTCCCCAGATATAGCACCTTTTTGGAAAGCTCACACTAAAATGTTTCAGTTTAACGAATAAAATGGGACGGTCGGAATTGCCCATCATATTAATTTATTATGCTAGTTCACGCCCACGTATAGAAAATATATTTAATACTCACAGCTGTATCATCCAAATTGTCATCCGGCTGTTCTTCATGGACTGTGCCGTTCTTTATCAAATCGCCTTTGAACTGAAACAAACAGAAAGAATATACATAATTTCTTATTTGATAAACACGAGAAATTATAAATAAAAATAAACGTAATTATTAAGAGGCGTAAGTAATGATGCAAAATTATTTCAAATAGGTACCTACTTGTAAATCACGAATGATCACGAGGTAACTCATAAATAGTGGATCACTCTCGATATTTTCAGTTTTTTTTTTTGTCTTTTAAAAGTTGAAGTCCTAATTTTTAATGCCGGCTCTTAAAAGCACCATCATTTTTGGAACGCGTCAATCCTCTCTTTTAAGACAGGAACTCCCATGTTTTGCAGATTCGAAATGACGTGAAATTTCATGGATTTGAATAACCAATCATTTAAAATGTTGAGTGTTAAGAAACGTGAAATTATGTCAGGGGTTTATAGATGTATTCAAATACCTACCTGATATGAAACGCGATTTTAGAGTAGGTATTTCTTCATGTTTAATAGATAGTAATAACCATTTGTATATTAGCACATAATATCAAACTTGTAGAACTGGATGTTTTTTTTTGCCAATGTAATTTATTAGGTTAGGTATGCTTGATTTTAGAAGCAACCCTGATACTATTGGAAAAATTCATATAACCATCAAGTGATTCAGCGAGATAAATTACACCGAAATCAAGATCTTCAAGGAAACACAGACCATGGTATTATTGAGAACCCAAAAAATAAACGAAATTGAGAGAGATGAGCCAGTATACTGAAGGCACTCCCTGCACCTACTCACCTCATATAACACCTACTACTTTATTATTTCTTCTTGCTTGATCGGAAAACAGACCTAAGTTCACTCTAGCATAAATACGGTTTATCTCCGTATTTCTTTCCACTCCTAGTACTCCCAAACCCCATTCGAACAGGCCCTACGGGCATCACCTGCGGTAAAGCCGTCCGTGGGAGTGAAGGCTGTTTCACTGTTCTCCGTTTATGAGAGCCAATCCCACGCATTTTCCTCCCAGATAGGTCTGAATGTTTAGGAGCGTTTTCGTTCGAAGGGATGAAATCGATTGCTCGGTGAATCGAATCCCGGTGGGACAAGACTCCACCCATTGAACGAGAAATTGAATTATATAATCGATTTACGGAGCAGTAAAACCTTTTTCCGAGCTTCTAAACTGGGATTGGCCATCGAATGCTGTTCACTTCATTATTTCCGCCGGAACGAAAATGAAATGAACTAAATGAACGAGCAGTAAGCATTAACCCTGCTGGCCAGACATCCACAGGTGCACATTTACCAAACCGAGGGTCAGGTGGGATAAGCGGAAACTGGAGGTAAATGAAAATAAACGATACAACCACCCTTGCAATAGGTATGTATAGTATTAATAAAACATTCTCGTAGTTTGGAGAATTGATGAAATCTCTCGTCAATGTTTTCCGTATAAGTTGCAAGAGATTGACTGGTTAGAGAGAGGGTTCCCTCTTTTGGTTTATCATCTTCAGTAATTTAATGATCAAGAGATAGATAAAGACAGATTAAAGAGAAAGATAAATTATTTTTCACTATCACCCGTTTTATGGGAAAAGCGAAGTTGTTATTAAGAGGGGAGAGGATACAATAAATATGTATATAAGTACAATAATGTATAGTGAATTCGATGTTTCACTTTGCAAGGTGTAAGTATCTACATATATATATATATATATGTTGGTAGTTACTTTCTTAAAATTCATATATCAAATCAAATTTATATATATATCCGATCTTATGAACTATTGGATCAAAACTTCGGAGAAGTGTTCAGTGTTCCATCAGTCCGTCTTCTTCTAGGCATGGGAAATAGAGAACGACATTTTTCAAAGTCACTCCTCATGGAAAACTCCAAAATGGTGGTAGTATCTAGCCTGAATAAACCTCGAAATAGGTAGGTAAATTTCGAAAAATGCCAAAAATCTAGAGGGGTCTGGTTGCAATTACAGGTAGACTGTTTTTTTCTATTTCAAATGATCAACAAGAAAATAATTTTGGGAGGTCCGCCAAGTGGGTAGGTATGGCTAATAGATTTATCGTGTTGAGTAGCATGAATGGACACGAAATAACGATCAAGGTCAAAACAGACGTACAAATACACAACGATTTTTTAGGAAGGTCTAAGATGTAAATATGGGGATGACAATTTTTAATGGAGGAATTAAAAATATGACCTCCCGAAACTGATCAAGTTTTCGCTCCCTCGGTAGCTTCGGAAGAGAAATTGCGAGATTTCACGGAAATTTCCAAAATAAGTATCTAATGTATTACCAGATAAAGACCTCAGTAGGTATCAACTTAAATGATGTGACTTACAGGTTTGTTGACTTTGGTGATGAAGTAGGTCTTTAGGCCGGCCATTCTCAACGACTCTTCCCGCTTCTCCCCGTATGCGGGCTCCACATCGAATTCTCCGTTCAAGAAGCTCAAGGTTTTCTCCGAGATGTGCACCTTCCTTAGCACATAAACAATGCAAATACTTATATTATCACCAAAACAACAATAACATCGCAGTCAGAGTTGGAGAAAAACATGAACAAACTTTTCATTTGTACGTTATATAATCATTGAAATCATCAAAACCAAATAATGTCAAATACAAAAAAAAAAACAATCAACCAAAACTTACATGCTAGGGCATTCCAGAGGACTATTTCAGACTCAGACCTAAGTGACCAAGTTACTTGTCCGGAGGCGTTGTAACGGTACCTAGCATGTCTACAAGATGTGCCTTGAGGACAGGCACAAAGGGGTAAAGGGAAAATATAGAAGGCTGAGGGAAGTAGGTCATATACACCATAGCCACAAATTGAGGAACCAGAATAAGGAGGAACGATCACAGGAGGACATTACAGGAGGAGAAATAAGAAGATGCAGTATCGGATCAGATTAAATAAGTGAGAGTAAGAAGATCAACGAGATAGGCTAAGACCAAGCTACTTCAACTACTATACCCAACGGTAGATAGGTTTTGGTTATCAAAGAATGCCAGTTGCCTGGTTCTTCCAAACATGATGCTGGTATTAAACATGGAACCCTCTCCAACGTGTTTCCCTTGCGAGTGTGATTGTGATGAGCCTGCGACTCGTACGAAATTTCGAGAAAAGGCGGAAACAAGCAACTGGCACTATGTGAGGCTCAAAACCAGTTCGTTTGAGGCAGAGCGCTACTTTTACAACGACAATGGCTCTCGTCAAGTACACCCGATGATCTGCCGTCCAAATGCCGTTGGCAACGTAGTGGTTGTTTTAGAGATCCAGGAACCTTGAGTGATGTGGTGGAGCGTTAGACCCCACGACAAGTTCTAGAAATGCCTGGAAAGGCACTTCTAATTACATCATACCTACTTGATCACGTGGAATAATCGGGAATGGGACCACCACACAGGAGTCGCCTTCTTAGGATTCTCTGATTTGGAAGGGTACCAGTGAAGAAGTATGTGATCCACCAACGAGGACAGGAATCCTCTGCCTTTACTCCTGAAACTATGGTCAGCTCAGCCTGGTGTCCCCTAGCCCAAGTCTGTCTGATCGTGGCAGAGGCATTACCGGGTCTAGGGGCCAGGAGCAGGAGCAAGTAGTGTTCACCACTCGCTACCTCATGGGTATCAGGTTGGGGACACTAGTTTAGAGATCCAGGAACCTTGAATGATGTGGTGGAGTGTTAGCCCCCGCGACAAGTTCTAGGATTGCCTGGAATGGCATTTCTAATTATATCAAACTTGGTCACGTGGAATAATCGGGAATGTGTCATCCACAGGACTCGCCTTCCCAGTATCCCTTCCCTCCGGAGGATTCCTGTCCTCTTTGATGGACTACATTCTTCCTCACTGGTATCTACACGTCAAAATCAGATCGTCCTGGGAAGGCGAGTCCTGTGGTGGACACATTCCCGATTATTCCACTCGACCAAGTTTGATATAATTAGAAGTGCCTTCCCAGGCATTTCTAGAACTTCTCACGGGGTCTAAAGACTCTACTACATCTCTCAAGATTCCAGAATCTCTAAATTGGTGACCTCAACGTAATATCCGTGGAGTGGCATGTGGTACACACTTGCTCCTGACCCCTGGACCTATAGTACTGCATCTGTCATGATCAGACAGACTTAAACTAAGGGACATGCTGACCATAGTCTCAGGAGTAAAGGCAGAGGATTCCTGTCGTCCTGAGCCACAATATACTTCCTCAATGTTACCCTTACCCGTCGAAATCAGAGAATCCTGTGGGGGACACATACCCGATTATTCCACGTGACCAAGTTTGGTATAATTAGAAGTGCCTTTTCAGGCATTTATAGAACTTGTCACGGGGTCACCAGTTTAGAGGTCCATGATCCTTGAGTGATAGACCCCGTGACAAGTGCTAGAAATGCCTGGAAAGGCACTTATAATTATATCAAACTTGGTCACGTGGAATAGTCGGGAATGTGTCCACCACAGTTTTCTTTGGATACCCAGAATTATTCGTCCTTTATGCTTTATGTACTTGGCAACACTCCTGCATGTGAGGTTTGGTCAAATCCGGGAGCCTCCTACTTACTTGATAGATCACTCGGCTCCACCCTACAGCATCTTGGCGAAAAGGTAGGTAGGTACTCATACGTGACAACATGAGTTACTCATGTAACAACATAAGGCTCTTGACTGTGAATTCTTCTCGGGAATATTATTTCCCTTTTACTTGTAAATACGTAAGTATTGTTCATGGGTTTCCTTTTGACCACCTCAGGGCTCGTTCTGATCGAAGCATATACTTCTATTCATTGCTCACTTCTTCTATATCCCAGGATTAATCGCAGGCCTGTCACTGCCAGACGCGACTCCCCCCCCCCCCCCCCCCCCCCCCCCCCCCCCCCCCCCCCCCCCCCCCGCCTCCGTCAGAGATCAGTGTATTCATGCTGCCCTGCGGTTCCACGCCTTGAGGATGACACAGGGAAGAGGGATTTTGCACGCTGATAAAATCATGGTATACGCGTATGATCTCGATATTAAATTGGGAGATGCAAATAGAAAAGCTCTATAAAAGTGGGAGTTACTAAGCCCGAGGCGGGAGTTTCCTGTAAAAAAGTAGTTACAGGTAATGCTGCTAGCCTGTAATATTACTCTGGACTCTCAGTTGAATTGTGGGATTCAATTCCGGAGAGCTTCTGCTCATCCAAAAAAGAGCGGTGAGTATAGTTCGTGAAATGGACCAAGGGATAGGTAGCTGTGGGCCACAATTTTGAGAATTAAGAGAGAATCAAGGGCCCAATATTTAAATATGTGAATGCTTGATGTATCTGCATTTTTCATTATGACTGATATCCATAAGAACTAGAGGTGACAGGTATTATACACTCTCACCACACAAGATCCCACAACCTTCTTGTTATCTAGACATTCAGCCCACAAAAAGAGTTTTATGGTACTGCTTCCTGAACCTGAGAGTAAAATTGTTCAAAAGACTGCCCGCCGAGTTGTTAATACTATGTCTAGCTTATATTATTATCACGTTAATATACCCACCATCGAATATAGGGGTATGTTTCTTTCCATTCTATTCTATTCATGCTCTAAAGCAGCAACATTGTTGGTACGCAAAAGATCCTAATGTGTTTACAATAGTAACTGATAGCAGATCTAGAACCCCTTACTATGACTAAAGGGTAAAAGCAGACACGTACCCTGGTAAACCACTGCTCTCCATCTTATTGGCCAATTCCACGTCTTTCGAATAGACGTCGAACTGCCATTGGCGCTGACCCAACACGCCGGCGAGGACGGCTCCCGTGTGGATCCCCACTCTCATGTCCACCGGGGAGTTGGTCTTTTGCTGAACGTATCTGAAATCAAAGGGTCCACAATCATTAGGGATGTGGAACAATATACAATCTGCCCCATGAGGGGTTTTCCTCCTTATTCACAGGGTAATAGGACAATTATGTGGACAAATCGAGATCAATTCGACTCTTACATTGATGTAAAATAGTTATCTTTGACATGCCCAACATTAAAAAATATTTAGTTTCGTGACTAGGTACCTACTGAACATTCTATCGTCACCGAAATATGCCAACGCCTAAGATGAATGATCACCTCTAACTCGATTCCTCATCACATCCCTTCCTTTTACCTTCCAATTTCTTCTCCTTACTTTGTCCCTTTCTCCACAGTGAAGAAGTAAGAAGAAGAAGAAATGAGTTTATTGAGAAATTCCCGTTTATAACAATACCACACAGCTTAATACAATAAACGTACAGCATGGTTGAATTCAACCGTCCGCCGGAGTTGGAGACAATACAACAACAACAAAAACAAAACTTTGAAAACAATTCATTACTTCTGGTCTGAATTTAGAAATTAAATTGCATACCAAGGTAGGATCTGTACTTCCAGGCTGGCGATAATACAGAATTAACTTAGACCAGCCCACAACACCATTTAAAATGTTCAGGGCATCACGCGAAAGTGTGGCCTGGCCAAAAGACTGAGCTCGGAACTCTAGCGGAACTGGGCAGATGCACAAAAAGTGAAACACATCTTCCCAAGCTCTAAGTTACCACGAGAACACTCCTCCCTAGAGCTTATTCCGTATGGTTTACCGTTCGAATATAAAACTTCAGTTCTCAGTCTGAATAGCCTCCACCACCTACCTACATAAGGTGTGTGTACCTACACAATAATTTATTACAACTACATCAACATGGTCAAGTAAATATTACTTCCAACTCTATGCAAGGCATGGAAGTCTTATGATTACTTTCGAAAGGTTGAATATAGGTTTCCTCAAAAAATAAAATTTCTAGGTATTCGCAATTTTTACGTTTTACAGCTCAAGGCTGCGTTTTTCATCTCGGAAATAATTCAATATTTTTTCTAGAGCGTTTGAGTAATTAACAAAAAACTGAAAACAGGACCAAATTAATGTTTTTAGAAGTAATTAGAAGGGGTAGCAAAAGGATGGCGATTCAGAAATAACAAAAATAATTGGAATATATTCATGAGGCCACGGGAGCCAAGCTCTGTTTTTCCTTATGGGAAGCGAGTTAGAGTAAATTTTCAAACGATGCCAATCCATAATTTCAGGGAAAGAGAGATACATTCAGAAGTAGGACTGAGGTTGTACGAAAAGAATAGAGGATTGAGGATGTGAGTTGGATGACGCCTGACTAAAGACGCGAGCGAGCGTCTGAAAAGCGCTAATATATAAACATCTGGTTTTTGGAAGGGCAATTACATCAGTTCTACAACGGATTGAAGTAATTGCCCATCCAAAATCCAGATCAATATGGAGTTCTCCGAACTAAACAAGAAAACACTCATCAAAATTCATCTGGTCTGGAGTAATCCTTTTGGATTATTTATGGCTCGGCGAATTTCACGTTTGCGCATGCGCAGTCTCTAATACTGATCCGAATGTGATGAAATTCATATGGGACCAAGGCCTCACCCCAAACTACCATCGAAATTTCAGATTTTTTGGATCATTGGTTTCAGGTACATAGGTATATGTAATCTCAAGGCGGTTCGCAGAAATGCATTCGCACCAACACACATGCACCCACACATCGAATGTTTCCGACGAATTCCTGTTCAGGATGCTCAAAATGGAGAAATCGGTCGGTTTTACATAGAAGTTACATAGAAATTGGTCCAATAAGTGCGTGAAAACCAAAACACACATAACAAAAGGTAAAAAGTCATTTTTCACTCACGTCAGAAAATAAAAATGATGTGTGATTGTGTAGGTACCTACTTGGAGAAACAACGTTGAGAATCTATTGGATTATGAAGCAAAGAGCGCTATAGGTTCCCTTCAAGAATAAGAATATTTATCCGTTTGTTTCGTCTACATCAAAAGAGAGCGAGATCCGTTTCCTTTATAAATCCTCATCTCTTAGAGAGGCGCTTCGCTTTTATCTCACCAGTAAAAACGGGCGTATCTGCGGAACAATGTACCCACTTCGAAAAACTCCTATCGTGTGATATGAAAAAACGCTGAAAATTATTACATTTACAGGTTTATTATTTTCTATATAGATCGCCCATCTACAAAGATCCTATTGACATAAAATACCCACCTACCGAGAGGTTCACAATCATCTCTTGGCGACAATGAGTAGGTACCTTCTTGTAATTATTATTATTGGAGAGTTGTATCGTTCAGTCTTAGTGAAATTCAGTAACTAAGGAAGCTTCTGAAAGTAAACAACAAACTTGGTTCGGTGGAGTCAAAAGAAAGTTGGATTTGAACAGCTGATATTTGAACGGAGATTTGGCCTACTCGGGAAGAATTGCGATTCACACTCGTGTTTCTGCTCTTTTTATCGTTCAACCCTTAAGTCCTTGCAGGGAGCGAACGGTTAGTCCTAAAACGCTCCGCAAGGTCTCATTCGACGCTAAAAATTGTGTTCTATTTTAAATCGATGGAAAAAATATACCTTCCTATTTGAAATTTGGGCGTTTTGATAATTTCATCCACTATTTTCTACCCCTTAGAGAAGACTGACGGTAACGCCAAGCTTCGCGGCACAACTAGACCCCGAATGGGGCCGGTATACCAAATTTCATTAATTTTGGACCATGGTAACTAAGGAAAGTGCCGCGTACGGCGGACGGACGGATTTTTTTAAATTCGATTTTTGGATTGAAACGTAAAACCTCAAATTTTGAGGGGGGATTAAAATTGTTTTTTCGTGCTCGATTTCAAAGGTTCATTATTGAAAATAATAAACCAAAAGTTCCAGTCATGCTGCATGAGTTAATTAGCGAATTTTCAAAGAATCGTTTTAACCGATTTGGTGGGTGATTTTTATAAGAAATTTAGCGTTGATTCCGAATATACCATAGTATGTAATTCCCATACCCAATAACTAATGTTATAATCACTAATGTCCCTATGTTTAGGATGGTAATTTACGCAAAAAACCTCAAAAAACACGTTTTTTTACCCTTATTTTTCAAAATTTGACCCATTGGAGTAAGTAACCTAAATCCTTGTGGTGGGTTGGAAAGAAAGATCAAAATGAGAAAAATTAGGATATTATTTGTTTCTACGAAAAATGAATCTCCATATTGCGCGGGCACAGCAACTGTGACGAATAGTCACATCGTACCTAATAACGATAGTGCTAACAGTCACTAACTATACAGAGTGTCGATGGGTTCAAACTGAGAAAGGCCAAAAATATTTATAGTCTCTTCGGAACAAAATGTGGATACAAAAATATTTCTCTTCTAAAAACGCGTTAAGGGCAATGAATTATTACAGTTTCGAGGTCTTGTTCGGAAAATCGATTATGTTCATCATGCTCAATTCCTGTTCCTAACTAGAACACCCTTTGGGTCCAATAGTTGATTGATTACACCAAGAAACATCTGGCTCAGGGCGATCCGTTGTTCGGCCAATGTTTATCATCGTATTAATCCTGTTCGTATCATATCTGTCCTGATTAATCCTGTCCATATCCTAATTAATTAAAAACAAACATTTATTTCAAGATGTTGGACGCAAGGCTCGTGATTCACAGTGGTTCGA
The DNA here is from genome assembly GCA_030264115.1 of Lygus lineolaris. Classification (NCBI taxonomy): domain Eukaryota; kingdom Metazoa; phylum Arthropoda; class Insecta; order Hemiptera; family Miridae; genus Lygus; species Lygus lineolaris. The sequence continues at coordinate 16,926,478 of JAEMON010000003.1, read as the reverse complement.
CTGTTTTCAGTTCGCTAATGACTATTCCGATCGCGACGAAATTCATGTGGGCCTTTGCCCCTAGGTATAACAATCTTGACCTTTTCAAGTTTCATGACAATAAATTGCTCTACTTATGATGAGTATACCTATCTATTCTGCTTCCTCTCTACCAAAGGTAGTACGTAAATAATGAAATGCCATGGCAAATAAACTTATAAATTGTGATTAAACCCAAACTACCATAACACGTTAAAGGGGGCTCCGCCAGTGGTGTGAAACATTTTTCCAACTTTTCTCAGCCAATAATTGATCAATTTCAAATCTGTTTTCGGCGTTCTTCCTATTTTTTAATTCTGTAGCACACTATTGAAATTTAAATTTCAAAATTTTCACATTTTGTAATCAATTTAAAATTTAGAATTTGAAATTATGATAGTGCGTTGCCCTGCAGAATTAAAATATGGAAATAATGCAGAAAACAGATTTGAAATTGATCAATTGTTGGCTGAGAAAAGTTGGAAAAATGTTTCAACGGTAAAATGGTAACGGGAGGCGAGGAAGGGGCGGTTACTTTTTTTTAAACATGATGTAGTGAGTGTTAATATTAACTCTGTAATTCCCGAGATTTGCGAATTTTTTATGACGGCTCACACCCTCTGGCCGGAAAACCCTTAAGCGGTCTTGCACTGAAGGGTCGTGACTCATGGCAGGTCAGAAAACCTCTCAACTTGGTGGGTAACAAGTAGGTACCAAGTTGAGTGAAGGATTTGAAATCGAAATCTTCTTCTGACGATCATGGTCAAGGCGATCGAAAAAATGGAAATCGGTCGTTGGCTGTTTGGTCTGCTGAAACGAAAACATAAGGCCGATTCTCTCAAGGCCGAGTATAAGAATACCGGTTAATCGGCAGGTCAGATCCAATTAGGTTTAACCTGAAATGATTTATTTCAACAACTGGAGGTCATCATCGACTGGGCAAACACCGGAAGATAGAATGACCCTTTCTGCACTTTGCCAGGCATTGACCTCTTCTTCCGCACATTCCTGCCAAAAGATTGGAGATGACCAGGCGACACTAATAACATAAATACTAACTTCATCTTACTAATTGACAGTACAGTCACTGTAGACGTAGACTAATTGTGTGGCTGATAGAGACAGCTTAGTTCTCAGACTATTTACCGAGATATCGGGTTACGAGGACGAGTCAACATTGGTCCGTCTTCCGATTCACCCCTTTATATTAGGTTTCTATTGATTCAGAGAGGGTGTAGAAAATCTAATACCACAACTTGGTAGTTGAAGTTCGTTGGAAGTCATCGCAGAGAACGTACACGTAAAACACGATGGGTAATTTCGATTTTGGAGGGTAAACGTTTGCGAAACAGGTGTGAGGCAGGAAAGCATTCTGAGGTAGCGTAAATTGTACGTATTTGTATAGATGCTGCACGTAGATTCCTCTTATCAGAAACAAGATCATTTTTTCATTATTGATAGGTGCCTACTTATAATGATTAGAGATGGATGAATGACGTATTGACATCACAAAATTATAAAAACGACACATTTTGGTATTTTACGACAAAAATACCTATTTTGGTGATCTCACTGGAAATGACTTGTTTTTGAAATATTTTGACAAATTATTCTTTCCCTTTCACCATTGTTTTATTGAACAACCCAATGTAACTAATACTGGACTTGATATCTATTACAATGTAGAACTATGAGCAATGAGTTCTCGATTCAAAACGAAACCAAAACTGATTTCTTTCTCCATTATTTAACCCGGTTCTCTTGTTTCTGAGTAACAGTACATCACCACCGACAGTGGTTACACCTATCAGGAGCTAACAGTCAGGAGCAAGCCAACAACAATGCCCTAATCCTCCAGGCCCTCAGCCGGTATCACCCCTCTAGTAAGCCTCTCTTCTGCTTCTCCTACTTCCCTTAAAACGTATAAGGCACAATTTTGGAGAATTTACGAATTTTTTCCCTCGCGCTATCATCTATAAGTAATAATGGCATTCGTGGAAACAATTATCAGATTGAAGCACTTATTATCTAATAATTGATATCGCTACGCCTTTTTGAATAAGGGAAACTCACTTGATCGCTTTGACCATGGACAAGCCCATGTGTATGGAGAGATAGGCGTGATCGGGCCTCTCTCTGGGGGCTCCACTGATGCAGTAGTAGCAGTCTCCGAGGATCTTGATCCTCAACTGCTCGTACCTCTGCAAAAATAAGAACGTAAAATGAGGACTGGACATTGCCAATCAACATCAGAATTTGGTATGTTATAATCTCAAACTGAAGAAAGTGGAAATACCCTGTCAAGTGGAAATGGCACGTAGCTTCTTCGAGTCCGGAAAAAAATTCAAGGTCAAAAATCAAGAATCAAAACTGTGTGAGTTCAAAACTCTAGATCGAGTTGATGTTTGTCAGTTTAGACCAAATGTCAACACAATCGTGAATGAAATTTACATGAGCGGATGCGTAGAGTGATGATGATTCCATCATAAGCGATATGACGTATGATTCCATCATAGTGAAATTAATATGGGACCTCAAAGAGCTCTAACCGCATTATCCCTGAAAGTTTGAACAACATCGGATGAAAACTCTGGAAGAAATGGCTGTCACAGGCCGACAGACGGACATAGAGCCAAATTTGTTCAGGAAGCTCTGAAACGTGAAAAGCGAGTGGAATTTCAATTTTTGAGGACAAACACTTTTTGGATTCTGAAAGTGAAAACAAAGCTTCCTTTACCTTCGTTATACTCGGAAGAAAATTATCTCAAAATCGACTATATAATTCAAAATAGTTGGTGAACATTTCCAGCAAAATTGGTAGAATAGTTCCGGAGTTATCCTTATGACAACAAATTTCAAGTTTGTGCATGCGCAGTAGCCATCGTGACGAAATTCATCAGTATTCAGGAGTCAGCCCCCAACTACCCTCCGAATTTGAGCAAAATCGATCCATTAGGAACTGAGAAATCGTGATTTAAGGAAATGCATGTTTGTGCATGCGTACAAGCTACTGTTGGTCTGTCGGCTATGAAATTACCTGATAGGGGATCGTCTAGGAGCTAACCCTCATACTCCAGGAGAATTCCACCGAAATCGGCGTAGTAGTTCAACAAATTTCAAGCATCGTCGCAACAATGTTCTATGGACCAAAAATAGCGTAAAACTGCAAAAATATACATTTTCTTCTGTTTCGTCCAAACTTCTGTAACGATTTTGATCGCAGGATTTATTCTTTGATGAAGTTGAAACAACAATACCCCTCATCTCAAGGAGGGGTATATTGAGTTAAGACAGATAGGTACCTCCTTACTTGACTTGTTCGTTTGATTCGAGCTGGGGAAAATAAGTAAGGAACATACTCGTTTTGACATCTATTCAAGAGGAGTACCGATGCACTCTTGTGAACAGATCCTTAGTGTGAAGTCTCGCATCAGTGATGTTTTCACGATAATTCGGTGGGAGATTTTCCCTACCCTCAGCAACCCTGGGTCCGCCAGGCAGAGCGTGTGGGCGGGGTCACTCAAGGACTTTCAGCCATCCACATAGACGTTTAAATAGCAGGACTATTATAGGGTGTTATAAAAGTAGGTACGAATAGGTACCATTTACCCATGAAAAATTGAATCGGTATAAAATTGTATGAGTATATTATTACATGTATTAGCGAATTTTCGAGGAAAATGATGCTATTGCAATGGCTTCAAAATTTTAGTACCTAATGCAAATTTTTGAAAATTTTCTTCATGGAAATCCGTTTCAGACCATTCTAAAACGATTCCTGAAATTTAACACTTCTTCAGATAGGTATGTATATATGTCAATCCAGACGATATCTGACCAAGGAATCGAGATAAAAGTTCTAAAAAAATTTTTAAATGTCAATAATATCAAAAGAGAGAATGAGTTCGTTGGCCAGAATTTTTGGAGTACTCCATTGGGTCAAATTTTGAAAATTTAGAGTCAAAAATCGCTAACAAACGTGTTTTATGAGGTTTTTGGTGTGAATTACCATCTTAAACATTGGAAGATATAAATATGGCACATTCAGAATCAGCGTGAAATTTCCCATAAAAATCAGCAACCAAATCCGTTAACACTATTCTTGGAAAATTCGCTCATCAAACTCATGCTGCATTAATGTTCTTCTCTTGTCTTTCTCTCTATTTTCTTCGAACATTCGCTACAACCCGGAGGCTTTGAAGGCGGAGAAACGCCGAGAAAAAGGAGGAGGTCTCGGAAATCGAAGTCTCCACAGAGCGACTCAACTAGGTCGGACGATAAGCCGGAGGTTGGAGAGGGACTCGAGATTTCAAGGGATAAGGCGCGTGATAAGGCACGGGATGAGGCACGTCAGGCCGGGCGCCCTCGCTTTTCCCAGCTATTCGCTCCAATCCATCATCCTCCGCTCACCCCATCCCGGCGGCGGCGCGGGATTCATATTAAAAGAGGAGGGAAAGAAACTGAGGAGGTCATGTCCCGCAGTCGGTATTTCTGTCATGATCCGACCTCCCGGGAGCTGTCACCCGGAATAACGGGAAATTCACATCCATAACAGTAACTTTTATAACAGTATGCTCTGACAAAAATGAACTCGGAGAGGTCTTTCGATATTTTTGGTCCTTCAACTTCGCTGTGTCCAACTGTGTCTAGGAATGCATTGGAACCCTCGAAGTCCAACTTTAGACAGTTCGAGTTTGCTATTTTTGAGCTCTTCAGTTTGAGTTCGAGTTCGAATACAGGTATGACTAAAGACGGGATGGTCCATTTAA
>JAEMON010000003.1:16845470-16863352 GCA_030264115.1 Lygus lineolaris | reverse complement strand
GAAAATAATCATCCATTCGGCAATATTCTCCTGAAACAGAAATGTTCGAATCAATGCGAATCGCACTCTTCTTTTTCTTTTCAAAAAGGCTTCATTGAAAAGTTCTTCTTAGGTATATTTAATTTCGTACTCGGGGTGACGACCGATGACCCACGGTTACGTCTAATCCATGTTTTAACGGAAAATGGAAAATTTACGTCTGTGTGTGTTTTGAACAGAGAAAATTTGGTTCAAATCCACGACCCTATGGCTGTGTCCTGCCTTTGTGAGTTTTCCCCCTTTCTGAAGGACAAGACTGGACACTGTAACTAAAAAAACTCGAATGAAAGCACTTTCCCCTCTTTCCACTTTGAAATTCGGTATAGAAGAGAATGGAGACTGGAAAAACCTTGATCTCTCTCTTCAAATTGTCACTTGTCGTAAAAAATGAAACCCAATCGGGGGTGATCGGGAGGAAGGTGTATATACTATACAGCCTACGTATAATGTAAAATCCAGTAGAGTGTTACATAAAGTGACGATCGATGTGAGTGGACGAGTAAATTGTCATGAGAAACCGCTGTTTATTGGGAACGGCACTTGCGGACGACGGTACTCACAGCAATTACTATCCTTCCTGCTCAGACGTATGGACCCGACACGACGCCTCGCAGTCCTAAACTGCCACTATTATAACCAGGGAGGACCGCCCACCATCATCACCCACTGATGGACTTGTCAAGATACTGACTTTTAATTATTATGACGCCGAGCGATGAATTGCGGGATCATTATCATTATCATTTTTCGATTCTTCCCCAATAAGTTTCAATGTGGCAAAACGGACATCGATCTTTCGCAAACATTCATATGGTCGACCACTGGTCTCGATATCTTCTCTATCCATGGAGTACATGACTCGGCTTTCAAATTGGACCTGGTGATGTAACTTAAATTCACCAACCTTTAAATAAGAGTGAATTTGAATTCATATTTTGTGAGAAATATGTAGGAATGAAATGGTGGAATCATCCATATAATAGATACTACTCGCTCCGTCAAAATTCAAACCGTTATACTGGCGCATGGAATAAGAGGTTCACGAAAGGCCGATGTTTCAATTAGGCGATAACTTTCTGTCACAATAAATCGACAATGAAATCTTATCTGTTGCGAATAATCGACAAATCCCTGTATTGCAAATAGATGAAAGTACATGACTTGCGATTTTAACAGGCAAAATGTGACACTATACTTTCTTCCGTCGCATCATTATTCGGGGGTGGATTAGTCAAGTAAAGACCTGTACCCCTTTATAAAGAGTTAGTTCCGCAAGTGTTTACGTACTTTTTTTTATTTCCAGCCTTAGGTAGTTAGTATCAGTATTTTTTCTTCAGTTTGGATCTTATTCGTTTAGTGGTAGTTAGGTCGTCATTCGGAGTACCTACTCTCTCGACGGCCTGATGATTGTGTCATTACATCGAAAGCGCTCGCCACCTGTACTCGACTTGCTAGTCACGAAGGATTCTCCAGTAAGGTACGTAAACACTTGATACATATAGGTTGTATAAATAATACACTTTATAAGGGCACAATTTGCAATTATTTCATTAGTTTTATTTTCATCATTTCCATTCACAGTACCAAATGATCCTTTATTGGTCCTATCGATACTTTTCTTCCGACGTTATTCCTAACTACTGATGGTTATTCCTGTCTACAATCCCTGATCGAAAGGAGTATCGAACCGTCACCGTCTAGATACGTTATATAGCTGTGTCTGAATGACATTTCACCTAATGGTTGTTAGACCGGTAATAGTGGTGGGAGGGGGCTCAGAACAGCCTGCAATAGTTCGGGAGAAGCGTAAATCAACCAGTTCTCGTAGGCGGTTTGGAGTCGGCGACCGAGTGCGACACCGGTTTCTTCTTATCCCCCGTCCGAGGAGGATCCGGAATCCCCGAGGCCGGCCGACCGTCGGAGGTCGTCGTCTGAGATGAGAGATACGGACGGAGGGGCGACCCGGTCCCATTAGTCAGCTCTGAGGGTCAGTCCGGTCGTAATCGTAACGAGCAGATTCCTCCGTGGTGGAGACGTCACCGGCTGCACCCGGGCCAAAATTCACCGCCGCTAATGAGCGGATGATCGCCATGAAATTCGAGTGATCGCTCATCGACACGATCGAGCGCACAAACTACTTCTTTGACCTCATCACGCAACTATCAATGAAATTCGATCGGAGATTTATTTCTTAAAATTTGAGGGTTCACCTTGTTTTTTACAATAAGAGTTGATTTTTTGATTAGCTTAAACCCCTTCCTTTCAATTTTGGTGGTCAACATACCGTATCGCCAGGAACTTGGATGACAACACACCCTATCGTCATGTTTTAGAATGGAACATGCTTTAGCCTTGACCTAACTGGCAAAAAGTGTTACGTTTTTCGGGAACGAAATTGAGTCACGAATTTGTTACGTTTTTCGGGAACGAAATCGAGTCACGAATTTGTTACGTTTTTCGGGAACGAAATCGAGTCGCGAAATTTGCTGTGTCTCAGCTCCCAGATCAGCTGAGTCAAAATTGAGCTACGAGATCAGCTGAGTCGAATATTGAGCTCCCAGATCAGCTGAGTCAAAATTGATCTCAGCTGAGTCCAATATTGAGCTCACAGATCAGCTGAATAACTGAAGCATGTTCCATGTTTTTGTTTATTTTAGCCAGTAGGGCTGAAGTAGAACTAACCCCGAGACGGGGAGCGCCGAGTTTTTTTTTAATAAACATTTTTTCTGCAAAATTCATTCATTGGGACGTGAATGTCAATCTTCTATACGGGAAATGCTAAGAAACTGTTGAATAAGTTTCCAGGTGAACGAGATAATCATTGGCCACCAGTGTTTTGGCTCTCCCGAAAAGTTGCTAAAATGACGATAGGGGGCGTTGCTCTGACACTGACGAAATTAAACATACAAGTATATAGGAACGTAAATTAATAGGTATAATATTATGGATGGCAGAAACCCACACTCATGGAGCAAACGTCTGTGACGTCTATTGGAGTCTCCAAGTCAAATTAAATAAACTTAGTTCTCAATACTCAACTACTGTGCAAATACTGGGATTTATCAAACGCAATATTCGGCAATCCTGCCATTAGAACACTCTACACATCCCTGATCCGTCCAGTAGTCAAGTTTGCTTTGTAGTTTGGAGTTTTAATTACGAGACGCATCACCGAATCGAGAGAATTCAAACCTGTTTCCCCGATATGTTGATTTTAAAGAAGGAAAAAAATATAATCCGTTCGAGGTTTGTTATTCAGGCGTTCAGGAGCGGATTGGACTCTCCTTGTTGGAGTTTCGTCGATTTGTAGGTTACCAACATTTCTACCATGGGCTCCTTCATCCACCATCATCAGTCATCTTCCAAAAACCTTCATTTTCATTTTTTCCAATATCGTATAGAGGCAGTCCCAAACGTACATTCCAGAACTCTGAAGAATTTTTGTTCACTTAAACAACCCCTTTCACCACAAAAAATTGAGTTGTTCTGTGGTGTCAGTGCTAAGCCCGAAGTTTGTCAGTTTGGAATAAATCAGTATTCTTGGTGATTGGAACTTGTGTTCCTATAATACTATTTTGATATACCTACCTAATTATTTAGTATATAAATTCACATGTTCATTATATTCATTCTCTCTATAGGTTGATAGGTACCTATTCTACTTTATTGTGTTTTTTTCGTTTCTTACTCTAATGATTCACAACAACTTATTAAATAATGCTAACTGACTGTTGAATGTCAAACTCTATACATACTATTCGTATGTTATTGGGATAGACCCGTATTATAAATAAATTTAAATGAACAAGTGTGCAGTTTTATTTAGACCCCTCCTTAATCGGCATCCAGTTCAATAGAATAGAACAAGAACATGATTGGTAAATAGGTCGTTAAATACACATTGGATTTGTTTACAAGTTAATTTACGTGAGGCGCAAATAAATGAATAATCTACAGTCTTCTGATGCAGTCTGCAACATTCGTTCTAATTCTTTATGTAAATCGCCGTGACTGTATTCGTTATACACCTTTCAGACAGCGCTATGTGAATCGCAATTAAAGAGTTTTGAATACTTGGCCAAAATACCAAGAGAAATACGTCATTATTTTTAGCTTACATTTGTATTATTCATCTAAATGGAAATTTCGAAACAATTTTTAATACATTTTTAGGTAATTGGGTAGGTACTTTTTTTATTAATCCTCTTATTAATAATCTTATTAATACTCCTCATTCTCGAGAAAGTAATTTATTTCCATAATTAGTCAGCTTTAAATTTATAAGGGAAACGTAATTAGGGTGAAGCTACCCAACATGCAGATGTTATAGTATTTTTATAACCTCGTATCTACGTTATAGTATTTGGGTATCACACGCTACACGCTAATTTCTTATATAGGTATCTAATTTTATATATAGCTAATATTTTTATAAAATTATTATCAACACGTCAGCCTCGGCGTAAAATCGTTGAAATAGTGAGCGGAAAACGGATTCCATGTAAACCACTGTGCGGTGTGTATTTCAGTTCTGGACCGCAGGAGGTCAACATGCGCATACCAATCACTATCCACCGTCGCTTTTTCCTCATTTTGTCAAATCTGAAGAATAAATAGACAAGAGCGACAAGAGCGGGCCGTCAGCATTCCAACGAGCGAATACGATCTTCATAATTATCGGGAATCCCCGGATATTTTGGCTATTTCTTTCAATAACATTTACATTCACTGAGAACTTATCAGTGTATGTGTAACTTATCAGTGTAATTATGTATTGCAGGTGTCCTGGTAGGCACTCAGTCGAACCGCTGAAGTGTGAAACACTAAATTTCTTGGGAATCGCGGCTTTCGGTTATCAAAATTAATCACCCCGCACACGAAATGTGAAGAATCATGTAGAGTAGATACACGGCGATAACAGTAATATTTATTAATTGGTAGATACGTACCTAAGTACCCTGTGTAAGTTAATAAATTATAGAATAATTCTCTGACTTTTGTTGGTCCCCAATCATTGGAAAACGATGATCATGTCGATTCTCCTGTGTAAATATTCAATTTTCACAAACTCAGTCGAGGACTCATTCAAGACAAATTACCAAATCCAAAAGTAGAAATGACCACTTCGGCGAACCTTACAACTATCTATAAGGTACCACCGACCAAGTCCTTTAATGATCCCTGATCACGCTCGATTTGACATCTGTTCAAGACGAGTACCTATGCACTCTGGTGAGCAAATGTTCAACTTCGAACTACTCCCACGTTCTCGATCTGATGAATCTACACTAATTTGACAAATATTATTTGTATGGTCTGTATTAAGGGGAAGTGAAGGGGAAGGTGAATGTGTGTGGAAGGGATTAGAAAGGGACTGGATACGTGGTTGGATATGCCTTCAATTTGACAACATATCCAACCACGTATCCAGTTCCTTTCTAATCCCTTCTACACACCTTCACTTTCCCAGTCACCTTCACTTCCCCACAGAGAATGTACGAAGTGACGTAGGGAACGTTAAAAAATCCAGCATTCACGGAATTAAACATGATGCCGTAGTTCTGTAATTCCTATCTCCTCGGCCGCATCCTGACTAACTACGATGTGAACGAACATCACACGGCCGACCATACTATACCCATATAATTTCTACCTATCATATTCTTTGATTCTGTAGATATACATGATTACAGGGTCCTGATCGTGGAAGAAAACTTCGTATGAATAAACTCATTCTGGAGACTAGGTAGCTTGGTCATTTATCAACCTCCACAATGACATATAAATAGAATTGAATTATTCAGACATCTACCACTATAAATGCAGGTATGTATGTAATAATATTATGTGTCACTCCAAAGGATATCTGACCCTATAGGATCGATCTAAACCATCAACGAGAGGATTAGAAAGGATTATGAGATCGTTGGCCAGAATTTTGGGAGTAAATACCAACTCAGGGGTTGAATTTTGAAAATTTCCCAAAAATCCCTAAAACAGTGTTTTTAAGGTTTTGGGTGAAAACGATCATCTTAAACATAGACACATGGAACTATTTATATATTTTTATATTCGGCATCATAGCAAAATTTCTTATGACCCACAAAATATAAAAATCTTCCGTGGTACAAAAGTCGTTTAAAATGATTCGTCGATCGGTTAATTCGCTCATTAACTCATGCTGCATGCCTGGAGCTAAGTATTCCGTTTCTGGGAGTACTCAATAAACTGGCAGTATTCAATAAATCAACGTTTTCCGATAAATTTGTTTAAAGTGAATCATAGAGTCTGTTGAAGGGTAGGTAGGTATAGGTGCGAAATTTGAAGAGTAGGAATGGTACTTAATAATTATGAAACAAGGAAGCGAACACAGTAATTAAGACAGTTTGACTATTTTCCAGGACAAGTACATTTCAAGTCGAAGAAGAAGACCTTACTCATATTTATCCACGTCCTTAGAGGTTGTCAGCAGCGTGAAATTGTCTGATGCAACTCATCTCTCATTGGGCTCTGAATAAGTGTGTTGAGGACGCATTTCAGTTGACTGAAAGAACGCTGGATGAAACGCGAGGAAGCAGAGGCAGTGGGAATCCAATAATTGAAAGCCCCGGAAATTACGTTTGGAAGCATCCAACAGTATCTTGTAATTCAATTTCAGCCAACGGACTTTCAGCAGACGCATGTCCATTTGTCCATGTCAGTGTTGGTTTCAGTTCTGGGAATTACTCAGTGACATAACTTTGTTACGTTATTTTCTATTCCTAGATCCAATATCCCTGAACCACCCATTAGAAGCAAGGCACCGCCCTGTTAATCTATATATCCTTATGTTACTCTGTAAAAACACTGTGACTTCTTTTGAAATGAGGGAGGATTGACCAATACTGGTTACCTGCTTGTATTCCACATTCCATCTACATCGTTAGGTACCTACACACAATGGCAAGGTTGATGAACCCACTTGGTGAAATAGGTAGAAACATCTTCCTTATACGTGTACAGATTTGCAAATAACTGTTTATAGGGTGTCCAAAATTCAATGAACCAGCCCTATATCCGTTATTTTCGCTCCTTGAAAAAAAAAACCGAAATGGTAACCCCAGTATTTTTCACGAGGAATTCAAATATCGCCTTTTCCACACTGGCGCGCTATGGCAGGTTCGGCGCACTGACTCTGTTTTTCCAGTGGAAACCACCATGTTCTATTGCAGATTCGAATTCTACGCAAAATGTCATGGATAAATGGTCCGGCACTCAAAAATTGTAGTGCCCAATAACTTGCTCTATTACGGTCCAAATGTGCTCAAAAAGCAATGGAGGTTTTGGGTGTAGTAAAAAAAAGTATGATATACCTAATGTATTTTTTCACGCTGAATAACGTGGTGATATATACCTAGGTATATATATTTTTTGATTTGTAAAAGAAAATTGAAACCCAGATAATTTTTTTTTTTTTTAATGAAAATTTGATATTTTGAGGCTTGAATCTTTAAGTTCATACCTGTTTCATGTTCATACCTAGTTCATGTTTCATAATATTTTTTTTCTGTTGAAACGTATTGCATTAAACATTGTATATATCATTATTTCATTATTTCTGACTCCCTACACATTTATTTCACTCCCTACACAAGTGATTTTAAAAAAATGGCGTAGCTACATACAGTTAGCTGAAATATTATGCGTGATCATATGGATAACATGTTAAGAGAACCATAAAGAATTATTAGCATGAAAAACCGTTCCATTTTTCAATGCTCGTTTTTCTGGAAAATTATTGCCTAAATGTGACCGAAATTTTGAAATGACCCTTTTATCTGTTTATAATTAAGTTTCCAAACTGAACGCTATTGGACTCAAGTGAGCAGCCCCACTACCCTTCACCCAAATGTGATACTTACCTACCAACAAAGGATCTTTTTTGGTGACTGAAAACTCATAATACATTACATAGGTAAGTAGGCAGGGGAGGACGCTGTACCAACGGACAGTTGATGAACCTGAAGAGATGATCGATGAAACTTGTTATTCGGAATGATTCCTGAGGGGAGAGCTGGAATCCGTGGAACCCTACAGTTCCACGAGTGATCCCAGGTCTTCAAGTCTGATAGCAAAGTTATCATTAATTTAGGAATATTCATTTTTTGGGGGCGGGAGTAACTAAATTGGGTCTCTAACTACCTATGACTATTCTTTTTATCATCGGGTAAGTCAAAAGGAATAATCACAATCACAGGTTTTTGTTGTGATGTGACTATTTTCTGATTTTTAATTTGTTGAAATCTGGTTGGGTTTATCTCAATATGTAATGAATTAACAGGGGCGGCCCATTGTACATTTATGGACATAAAACCCGCAGACATCCTGAACAGTTTCTGTAGGGGCCGTAGATACAGAAGGTGTCCGTACGACCTCACTTTCACATTTTCAAGTTAAAGTTTTGATTCTAACGTAAGTATGATTCTCATCAAATTTCATACCAATTTAAAATATAAGTTTTTTTCATGTTTCCTCCCAGTTTTGTAGGTATTGGGTTTGACTCCAAGACGAATTTCGTCAACCTTGTATGATTGATAGCTACTGCGCATGCGATAACTGGAAGTTTGTTGTGATAGGCGTAACTCCGGAACTAGTCGACCAATTTCAGTGTAATTTTTAAGGAATTTCATCGCTGTCAGATCACTAGTAGTGTATGCGCATTCACCAACCTGAGTACCCTGAAACTAAGGTTCCTCAATTCCTAATGAAACGATTTCGCTCAAATTCGATGGGGATGACTCCAAGAATATTGCGGTTGATTTAAAAAAAAAAAAGGATCAGTAATTTAGCTACTGCGCATGTGCAAACTTGAAATTTATTGTATCACGTCAAAATAGCCACTGGACAGTCCCCTATCAATCGCATAGCAATCGGACGACTAGTAGTGTGCGCATGCGCAAACGTGAATTTCCTGAAACTACGATATCTCAGTTCCTAATGGATCGATTTCGCTCAAACTCGGAGGGTAGTTGGGGGCTGACTCAAGACCTATGCATTTCATCGCGGTTGGATCAGTAGTATGTACTGTGCATGCAAGTGGTTGTCATAGGGATAACTCCCGAACTATTCTACTAATGTCGGTTAAATTTTCAAGAACTGATTCTATACGTCCATGTTACAAAAGTAAGGAAATTATATTGCCCACCCAACTTAGCATACGTTTTTAGGTACCTACTTGTATTGATGAAGGTTTAGTGCTCCTGCCTATACCTACTTACTGCATAAAGCGCAATCATTGTATTCTGTTCTCTAGATGTATTATATGAGGGTGAAATGCCAGGGTTGGGTTTACGAAGAAATCGCGTACTGGGGGTGAGTTTACAACCTCCCACTACATCAGCTTCCTCTTTTTTATGAGAATGGAGCTCCAGTTGACCTTCAGTCCATACATTGACATCCCTTTGAAATGAGTCCGTAGTGATTCATCCAGCTAGCTAAATAAGTGGGTACCTACGTACCTGCATGATAAATAAATATCTAGCCGTATATTTGTAACGATGTTCTACCTATTGTTTTATATGCCATGAAGAGGACAATAGGTACATTCGTGGAGAGATTGGTGGTTATGGTCGATCCTGGTTATCTTGGTTATCTAGTCCCCTCGGATATCTGTGTCCGATTTTCTGTCATGATTTTTTATGATTGTGCCAACGTATCAATCGTCAATAATTAGTCAAGTCGAACTCATGAAATTTTCCAGCGTTCCATGACCAACTAGTAGAGAAAGTAGGTAGGTTACCATACGTAGACACGTATCGACTTTTGTTTCCATTTAAAGTCTGTTTATTAAGTAGATAGGTATAATTTTTACTCTCCTCAGCCTATTTGAAAGCGAGAGGAAAGTATTCCAATATCAGAAAACCCTATTTCTTGAACACTTCCTTTGAATGGTTCTGATCGACATCTGATCAACTTCCTCACCTTTTGGACAGGAAATTTCTATAAGTCCGCGTGTGTATGTAAGTATGTTTGTAATTAAATCTGAATGCCTACCTAATCATAATCATTAATCATAAGAATTGTACCCACTTACTACTGTCTCTTATTCAAGATATACACTAAATAACTATGTTATTCTGTACATTTAACATGATAAATGGATCCAAATTAGAATCCATGGATCTCGGATTTCAGATGTGCAATAAAATATTAAGCAGTTTCCCTACCTGAGCTTCCAGATTGCCATCCGATTTGAGTAATCCAAAGAGGCAGACGATGTACGTGGCGAAGGTGCCCAAAGCGAGGACGAGACAGTAGCGGAGGCTGAGGGGAAGCGTCACGTAGATCAAGTACTCGAGGAGGAGGACCCATCCCAGGTCATCTCGAGGTGTGAGGTCGCGTCCCAGGAAGAGCCTCGCCAGGATCTGGAGGTTCGCGGCATGCCAGGCCAGATGAGGAAGCGTCGTCCAGACGAAGCGCCGTCGGGCGCGCAACGACACGAAGAGGAGGCAAAGGTTGGCGGCGAGGAAGAGAGTCGTGATCCCCCGGTTGACGAGCTCCTGGTCGAAGGGGACGACGAGGCAGTAGGCGTCGTAGAGGAGGCTCGTGACGATGAAGCACTTGAGGAAGGGGCGCCGCTGCTTGACGCTGTACGCCCGGTACAAGGCCTGCAGGTGCATGGCACTGGCGCTGGGTCGCGGACCCCGGACGCCTGTTTCCAACTGACACGACCGGCTTGCCCGAGCGATACTGCCGCCGCCAGGCCGTCCGCGCCTGGTTCCGCGCTCTGCCAGCGGGTTCTACGAACGAGTCCGAACCCTCCCGACCCTTTACGACTCGCTTTGCCCAATTAAAACTCATATCAATCCGAAATTGTCTTTTTATAGCCTAAAATAGAATCACCCGACTGTAACTCATTCACTTGAACTACATTTACGAGGTAACAAAACCAAACTGCCACGATCCCTACAGCTTTCAGTTTCCAGTTCATTCAGTCTAAATTGACAATCCAATTTATTCGAAATTTTCCTGTTTGAATTAGGAAACATACTGCGAATTATTACAAAAAAGGTGTCGCTCTTATCATTCTTCCAAGTGCCAGTGTCGCTTTGCTTTATTTCATGGCAAATTTCATCGCCTACTTATTTCAGTCGACTTCTCGTGAAGTTCTTCGAAATGAAATTCGATTCGATTTATTCAGTCAGAAATGATTTGTTATGAAGTAGAATGCGTCATTCATGTGCACTACATGCGTTCTCGCAGAGTCGATTAGCATCAATATACTCGTAAATCAATGAAAAATCTCGAGAAAATGGTCGAGTTTTGCTTCCTGTGGACCAGAAGCGTAGGTAAGTACGTTCAGACTCTTCAGAGGAGCCCGACCGGCGAACAACTTTTTTCTTCTTTTTCGCAACTAGCTACTTACTATCTTCTGAATAGATAAAGTGGCTGTGGATGCTCGCTTCGACCACATCTTCATGCAAGTTCCATTCATGCAGCATGAGTTGATGAGCAAATTTTCAAAGAATAATTTTAACCGACATGGATATGTCAAAAGGCGTGGGGTCTATCTGTGAAAATGTAACACGAAAAGAATGCAACTTTTCTATTTCGGTCGATTTTCACGTACAACCAACCCGCTGGTAGGGAAATGTAACTTCTGCAATTTTCATCGCACAGAAATCGTTCGCCACTCGTTGTAAAGCTCTTGATTTATGTGAAAAATGTACTCATCTCAAGCTACCGATTCCCCCCCCCCCCCCCCCCTCCTTACGCACCTGGATACATTCCTAAACTAATTTGATCGGACTATAAACAAAACAAAATTTTCGTTTGGTAGGAACATGAATGCATATGAATGCATAATGCATAATAGGTTTCTATAGGTAAACGATTTCCAACACGAACCATAATGAACTAATAATGTGAAAAGAAGGTAGGTAGGTACACTACATGGTAGGTTCACTATTGAGTAGTAGGTTCTTGTAAACAGCAAAATAGGTACAAGACATATCCATGATCTATTGTTTTTCCAATCAAGGGAAAAATTTTATTAACCAGATCAACTACGTTGCTTCCTTTTTTGGAAATTTTGGACACACGTATAACATATATTTCAAAAATATATGTTATATATTGTATATATTTTCTTCCAGTTATATATAATTATATAGTTTCATCTAAATTGGACCATTTCGTATAGTGTTGCCTGGGCCAAGGAATTGACCATAGACAGACACACACGGAGCAAATCTCTCTCAAAAAGCTCTGATACGCTAAAAGGAAGTGGAAATTTTAATTCTATAGGACATACTAAAATTGTTTTACTTTTTGCACGAATACATCCCTACGAACACGAAGTTATCGCAATGGATTTAAAATTTTAGTAATGCAAATTTTTGGTAAATTTCTTATCCATTTCAGACCATTCAAAAAACGATTCCTGAAATTTAAACTTTCTAATATTAGTACATTGATATATAATTATAACGATTGGAACAGTAATAGCTGCTCCGCAAACTTTAATAAATTCGTTGTCATATATGCATATATTACTCTGGACGTACTAGACCAATTTCGGTGAAATGTTTAGGGATGGCTCGGGGTACGCCTTGGACCTCTATGGATTTTATTGCTGTCAGCCCAATGGTAGCTTGTGCGCGTGTGCCAACGTGAATTTCCTAATGGAGAGTGATTGGGATATGACACGATTGCCTTTGAATTCGTCTCAATTCAATCAGTAATAGCTACTGCTCATGCGCAAACGTGAAATTTGTTGTCATATAATATATGCAGTATGAAATTTGTAGTCGTAGATTCCGTACTGATAATTTTGACGCCACACTTACACCAGTCAATTCGAGGGATAAAAAAGGCAAAGATGAGAGTATTCTGCTACCATTTTCCGAAAACCACATCAAAATCGGTGCAGCCATTTGAGCGTGATGGAGTCACAGACACATACAGGAACACACTAACTTGACGAAATTATAATACCTACCTAGATTGACAATTTTTACGTATAGATATATGTATAGTAAGAGTAGGTTTGATTGTGATCATTTTTGGAATCGAGCAAGAAATGTTTTTTGTACCAGTCCTTCAAAATTTTCGGTTTATAATGAAAATTAGGAGAGTACGAGACGCCTGGCAGATTGTGCCTACCTATTTGTCTTTATTGTTTGAGTTTCTGATTCCTGAAATGCTGATAGGAATAAATTCTACATCAATTTAGTAGAATTTATCTTGAAATCATGGAAACCACAATTAAATAAAATAGGATATGGCCTATTCGAGTAGAAATTGTCAGATATTATCCACCTCGAATTGAATGAGAAATGTCACTTCACTTTTACGACGGTGTTTCTCTGAAAAACAAGAAGCGGAGAAACGATTGTCGCAGCCCTTGAAAACTCAAACCATCCCAGCGTTCTATAAAAGTGATCAGCGTAAGTGGTTTGCGCTTTATTTCAAGAAATAAAAACTCCAAGTGGGCCATGAAATCTCCCTGAAATCCTCCTAATTGGCCTCGTATCGTGAGTAGGGATTTCAGGACACAATAGCAGGGCAAGAGCATTTTACTCGGTGCGAGTGAGAAAACGAATACGATTAGTGCACTACTGGTAAAATCATTCTGCAGCAGCGAAACCACTAGCTATTGTGGATCTCATAATTTTTCATCCTGTGTAAATTCAGATTTCAATTCCGTTTTGCTTCCTCAGTACCGACAATAGGAAGCTATGTATTGCATTTGTGCACTATGCTAAAAAAAGAATTGTCCTCCATAATTAACATGTCCACTTATGTCCACGGATTTTTGAGTTTCAGAGCTCTCTTAACAATTTTTGTGTTAGTATTGGGTCAATTCCTTGT
This sequence comes from Lygus lineolaris, assembly GCA_030264115.1. NCBI lineage: Eukaryota > Metazoa > Arthropoda > Insecta > Hemiptera > Miridae > Lygus > Lygus lineolaris. The sequence continues at coordinate 16,849,462 of JAEMON010000003.1, read as the reverse complement.
CCCAGGCAAAATTATACGAAACTATTTCGGTCCGAATATGATGAAATTTCCAAGAATTGTGCGGGTTAGCCCCGTCACGGTCCCATATCAATTTAATCGCCTTTTGACCACTAGTGGCGTGTGCACATGAGCTAACGTGATTTTCCAGAAACTCCGATCTCTAATCCCAACTGAGCAATTTAGCTTGAATTTGGAGAGTAACTGGAGGATGACTCCAAGACGATTGCATTTGAATTTCGTCCCAACCGGATCAGTAATAGCTATCCTACCAATTTCGATGAAATGTTCACTAACTGGTTCAAAAAGTCTATTTTACAAAAGTGAGAAAGTTATACTGACCACCAACTTGGCAGACGTTTTTACATTCACGTAATCTTGTGCTACAATAAAACATTAGGGCTTAAAAATACATGTTTAACAAATTTTGCTACGCTATTGCAGAGGGTATTTTAACTCGACTTGAGATTCTTTTCATCACTTAGGTAGGGTACCTAAGGGTTTCGCCGAAAAATGGTAGTTCCTTCTCCACTTATATGCAAACAGGAGGATAATGAGCGCATAATATCAAGAATTTAATGAAATACTCGGGAAGACTTAGGATTCACACTCGTGTTTCCTCTCTTTTTTTCGTTCAATGTTCAAGTGCTCACAGGGAGCGAACGGTTGGACCTAAAATGCTCGGCGAGGTCTCATTCTATTTGAAATCGATGGAAAAAACTACACCTTCCTATTTGAAGTTTTTGAGCTATGGCGATTCGAAAATGTCATCCCCTATTTTCTACCCCTTAGAGAGGATTGACGGTAACGCCGAGGTTCGGGGCACAACTAGACCTCAAATGGGGCCTGTATACCAAATTTCATCAATTTTGGTAAATGAAACCAAGGAAAGTGAAGCGTACAGCGAACGGGCGGATTTGTTTATTATATTCGATATTTGGATTCTACGCACCTTGAAACTTGAAACATCAAATTTTGAGGGGGGTGGGGGTAAAAAAAGTGGTGCTCGATTCCAAAGGTTCGTTATTGAAAATAATAAACCAAAATGGTTTTCCGGATTTGAATTCATCGTGATAATAGGAATTAACACCCTTCAAGTAGTCATGAATAGCAAAAAAGCGCAAATATTTCAGCGTTTTTGTTCTTTTGTTTTACCTCAAAATTCTTACTGGGTAGAAAAAATTGGCTTTGCATATATGAATATGGAAAATCATTTAAGAACTACACAAACATGTGATAACTTCAGTAAAAATCATTCGTTTGGCCCATTTTTCTAGAAGGGCCTACGTCGATTGCTCAGCGATTTTCCTGGGAGGAGAAGGTGGAAAAGGTGTTATTTGTACGAGAGGGACGAGGGAGATGTATGATTCTCATTGCGGATACAAAACTTGCGATTCGCTGGAGAAGGTTTTATAAAACGATGAGTACCCAGTTTGATTGCTGAATTTTGCTGGTTTTGGGGGTGCTGGATCTAGAACCTGCTGGAGTGTGATAAAAGCGCTGGAGTTTGCTGGATTGGCGGATTGCTGGATCCAGCGTTGCTGGTTTGTGTGCCCTAGTGATACAATAAGTGGCCTAGGTATCTTTTCGATAGTAAGAACTTCTATGAATTCAGTAGGAATCGATACCTACCTAGAAGAACGAGGTTCGACTTACGCTCTGCGTTCTTTTCTCCCGCCGGTTACGTTTTTGTCAATGAATTTTTTATCCAGAGTAGGAACATATCTAAATTCACTTTACTTCGTTGACTATGAATGATTATGTCAACATTTAAATTGAGCGCATACCTTTGTAATGAATGAATGACACTACAAAATTGATTTTTCTGACTCGTATATATTGTTTGTGAAGTTTTTGGTTCTTCAATTCTTGGAATGACTGAATGTCGTCAAAAGGTGTTATTAAAATGACAAAACACAAAATTATTACATTGAAGTTGAAAAAATGTAATGTACCTATTAGGGTCCATTTATGCCTAAATTGTTCCCCTTCCACGTGTACTTAGGGTGGGTTCTTCTTTCTCGCTATTGGATGGAACTTCGGTTGGTGTTGGTTTCAGTTTTACGCCTGATACTATTTCCCAGAATTTCTTTGTATTTAGGCATGCTCTGGCAGTAATCTTCCATGTTTCATAGTTGCCTTTATTCAACTTTTCTATTTTGTAATCCATGATTACTTACTCGTTTGTTTCTTTTAGTTGTCGTGACTCACTTGCAGTTCCTGGGCCTGACAACGTTTTATGATATGAGATTGAGCAATGAATAATCAACAATAATCACAGTGGTGAGTATAGGCAAAAGGGGTATATAATTATTAAGATTCTATTGAGATTATTATTTTTTTTAAAATTTTTTATTACGTGTAATTTATCGGAGTAGGTAACTAATTTAGTTGTGGCTATAAAACGTTTTTCACATTATATTAATTTTTAATTTTGAGAGAAGATGGAGGTGATTAGGGGGCAAAGATGAGAACACACAAAATTGGTAAATTACAAAACTTTAAAAAATGTAATAATGTAGGTACCTAATAGGGTCAATTGACGCTTACACCTTCATTCGGATCAATCATTGCAAGTCTACAAGTTATCATTCATGTGGTGTTTCTCATGTGAAAATACACAGTTCTATAATATACGTTGCCGTGGTTTCTCCTTCTTCGCCTCGTAGAAAAATATAGGTAATTCATTTGTGTAGCGAAACCGATGAGTTCACCTCCTGATTTCGGATGTTCCTGTCGGCAAAATCGGTAGTGTGATCTACCGGGTCGTTGATCGTATGAAAACTGGCTCCTCCTCCGTTCTACGCCGACCTTGGCAAGAGCGCCAGGGATGTGCTGGGCAAGGGCTACCACTTCAGCCTCATCAAGCTCGACGTCAAAACCAAAACCAAAACTGCCGTCGAGTTCAACATCGGCGGAGTCTTGAACTTAAAGACGAAGAACGTCGTCGGCAATTTAGAGACCAAATACAGGTTCAAAGAGTACGGCATTCGTTTTTCAGGTAAGTTTGAGTGATGACAGTTACGACAGGACTGCTATGAAGACTGTAGGATAACAATAATTTTTGAAACTCTGTACGATGGACGGTGTGGAACAGAATCATTAAAGTTTGACTCATCAAGTTACACATGTATTGGCAAATAAATTTGAACTTCGGGCAAATAGATTCAACTAGGTGCAGGCAAATGGAGTTAAGCTTTATGCAAATGGATTCAAACTTTAGACAAATAAAAAATGTAATTTTACACGAACGGAAATAAACTCCTACAGATAGGTAGGTAGGTATATAATAGCCACAAAAGGTTTAATTTCATTTGCCAAAAGTTTAAAATAATTTACCTCTCACGTTTAATTATTTGCCAATAGGTTCAATCAGTTCGAAGTTTCAATTGATTTTCTCGAAGTTCCAAATAATTTATTCACCAATAGCCCCCATACCGAATGAACCATGCAAGGGCCCTTGAAGGTGGTTTCGAGGATGAATTCAGTCCAGTCCAAAGCTGAGTGATAAAAAAAATTTGATTTCTCAGTCGAAAGTCCGTTATTCCCATATTCATTATACTCAATACCCAATATCATTATACTCAAAATGCATTGTTCACGTGTTCGTAAGTGAATGTATTGTTTGTAACATTTATGTAGTAGGCCTAGATAAATTACGCATGCGTGCAAAAATAGTATCGAGTCATCAATATCATTACAGAGTATATTATCTGGCATATTTCCACCAGAGGTGTTCGAAACTCGCGATTTCAAAAAGAAGTGGTGAAAGGAGAGTTAACATTTCCCGGGTTGACATAGTGGGGTTTGGCGTCGGGGATTGATTGGCTTTCCTGTACCAGCCAGATCCAATCGCTGCGCATTTACAGCACTAGGTCATCAAGCAGTAACTGAAAATAGATAGAATAATATTAACGGTATTCAGCCAAGCAGGAAGTAAAGACTCGCATAACTTCCATTCATTATTCACTTCACGACGTTTCAGGTCTGACTCG
>JAEMON010000003.1:16802611-16817364 GCA_030264115.1 Lygus lineolaris | reverse complement strand
AAAAAAAAACAAGACTCACTCGAATAAGCAAGATCAATCGAGATGTTTCTCATTTTCGCTAGGCTTTTTACCAGATGGAGGTAGTCCCTACCTTCGTAACAATAATAGGTACCAATTAGATTTACAATAATTATTTACCAATGTCATCGCATAAGAATTCAATGTTACTTAATATTACGCATAGCAAAAATCTTTTGAAACCGGAAACATTTGGATCATCCACCAATTTGAAGAAATATACCGACAGCTTTGCAGTCAGGTAGAATAGACATTTTTGTTGTGAGCAACTACTACACTTCAGGGTAATTACACAACATGTATTCATGGTGTCGTCAATAATTTAAACTTCTTTAAGACAGTTATTGCTTTTGAATTTATGCAATTCGTTCAACTCTCTACAACTCTTTACAACATACCTAATTATTTACATTTTTACAACAAAAATTGTAAACAACGACGAGGTAACAAGCTACAACAAATTAAAACAAAACAAAGAGAGGCTTGATTGACAACGTTCATAATCATTTCATCCAAACACTCGACGAAGGACAAATTGTCTATGGAATCAAAAGGCATTTTAGTTCAATGAAAATCTACGAAGAAAAAACGTTGATTCACATTAAAAATGTCTACTGATGAAGGCCACACATCGGGAGAAATGTTATGGTTTCGCCAAGACAACGTTTTGGTAAGAAAGTGGCCATGAAAACATCAATTGCTTCTTAGCCAATTCTCAGATTTACTGACTTTCTTTGGTGAGCCAAAATTAAATACAATACTCGAGTACCTGCTTACTGAGAAATTAAACAATATCTACCCAAATAAATACTATCAGAATGATTGAATAATGCCTCGCAAAATATTATGTTTACACCAAAACAAACAAAATAACACCTTCCTACAGTAGTAGTGAACAATAAAGATTAAATTAATGAAGAATCATTTCAAGTCGTGAAATGTACCTTTCGAAGATTCGTAATAACGCAAGGTATTTGGGCACTCATTTTGGACTCATAATAGCTGGGTGCCTATTCTGATGAGAAATTAACGCACTAGAAACGTGAGTATACATACATTAAGAATCAAACAAATTTTTTCAGTCACAATCTCGATATACCTAAAAATGATATGCTAAATAAGATCACTTTGAGCAGATTCAAGTTCCCCCTGTAATAGAACTTAGGAAAGAAAGACAACGTTTTCAACAAAATAAATTGAACACAAAAGGGAGATCCGTTTATTCTCCAGGCGCCATAATGAGAGACGAAGGCTGAAGGTAACTGAGAGTTATACGTATAAATATATGTGAACCAAAAGGCGAGACTAGGGGAACATGGTGGACAGGCTGGGAAGGACTGGGTCAACTAAGTGGTCGTATGGTGATGTTCATACGGACCACATCGTCGTTGCTGCGCCATGGAGAGAGGAGTCCGTCACAGGATATAAAGAGCTCTTTCTGCTTGTGTCTCTGCGTGGAGACTGGCATGATCCCTTTCATAGTCCTGTACGAGCTGTCAACCTGCAATGACAATAGATTCTTGTAAGATTAATTTAGAAAAACTTAATTCTAGCATTCTGGAAAACGGTTCTGAGTTTGCTAAGGTGATCCCACCACCATGTGATTATTTTTGTAAGATGACATACAAGATTTGCTTGCTAAATATAATAGAACCAGCCAGTTTACACAACATGGGATTCACGGGTCCAAATTTCAACAGGTTCATCCTAGGAAGAACACATGTTGATAAAGTAAACACAAAAAGAATGTTCACTGGAAAAACAGAAACTTTTCGAGCCTATAGAAAAAGGAGGCGAGGGCCACTTGTTTTCATCACCCCAGGATGAACAAGAGAGAAAGTAACTGATTGCAGAGATAGGTAGGAAGCAGATAATAATAGTAGCATACAACCTTTAAGAAGTTACTCTTCAGTTAAGTCAAAAACATACAAAGAAACTAAAACACAATTGACAATTATTATATTATAGTAAAGATATTATGGCCATTGAAATATTTGCCTAACGTAAGTGAGGCTTCTACTTGGATTTGAGCTGCATTTTTTGTTTGTTTGTTTGTACCAAGTTACATGTCCCAATTTTGGGTTTTCTGATTTGAAATTTGGAAAGTAGACTCGGTAGAACCCCAAAATTCACTTTACAGAGGGTGTTGACAGTCGGCACCAAAACTGCAACTACATACGAGTATTATCGATTATACAATCCCACCCTACCATCCTACCTACTACCATCTCAACTTCTTAACGTGAGACCCTGGCCTGTAGACCCACTAGTATAATAGGTGCCTAGATAAGCTTACTACCCATAGTACCCATAAAGTTCATAAGATCTTGAAATTCATACTTATGATAACGATCAATGATCACCACATAGAAGGTTCCTTGAAGTCCTTTGTAATCCAACCAAAGCTGTTGGCGGACCCTGTATCATCGAGTGGCAACAGACTTATTTGTTAACAGACAGATTTATGTGTATATGTGTATATTATGTACCTACCCAGGGCCGGATTTACCATTACAGCGCCCCTAGGCCCGAATGAATCCCCCCCCCCTAATACACTGATAGAAGGATTTTGTTGCCTGAAATCAAATTTCTTGATAGTTAATAAATATCTCAGTTTGCACCATGTTCAAAAATGAATACCTACTTGTTAACAACAAAAAAATCATTTATTTAAAGATAATTCTTTGATTATTTATAATATTAAATGAGAGAATTTGTTAACACAAAACAGAATTGGAAAAGGTAATTAATATGAAATATTACAAGTAACCTCAATCGAATTCAGGGTCAATCATATGAAAATAATAATTCTTTGAGCCAAGTGAACAATCAGTTTTATGTAGAAATAAAAACTACATCTATATAATACATAAAATGTGTCAGAATTGGCCTAATAATATTAACACGGTATGATAATAGTATGAGTAGAATCTTTTTTTAAGTGTAAACTAAACATTTTTGATTCCGATTCTTTTATTTTTTGTTATGAAAGTGCGCCCCTTGGTGCCTTGCGCCCCCAGGCCTGGGCCTATTGGGCCTAGTGGTGAATCCATGCATGTACCTACCTATTTATATTATTAAAAATAACAACACTAGTTGAAAGGAACATCATGGAATGACAATCCATTTTTCGTGAACGCCAACATCAACAGAACGAAGAACAAGGAGTATAACACCCGTTGAACTGGAGATATTAAGAAGATCAAACACTTGACTTCCTAATAGTACTAACCTCTAGCCAAGCACCAAACCGCTGTGTAGGGTGGGACGATGCTCCAGTGAACAGCAGCCTCATCTTCTTTTTTAGAAGGGAGATGTTGAGGACGAAAATGGAGGCGTAGCAGGCGAGAGACACAGTGTACTGACGACCACGTTTGTCGCTGGCGCGGACTTTGCTCCTGAAGCCGCCGATCTCGATGGTGATGCCGCTTCCAACGAGGACGGAAATGTCGTGATCGGCTTCTAGATGACCCGCCAAGGAGCCAAGTTCGCCCGTCCAGGGGCAGTCCTTTTTAGCTAGGCAGACGTGCTCTGTCATCGTCAGACTGCTCTGTTTCTTGCTATCCAACCTGGAAGGAAAACAGGAAGAGGGTAGAATTTCAATCTTGGGAGTGTTTACTAACCTAATTCCAGATACCTACTCCGGTGATTACGTTATATGCCTCCTAACTTTTGAATGTGTTCAATTTCTAATTTGACGATCACCAATCAAATTGTAAAATCGAGGAAATAATGATTAGGTAAGTAGGTACTAGGATGATAATTAAAACAACAGCTCTGGTCAATGACCGAAAGTTAATTTGGTTCCTACTCACTTGAAGCCAATAGAGGGTTAAAATAATATACATACCGTTAATAATAATATATACTTAATATAATAAAATAATATGTGTACCGACTCCCACAAACCTGGAAGGATTACAAGGAAGCTGCAGTTTATTGAATATCCTTTCGAGAGCCGTATTTCTCGCAGGAGGACGCGGTCTGCGGCAGAACGGACAGGACGGCATTTTGGCAGCGCAGGACCAGCACATGACGTTGCCACAGTGGTCGCAGGCGGTCACTCCTCGCTGGTATCCGCCAGTGCAAATGGGACATTCCGTCAGCTCGACCAACTCCTTGCAATTGTGGCAGTGGCATCCGTTTTGAGGCATACAAGGACTCCGCTCTTCAACTGAAAAAAGAAGGATACAACTACAATAATACCAGATAATTAGATAATTAGAATATTACAACGCTTTTAGCATAACCGATATGTGAGGCCAAATACATAATCATGCAAGACAGGAGTCTTCATGATTATTTTTCTTCATAGTTCTACTTTAGTGGGAAGGTTGGGGCGGGAAGGGGGTAGGTTCGAATTCCAATAAGGCCACATTTATTACTTTTCCTCTACTTACTCATTGCAACATTGGAAACATTCATAAGCTTAACAAAATGTAGCCTGCAGGACATGAACCCGTGACTTCTCGATAACTTGTCATCCTCTGAGCATTATTTCCGATTTACCGAAAGGTATATTTAAATCCAAAGATTTCCTTTCGCTAATACAAATCAGCAATTATTAGGTACCATTTTCTCTAAAGCCAATCAGAGTATGTGTAGTAAACAAGAGCAAAAAATTAAACTAGGAAAAACGTTTAGAAGTGTGATAATGGGGTTGACCACCGCTGTCCCTCTACAGTTGCTCCTGTAGCGCACTGGAGAATGCATCGGATTGGAATTCCGAAGTTAGTAGGTTCAAGTCTAACCAAGACACATTTCACCTCAACAAATTACTCATTTAATTGTAAATTTTCCCGGCATTTCGATGTCCCTTCCAACCAAAGAGTAAATCGACAGCATCGAGCCCGCCTGGGCCCCAAACCTTTTCACCCAATGGCACACGCCAAAAAGCACGCAACTGTCAATAAGCGTGTCTTTTTCCAGAAAGCACCATCGGGCAGTTTTTAAAATCGTCCGATTCTCCGGATTGACCCATTCTGTCCAGAAAGCGACTTACATATTTTTCTAAAGAGCGTAGACGCATCTACTAATGCGAAATTCAAAGCCAAAATTGGCCATCTTGGTTGTACATGACAACAAAAAGAAAAAGGTTTCAGTAATGTCTTCATGAGCGAATTAAAAAAAAAAAAATTCCAGATCTCTGGGGTATTTTATTATATTTTGACTAATGTACCTAATGATTATCAGAATAATATTAGGAGGACTAGGTATGATTCTCACAGGAAATGCAGCGCCGATTCCGGCTAAATCCAATATTATTTTCGGCATTTCAAGTGATTTTCACGAAAAACCTCGAAAACACGCGATTTTTGGCTCTTGAGAACTAATTTAGAGTTGGGTCCCAAGACAACAACGGAATTGCTGGCCTACAAACACATCCTTTTAGGGAATTTTAGATTAAAAAAGGTAGCTATTGCAATGGGTCCATCATTTTGGTATGGAAATTTTCAACTGCGAATCCATCCAGGAACCAACTGAAACGAATCTTGAAGTTCAGCAATTTGTCATACGAACCTATTCATTTGCTACCGTGCTCAAAATATGCTAGGAATTAAAAAAATCGCTCACTGACTGCAATGACTGTAACCTTTTGCCATTCTAGGTGTTTTTCCTAGACCCAATTACTAGCTTAATATTTGAGAATATTCACTAAAAGCTCCCAGGACTGATAATGATAACGCTTGATACCCAAAGTAAAAAATATGATTAGCTCATGCAGTTTCCATAAATGTTTTTTTTTTCTTTCATCATGTTCAGTCTCCTCACGGAACTGGCTATTTGCTTGCTCAACTAGCCTTCATTCGACAATGCCGAACTGCATGATTAAGTACTGCAGATTTTATTCCCACCCTCAATACATCCTGCGAAACTAGCCCTGTTTCTCTACGCTTGGCTGAGCTATGTGATGCCTATCTGTTCGAGGCTCCTTAGGCGTTGCTCATAACATGGGAAATGATATTAGAAAGGAAATCATCAGACAAAACTGAGTATTCTCAGGAGTATTATAGGTCTTTGGGCTCTATTATGGTTTCCTCTCTGCCTCCACTCCTAGCAGACTTCTCATAGAGGTCAAGGCACCTGGTGTTTAGTATTATTGTTACAGTCGGCTGCCTATGCCTATGGACTGCCCTTGGTATGAACGTTGTCATGACTCATTGGTTTCAAATCGTTTGGTGTTTTTTTCTTCACCGCAGTTTGTCCGACATCTGTTGTTTTTCTTTGTCCCTGGTGCGATAGATCGCCTGATTTTTTGCGTTTCGTTTTCATTGCCACACCTTTTGAGGCTGCTGGACGTTGCTAACATCGCAACTCGTTCCTCTCATGGGACACCTGTTCGTTAATTAAAATTACGTCTGGATGTTAAATGATTAATGATTTGTGTCGGGTATTGTAAATTCAGAGATCAAATCACCGCAACAGCATTCTCGAGCAAAATATAATCAGTTTGTTGTGAATTGGCTCTTGAAGTTAGGCAGGGATGAATTCGGGAGGACTCTTAGGTATTTATATTACCTCATATGAGTGCCAAGAAGCTTTATTCTACCTAAATGTTGAAGTAGTTATGATTTTTTTAAAGTATTTTATTAGTTTTTATAAATAAGTAGTACTTAGTAGTGGTATTTTAATGTACCTACTTAGTATGGTATATGTTAAGCGTGAGGCTGTTAGGACGGCAGTTCTTGCTAAGCGATAGTTGTAAAATTCATTTGTCAGTTTCATTCCTAGAAATTAGTTTGTTTTAATTTCAATGAATAAGGTACATGAATAGGTACATTATGATCAACTAAATACATGAAACAAAAACCGATTTATCACAACCTAATGATCCTATTAATGACGTAAGCAGGGACTGGCCGCGATATACATCGATTATCGAGTATATCACATTCATGCTTGCACAAAGGTTGAATTCCACGCATATGTATCACTATTTAGTGGTCCAAACTCGTTGAAATCTGAACTCGCTTGGGACTGGGCCACAATGTCCAGTATATTATTTACAAGTTTTTCAATGATATTCACAGTCGTGTGCCACATCCGATTTGATGGACTTTTTTTTATTTGCACTTCTTTTGTTGTTGCAATCGTCGAACTTCAATTCTACGGAGATCGTGAATGGTTTATTACTTCAAAGTGCGGGTAATCATCATTGGTTTGTCAGCTATAATAGGTAGTAGTTTCGAGGCATTTGCACTAAGCTAATTGTATACTTGCAACTCAAGCTCCAGAGATGTTGTCTTCGTGGAGATTTACGACGTAACGATCCCATGGAGTCGGACAGTAAAGAACAGGACTTAGGCGCGTGTAATGAGCCGGGGTCGCCACCTGCCAGTTGAAAGACATTTTCCTTTCACTGGTGCAAGGGCAGTGCGTTGCATGTATCGCGCGGAGGCCGCTGTTCGGGCAACAAGGGGTATCCTGGTGGCAGGAAGGTCTAGAAGTAGGCTAGACGAGGTTCAAGGAGGAGGGCGGCGTGTATAAGGCTGGACGATGAATATATATTATATAAAATACCAATCTTCTGTCTTCGTACCTAGTAGGCAATTTACAAGAATACCTGTTTTGTTTCCAAGTTTATTCTTCGATATTTGAAAAAGGATAACTTACGCCAAGTAAATATTTGATAGGTACTGATATTTTTATTTTATTTTTATTTATATAATAATGATGTAAATAATACATGTACAATCTGATGTCTTATTACAATAACTGTCAAGATGTGTCCGTGACTCAATCACGTTCGAACGGCTACACCGATTTTTATAGGATTTTTTTTCTTCTCAAAACCCTGGCCAGGTTAATATAGGCTACTTATAGCAGAATACTCCTATCATTTTCCTTCACATATAGAATCAAATATCGCTCGCGACCGACTCACGGGTAAATACATTGGTCACACTTATTATTCATGTATCAAATTTGAGGTGAAGTTTCAAAGCTTCTATAACTATATCCCTACTAGGTAGCGTGATAAATGAAAACGTCGGATCCCTCCTCACACAAAAACCTCACTAAGTTGAGAACGATTTGAGGGTCCATCATCCAGGTTGGTCTGATTTTAATATCACAAGATGATTCACATAACGTGATGGAAGAAGACTGACACACATACAGACATTACAGAAAAAATCGAGATGATGCCAATATTGTCTTCAAATTTAGCAAACACGGGGAATAAACGCAAAATGATGTGATTCTCATCAATTTACAGACAGTTAGAATTACTAGTCTATTACTAAAGATTAATTTTATCGAACAAGGAGAAGCACACATTATTTGGAAGATGTTGCTTCCGAGTCTACTTACTTCTATTAAGGTGGCGGAAGCTTTGTTTTCACTTTGAGAATCGAGCAAATTTTCGTTCAATGAAAATTATTGAGACTTAGACGACGAATTTTGAATCTGAATCTGGCAAATTTAAGTTACTCAAGTGATAACACCAGTTAGGTTTGCAGTTGATAAGTAAGAATTTAGCCGAATAATATAATTGTAGGCCCACCATAATATATGGTTTTACACAGGTAGGTGTATTATTTGTTCTTCCCATTCCCATTACACTCGACTACTGTGATCTCGGGTTTTAAGTTCTGCTTCCGAGCCTACCGAAGGTAGCGAAAGCTTCGTTTTCATATTTGGATCGAAAAATGTTAGTCCTCCAAAATTGAAATTTCCATTCGCATTTTTCGATTCGGAACTTCCTGGACAAATTAAATTCCGTGTCGGTGTGTCTGTCCGTATTATCTTTTTATAGCCATATCTTCCAGAGTTATCATGCGATTTTGTTCAAAGTTTCAGGGATAATGCGGGTAGGGCCGCTTGATGGCCCCATATGAATTTCATCATGATTGAATCAACGGTACGCTCTACGCATGCGCCAACTTAAATTTCGTTCACGATTATGTCTAAACTGTCAAACATCAACACGATCAAGAGTTTTGAACGTACACAATAATTTTTCTCAACTTGGCAGAGTATTTTCTTTTCATTATTTTTCATAATCAGGTACCTATCTAACGTTTGAAATCGAGTATGACAAAAAAGGGTCGTCAAGCTCCCTCCGAAATTCAATTTATTCTATTCTCAGGACTTATGTTGCTAAGGAGATAATTTTATGATTTTTGGCTCTCGACGATTTTCGTATCTGCCAACAATATAAAGTGGAACCCTATATTAAACGGAGTAAGGTATAGTTTTTAGTCCAGTTACTGACCGTCCATAATATTTAAGGACGTCACAACTCTTGTTCGCGAGGAACCTGAGAAGGCTATCTTGTTCGAAAGAAGCTGTAATTAGTCCACACATCTGATCAGTAGTCGACTGTCACAGGAGTTGGCGCGCATGAAACCGTCTCGAATTCCCGTGGAATCAAAAGCTGCGGAGGTGGGAACCGACTCCCAAGGATTAGATTTTCATAATTGTATGTTATTAAATGAAGCCAAAATGAGCTGAATGGATCGTTTCGAGACATTTCCATAGGTGGGAATAAGCGGAAGCTGCGAGCTACCGACTGGTTTGCATCGTAATCCGATCGAGTTGTGAGTCAGGGCGGAGTGTCCCCAATTCACGATGAGTTGACCAGGTCTTTAGATTCTTAGAAAGCAGACAGAAATATAGCGGACTAACAGAGCCAAATGTGTCATTAAAATGGTCACATTGTGATACAATATGATCCTTCATAATTATGGACAAGTATTACAGGACCCTGTACCACACACACGAGAGGTGGTATACTCCGGTCTCCACATGGAGTTTCTAGGGTTAATTCTGATGTCCACAGGATTCATTTCACATTTCAGCATCACACGTTCAACAGGGAAGAACTTAACTTCAGGAGTCACTCAGCCGATCAGTCAGCTGTGGAGGGTTTTTTTGAGATAAATTGAGTGCTTATTCCAAAGAGTGATGAATGGTTTTCGTGACTAATTTACTCACAGCCCTAAGACATATCCATGTCAAAATGCTAGTGTTCCCTCATTCTAATTCAAAATCTACCAGTGAAATACGGACAGCGCCAATTGCTGTCATCAATCTCGTTTTTTCGAGAAAAAAAAATAACCATTTAGTTTATTAAGTAGGTAGGTAGGTACCAACGTATTTGGATTTTACTCAGAGTTATATGGAAAAAATGACTGGTGAATGGGATGAAATTATGAATTTTTGAGTAACCGTCCGTTCGATTCCAACTGGACAGTAAGGTAGAAGCATGGTATCCATAGAAAAGCAAAAAAATCTAAATCAATCAAAGTCCTACAACTCCCAAAACATTGGTTATAATAACCTCAGTGGAATATAATAATTATATTCCACTGGAATTTTCAATCGAATCTTTTCACCTTAATACTGTTTTGAGGAAGCATGTCCTCAGTCCTTTCAATTTTTTCAATATTTTAATTTCTTAAAACTATTCCATTACCAATGTAATTCACATAAAACACTTTCGAGGGATCGCCTGATAAATGTTTTCCACTGTTTCCTTATTTCCCGAACCGTCATGAATATTCTTCACTATCCTACGTAGTCGGGTATATCGACCACTCCCTTGCAGTGAGCCTTGGGTCCTTGAAGTTCCCGGTTGACCTGAAAGTATTTATGAGTGGATGAGGAATGAGCCTATCAGTGTCCACTCGCCTAATTAGTTTTAAAGTGGGAACGCGTTTAGCTGCTTCTCGATTCATTCTGGTAATTCATGTGACGTATGAAGGAATACCGCTCGTTTTAGAAGGACCTCTTGGTAGTTACTATTTACCTGATTATTCATCACACACATAGAAAGTGCGAGGAAACACACTATAACTGGCGATAGGCAATGGTTCGTGAGGCAGCATAGTGTTGAATCGAATATATAGCTACCTAATACACTTCCCTAATTTTGAGGGACCTTTGAATACTGAGATTTCGGAAGAAAAATGAAACGATCTAACTATCATAGGGAGAGACAAATTGTGGTCTACAGGCTCTAGGCCTGGTCCTTGGTGCCTATCTGCAGATATAGAACTCCGTAAAAGTATAGGGTCGAGAATCCAATTGAAACCTTGTCAAACTGTAAGGTCAAGCATGCGTTTGGAACCTTCTCAAATTGGGGTTGATCTTTGTCCAGTTGGAAAATTTTCGGCCCAAGGTCAAAGTTGCCAAGAGACATGTTGAACCACGATCGAACATGCAGTCTGAACCTTGACAAACTAAGGCCGAGCTTGCGATTTATATTTATTCAAACGTTTCATATTTCCCGAGTTTCGAACATCTGGAACAGGCTTCACGCTCATCTTCGTCTTTTTCTCTATCACTTTGCGGTGTGCAGTGAGGAACACCACAGTAGCAGGAACCTCATCCACCGTTGGGCTCATGGATTACCTGCCTGTCGTATCGTATGTTTTCTCGTTTCCACAGTTCCGATTCTTCCTCCCAGGGTTCCAACGGTCTTGCAGTCGCATCACGCGCTTTTCGAGAAACTCATTTCACGCTATCATCTTCCACGAAGACCAACACCCCCCTTCATCTACTATATATGACAGTAACCCGTCTTTTGTGGCAATACAAAGTGCCCTGAAGGTCCTTGAGCCCGCAGAAAAGATGTTTCGATTTAAAGAAAATTCCGAATGGCCTACCTAGGCGTCGTGCTGTGTTCCTTTATCCCCTGAATTTTTAGAAAAAAATATTTTTCGAAAATAAAATATTTTGCGATAGTGTGATAAAGGGAACCATAACATAATCATCATAATCTACCCGTATCATCATGGGTTAGATGATGGATGGATGGGGGCTTATAAAACAAGACGTCAACAATCCCCCCACCCGTTACTTTTTCAAATTTATGCTCTTCCAGGGACATAAAGTTATAGGTGGCCGGTTTGTTGAAGCAATCATTATTATAGCAGTAAGTTATAAAAGTCGATTTTCACTCTGGTGTTACCGATTCCATCAAAATCCAATCGACAGTAATGAACGAACAGAAACTCATTCGATTTCCCCATCAATTAGACAACAAAATCGGCTAACTTCTGATCAATGAAGTCAATTCTGGCAACACGTGATGATTCCCAAAGCTTATTACACTGACTTTTTGGAAACATCAGTCATCACCTTCGCCTCTGAGCTTGAAAGGTGAAAGTGAAGTAGCGGGATGGGCTCTATCCGTACAATTTCGTGTCTCATTTTAAACAGGAGGCGAACAAGGGTCCCATATATAAAACTTATCTGGGCGGTAAAAAAAAAGAAAGTTTGAGTCGAGTGGTCTCCTTTATCTTGGAGGCGGCAGCTTCACCCGTTAGAGCGACACAAATAACCGGGAGATGTGAGTCAACAAGCGCGAGTCCCATTCCCACTTCTAAATCCACGATTTGTCGTCCGGCATTCCTCTGGAGTCAGACTAAACATGACCCTTATCTGAGGTGGTCTGCCAATCGAAGCACTAACAACGTCTTCCTTTGCAAAAAATCTGTCAAATAACTTGGCACTTCTTATATAGCAAATGAGCTACAGGCAATAGCAAGGACTTTAAATAATAGAAAGGACCCATACTAAGTGCCATTTTACTAATGATGCTTCGATTCATGGGTTGTGATTTTTCTTCTCAAAATTGTATACAAATATGTTTGTGCGCAACATAGCATGCAATCGAGAATCATGCTATCAATAATTTTTTAGAGGGCCTTTTGAAAATCGGGATTTCAAAAAAGCGGAGAAGAAAGTGAAAAACCGGCGATAACATAGTGCAGTTTAATTTGATGAATTTCGTGAATTCTAATTAATATCTGTGAATCGCAGATTTGACGAATTAATGCGATGTGTTCGGCCTAAGCCATATGGTTTGGTTTATAGTAGGGCCTAAACGCCGTCCATTTGAAGCCCTACATCATAGAGTGGTTATTTCAAAATAGGATTGTTGAAAATCCAATATCAATAAGGAAACCTTCTTCAAAACAATAATTCGCCTCTGTTGTCAACTCAACACAATCAATGACTTTTTTGGGGCAAAATGTGATGACCTCCAAGTCGCGATGTAGAATTTTCCGACGGATCGATAGGTGATCTTATATTTACGGCTGGTAGAATTAATATGCCCGGAATACGCAAATGAAGAACACTACTCATCGAGAGTTTGTTAACAACAGATCCTTTCAAGGCCATTCTTCAAGTACGTAAAACTCGGTGGTGCACGGGGAGGCCCGAATAAAGACTATACCGAGTACAAAAAAATAATGTTAATTTAACGATGCTGATCAATTCGAGACGTGGAAACATTTTTTGTCTCTCTTTTACTAAAAACATCATTGGATGTGTTGCGCTGACAGAGGCTGCCCATTGTCAAGGTGCGGAGCTTCAAACTACTTTCCCAACTTCTAAAGATCCAAAAATGGATATTAAGGGGTGTTTGCCTGCTATAGTGTATAAGTGTATAAGTGTGTATAAGTGTATGTAAAAATGTATGTAAAAAGTGTATAAGTGTATAAGTGTGTAAGTGTAGGTATACGACGTTTTCTCGCCTTTTTTCTTGATTTTTCCCATGAAGATTGTTCTAAAAATCCGGAATATCTAAAGAGAGCTCCCTGTTGTATATTCTGGATCATCATGTAATTGGATATAGGTAAATATACCTAATGTATTGATCGAAAAACAAATATTTCTAGAAATTAAAAAAAACGTGACTTTTTACGACAAAGTAAGAGATTCAATTCAGAAAGGTACGTATTGCTATCGAGCAATGTATTTTGAGTGTACTGCTACTTCTTAGTTGAATTCTTCCGACACCTTATGGAAATAATGGACATAATGAATTGATTAATTATTTTTAATAGAAGGGCACGCTTTTCCAATACGGGTAAACAAGAATAATACACAGTAGTTTACGAATAGCAACACAATCTTGTAGACATGCTCCCTTGGCGAACCTATATAATAGTCTTGATGTAATGACAGCTAGGAAAACATATGTGTATAGAATGATGATCTATGTATACAATTCTATCGATACGTTCAGAAAATAAGTCAATACTCGGCTTACGAGAGCCAACCAAACAGCTATTTTAGAAAAACCACGGCCCTTTAACGATTTCTACACCTTGGCTGGCACCGTCGCTATTTGAACAGCTACCATAATATGGTAGCTAACTGCATATTATGCAGTTAAAACAGCGAAAACGCTAGAAATTTTCAAAAATGAAACTAGGCAGCTTCTGAAAGTAATCTAGGAATTAACTCAAAATTGCAATCACTTTTGTCAAAAACACTCAGTATCCATAATTATCATGAACTGTTAGATCCGAATTACTGTTAGAAAAACTGTAAGAAAGTATTATAGGACATGCAATGGAAGTTTCGACCTAACATGTACGAACCAAAAACTGAGAGAGAAAGACCTGGACAGGTCACTGACCTATTAGGCCAAATCGTAAATTGATGGGAAACTAGCCGTAAGCACAATCTGTAAACCGTTTAAAAATACGTGTAATAACTGTTTATGTGAATAAAATAAAATAAATGAAGAAAAATATTCGAGCAAAACTGCAGGAGTCCTGGGAACCAAAAGAAAGAAAAAACCGATGAGCCTAAAAGGAATCGTTTTTCCAGTTCAGTGCAACGCGACGGGGCTTTGGAAAAAACGAAGATTTGCGAGAGCTGTTGGCGGATCGACAATGGCGAGATGAAGGTGGCTCGGCTTTCCCACGTAACACGAACTCGCACTTATGCAGCTCTCGTAATTACAAGCTTTGTTGGGTTCGTCCACCCCG
>JAEMON010000003.1:16785377-16795810 GCA_030264115.1 Lygus lineolaris | reverse complement strand
TTCTCCTTAACACGGCATGTATTATACACGTCATGTTAAACATGGCGTGATGTTAAACTTTAACATGGTTACAAAAAGTTCTTTTCGCCGGATCCCATCACGACCAAATGCGACGTACCTACGGACGTGTTTATTCAAAACACGAAAGTTTTGGAAAAAGACCTCTTGTTCGAGCGTGATTTGAAGAACACACTAACATACCTACTGCAGGGTAATATTGTTAGAATATCGAGATACATACCTACATGAGTAGTATCTATATGTATAGGTGGCTATATAATATAGGACCACCAGCTAATAATATGCTCCAAGCATCTTCAAAACTCAACCGGCTATCCTGCAGAACAAAATAACAATGCAGTAGGTATATTGTTTTATTCAACAGCCAATTACTAGCCGTCAGAATGGACTATGCTATTTTCTCTTCAAAGTTCATTTTTTCACTTTTAGTTTGGGTGAAACTTAGTTATCGGATTTTATGACACGCGGGAACATGCTGATAAATACTTACATGGAATAAACGTATATAAGAAAAGGCGAGAAGCCATTAATAAGACATATGGGAAACGGATGGGATTATCTTGTAGCTGTTTGACTGAATGCGTGTTGTGGTGGACCACTCGAGAAGAGGGACAGTAGACATCAACCTGATACATCGGAATGATACCCGTAGGGAAAGGGGCCTTATGAGGGTCTTTTATAAAGGGCTAATGACTGGTGATCACCACAAAGGCCTGGTCTATATCCAGGGAACAAAGGGCCGTCTTTGTGTCTTGAGCATATTACCCAGGAGGGATGTGATGGGAGATCCATCGAGCAGGGAGTGACATCCGGGCCAACAGGTGGCCCTAGAACCTCAAGTTCCCGCGGCCACGGCAGAGTTGAGACCGCAGGAAACTTGGCACTGGGGCCAACCAAGACAGGAAGCACCTACAGGGGTTCTGCATTTCCAGCTCAATAATAATCCAATATTAGAGGGAACCAGCTGAGTAACCTCAAAAGCAAGAACTAACATATGGGATGTCGAAGCATTTCGGCGATGACTGATGAAGTAAACTCAAAATCCTATTATAAATTACTAAACCTACAACTATAACACAAAATACCTATAGGTCAACATCAGTTTGAGGAATGAGAATGAAGAGATGGGGACTTCTATTTATTCTCCCGAGGGAAAAGACCCTGTAAACTCTAGTCCAACAAGAAACAGCCAGACACGTTTTCAGTGTATCAAATAACGCCTTTCCAAAAAAAAAAAAGATCATCATGATGAGCAATTATCGACAAATAACTAATTAAGTGGGAATAGAGAGCAAATAAAATTCTCAAGGAATGTAATGTATTATTTTGTAAACCATTTCTTATTAAAGCTATTATTATTTTCCCCAAGAAATTCAGTCTACGAAAATATTGATATGTAGGTATGTAGGAATCCATATTATAAAGCTATCTATATAGCTTCCTCACTTTGGAACATTGACGTATAGAATCAGTTAGTGAACACTCCCCCAAAATTGGTAGAATACTTCCCGGAGCTATGCCTATGACAACCAATTCCAAAATTGCGCATGCGCAGAAGTCGTAACTGGTTCAATTATGACGGAATTCATATGCAATCGTACTTGAAACGTTCCTCTAATTAGGAACTGAGATAATCGTAGTTTCAGGAAATTCACGTTTGCACACTTTGCAACCCTAGCAAACCTGAAGCAAACGTACATTTTTGAGCTCTAAGTCAAGATTTATCTGAAGGTTTCCTAGAATCCTGACCGACAATTTGCAACGTAGGTACCTACCTACATAATACACCTACATGGGTCAATAGAAGTGCATTTTTTACGCCTAGTATCAGAATAACTAGTTATTACAGTTATTATTGATGATGATTTTTGCATGACCTTTCCATGCATACCTGTTCAGGTATAATGGAAAAAGAGTCGACAATCAACTATGGCGTTTCTCAGTTCCCAGCTCAATTCGCTTTATAACCTCACCCCAGGAAATCAAAGAAATCTCTCCTTTAAACGGTTGGCCGATTTGCCGAGTTTCCTTAAACGAGAAAGACAGGGTTTGCAGGACAAAGCTAAATCGGAGGAAAGGCGAACAACCCCATTTCCCAAGAAGGAGTGATTCCGTAATCACAACGTAAAGAAGGTAAACAACACAACAATCAACTTAACGGCAACAATAGCTCCCGAAATAGCCAATCTTCAGCAAATTATTCGGATTATCTGTTTTTTCCTCTTCGCCAGTTTGAGTCATTGCCTCATCGAATTAGAATTAATTTGCAGAAAAATCACGAGTTACGAGACCACGCTCTCACCAGAGAATGAAATTCGATTGAAATCAGATTACATGGATGTCGAATAACCAAACTTGACTTTCCCAACCCGACATTATTTGAAATGCACTCTTTTCAAATAGATCCAAACCCGTTGAAACGCAACACCGTTTGATTCGAAATGCGAAGGAAAGCAAAATCCTTCAAGGATTAGGTACTTGGATTTCATGGACTTCAGTAACTCGCCGCGCACCCCCTTTCGTCGTCAACACCCTTTCTCATTGGCGAGCGCTTTCAGAACAGCTGTTCACGAAGTGGTAGTTTCAATGTTCAAATAAATAATGGTCTCATAGTTGACAAGATTAATATTATTATTTTTGTAGGGAGAGTAATCAATGAGCTCGCAATGGATAGTGGAGAAGGAATACGATAAGGCGAACTTCGCTTGTCCCAAATGAGTCACGTAAAGAGATTACCCCATCACCCAAGTTATCGTGGGTCATAATGAAGAATAAGAGTGTATTTATGAAATGCTTATTTTCCACTTTTGCTGATAAAATCCTCTTTTTCCATATCTACTCGTATTACGTACTTATGGGAATCTGGAAAGGGCTGTTGATTGAGGTTGTACTTATTAATCCGCCTTGTCTTATTATTCAGTTCTTATCTTATCAATGTACTGTCGTAATCTGTTAGTCACTGTAAACCAAACTTGGAGCTTACTCTAGATTCACAGGCTTACCAGGAGATGGAAGCTCAAGGCTCGGGTACTTCTTGTGTGGTCTTGGCAGCTCTCTTGGATCCATGTCACTTGAGTAGTAGTTGAAATCTGCGCACGATTCTAAATCGTTGGGAGTTTTGCACTCCAGAATATTCAAAGTCTGGAAAAGAAAACAAGCTAATAATAAAACCGAACTTTTTCAACACAAGAGATTCTTAGCCTTGCCCT
Source organism: Lygus lineolaris (assembly GCA_030264115.1). Lineage (NCBI taxonomy): Eukaryota > Metazoa > Arthropoda > Insecta > Hemiptera > Miridae > Lygus > Lygus lineolaris. The sequence goes on along the minus strand of JAEMON010000003.1, from coordinate 16,792,580 downwards.
TATTATTTGAAATGGACAAGTATAATATATTGCCTTAATTTTTAATTAGAAGCTGCTTTCACGTTCTTGAATGAAATCGCTCTGAAGCTTACACTGTTAGTGAAATAGGTAGTTAAAAAGTAAGTTTAACCAGTGTTTTGTGTCAGTATTCCTTTTCAAAAAAGGAAGAATAAGTTCTCTCTTTTTTCTTAAAAATATACCACATTCCTACCTACAAGTAGAAATCAGCTTGAAAGAAGGCAACATCTGCCAACATGGATACTGTGCATTCACACATCACAATAAATATTTGTCCCTGAAGAGGCCACAAGATAGAATATAAACTTTAAAGAAGCCACCATTACTGTTCTTCACTAGCGACCATCCTACTCAATCTATGTAGAAAAAAATCCATTCAACGTTTTTTTTATTGATACTCTCCATCCGTGAGATTTTGTTATAGGTAGCTCTATTTTAGTGTAGAGGAGAGTAGAGAAATCAATTTCGGTTCAGTTGAAATAATTTTTTAAATTCAGTAAAGAAGATTGTCTTGAATGAAATTGATGAAGTAATTAAATGAAACAACAATGAGTTAAGGAACAATACGTTCCGAGGGATCAAATAGGCTCAACATTGACTGCCAACCATTAAAAATTCAAAGATCGATCTATATTGAATAGCAAATGTTTCCTCCTCAACCCAACCAAAGCTACATTTTTCGTCTGAAATTAAAGTTGTGCTCTTCTCTGAAAAAAGAGCAACAAATTCATTGGTCTTTATCCAGTAATACTGGTGGAGGTTAGCTACAAAACATTAAGCATTTTGAGGTTTTATGGGCCCAGCTCGTTTCCATCTTTGACAACTTACAATAGACCAATGAAACTAAAAAGCGACAACACAAGATAATCAGAGGTAAGTAGGAAGGAACAATGATGGCTACATGATAAGGCTTCCATAATAAATTTCTAAATAGGAATAAGTACCTCGGCACTTTCTAACTGTTGATAATTATTATGCTGTTTGCAGTGGATGTAGTAGGTATACCGGCCTAGTACCATTTCATACCGCCGTACTTTTATAATTGAAAGGAAACTAAGCGATTGCTTAGTTCCAAACTAATGACACTGGCGATACAACAATTATGATGCAATTCACATTTTGAGTAGATGACGACAGCACATTCTTCAGATCCTTGTAAGTAGGAATGGCAACCTATATAATACCCGTTTCAAATGTGAATCCATGCACATGCACCGCTCCAGGGGGCAAGGACACATTTGTAAGATCAAGGACTCGCTCCAGGTGGGGAATAGCTCAGGGGGGAGCTTGAAATGCAATCGAGTACGTCAAATCGGTAAGATAGAAAAGAAACGAAGAGGTTAGGTGGTGCAGGAGGGAGTGTTGGGAGTTGTGCTGAACACTGGTGTCAGGGGCAGACCCGCGGACCAACGGGAAGGCTGGGGTGAGTCAACAGACGGAGTCGTGAGTCAATGTCCTTCCAGATTCGTAGGGCTTATGGGGGTCTATTACCGAACGAGGCAGCTGCTTCATGGAAGAACGAGCTCACACGATGCAGTCCACGCGTTCGGGGGCCTTCGGGGGATCAAACGTGACGAAAGGAGGAGAAGAGAATAAAAAAAAGAGAGGCGGCCGACCAATGGTGTGGTACGGATGTACATACGTGGTCCTCCCGTCCAAAGGCCTCGTGATAAATCACTATAAACATCAGAAAGGAGAAATTCAAGATACAGAGATACCGAAGAACGAAGATGGTTCTCTTTCACACAATCCTTCGCACAACTTTCCTAGCCCTCTAACGCCGTTATTATTTTTAGGGCGTAGTTCCACTAAACACTTCTTAGACCCATGTTATTTGATTAATTTTTCTGTATGAGTCAACCAAAAGCCAACAATTAGCTACCTATTAGAAGTCACTCGCCTTCACATTTGATTCATTCATATTCAAGATGATTGTTACTAGCAAGATGTTTTCTTTCGGTTGCGTAACAACGAACAAAATTCACTTCCATGCTAGTAAAGTATTAGTTGAAACAAACCTAACCATCTTTTCGCCGTATTCCATTACGTTGGCATAAGAATATAATAGGTACCTATTGCAGTGAAGGTTGACGTTCGCTTGCTGGCTTGAACACAGAATTTTATTAATAGCGAAAATCACGCGATTTTGAATCGAATTTTCGATGTGGACTGACAGAAGTAGGAAATCTATCAAGAAAATGGTAAAACGCGTTGTGTAAAATCTTTCGAATCACGAGTCTTTATGTGGAAGCGTTTCCTTGTCCCAACTTATCTTAGTTTTTCAAGTTCGTGTTTTTAATGATTGGTCGATCGCAGAAACCATCTCGATCATAACAACAAACTGTCTTTCCCCAATTTATTTGGGCTTTTCAAGTCAAGTGTTTCTGACTAACATAATATGTTAGTCAGAAACACTAGCTTGAAAAGCCTAAATACATTGGGGAAAGATACATCATCATGATTGTGATTCTGATGCTATTCGAGTCAAAAGGCGAATTATCAATAAGTAATTTATCTGATTAATACTTATTTAGCATTATGAAAAGCTCGTGACTGAAAGATTTAATCTCTTCCCTACAAAGTATACCTAATAATACGAGGAGTGTTTTCACTATTATTCCCGTCGCTTCCTGAATTCTAATGAGAAACGTGATTCACAATTTACAAGCGTAGGTATATACTTGTATTTCACTTATATTTACGCGTATATAGGCATACAGTTTGTTAATGTAGAATAGTTTGTAAAACATTGTGAAATAGGCCCGTGAAGGTGAAATTTTCAGGCAGTTAGCTATTTTATTTATAGTGCAAGTATTTAGATTCCTGTTAATAGACTTCGTTATAAATTCTATTCAATTTAATTCAGATAAATCTTATATTATATCCAAAAATGTCGGTCTTTCCTTAATTCATTGTTTGTCCATATGATTTATTCCCGGTTTAGTTTTTTGTTTATTGTTAATCTCCTTCGAGACATTGTTTGAAATCATTGTAATGTACCTACTTCTGGCCTACTAAGATAAAGAGCAAGGTGTACTGAAGGAACTGCCTTGCACCTTTCTTTGTTCTGACTGGAAATTAATCCACCAACTGCATACTAACCTCCTATTCATGATTATTTACCTGTTGTATACAAAATATTGATATCAGCTTGTAGCCAATGTTTGAAAGGGTCAATGTTCCAAAATTCATAAATCATGGTCAGCAGGTAGGTATTCCTACGCTCAAGAGTTTTGGCAAGTTAGGAAACCTAATTTCTCAGTAAGTAGGTAGGTACCATGCACATTGTAGGTAGGTCAAATGGGCAGGAGCTCTAGAAATAAATATTGTTTTAAAAGGTAAAGGTAAACAGCAACCGCAGCAGGTAAACAGCAACAGAGAACAAGGCTAATCCTTACATAGAAAGTAAGTACCTACGAATTTCCTTTGAGTGCCTACCTTCCTTTGAGCACTGTTTTCATGACGGGAGATCGAGTAACATAAACACAAGGTTCGTAGAGAGAGTGTCTCTGCGTACCTTGACTTGAGCCTGAATCTATGAAGAATACCTACTACCTATTGATAACAAATAACAAGATACCTAGGTAAGGTACTGTAAGGGAAACGGCACAGTACAGAAAGAAAGACCTGAATAAACCTCATTCAACAAACAAGCATCGTCAGGTAGGCATTTACCTAGAGGAACCACATTTTTACCGGGTGCCTAGGTAATAAAAATAAATAATAAAGCTTACCCAGTTTCTCAGCTTGTCGAACATGCTTCAGAAGAAATCGACTCGCCTACATAAACAACTCCGACTCTAAATTAACATTAACCTCGTAAAAAACACGAAAAACAGAAGATACCTAACGGGAACGCGAACGATGCGCTACGGAAGGCTAATTTTACGAGACTGGACTGATCTTGGACGGACAACAGCCGGCTGGTTGCTCGTCGCTGCAACACTTCCACGTGATCCCCACCAGACTGCACTCCCACCCTGCCGAGGCCCACAGCTGATCCTGACGTCAGTGACGTCACGCACCCCTTCACGGTTCCTGCTTGTTGACGTTGACCTGAATAGGTAGGTACCTAGCTTAGATCTGATTATTTTAGAATTTGGATAAGTGTACACTAGTACACTAGAATCGATGCGATAGACCAGGGGCTGATTAGTGCGTCTCTCTGCTAGGAGGGAGCGGGAAAGAAGTTGAAAAACGTCTGAAGTTGGGTGGGCAGTATAGCTTGAGCTTTCTCACTTTTGTAACATGGACGTATAGAATCAGTTAGTAAACATTTCAGCGGAATTAGTAGAATAGTTCCGGAGCTTTGCCTATGATAATAAATTTCAAGTTAGCGCATGCGCAGTGTCCATCTCTCATCGACTTCCATTGGGAACTGAAAAAAAGTAGTTTCAGGAAATTCACATTTGCGCATGCGCCCATGCTACTAATGGTCCGATGGCTAAGCAATTAATGAGGGACTGTCTAGGGGCTATCCCATACAATATTAGTAAATTTTACCGAAATTGGTTGAGTAGTTCCGAAGTTATGGCTATGAAACACATTTCAAACTTGCGCTAGCGCAGTAGGTATTACTGATACAATCGTATCAAAATTCGAAGGTATTTGTCAACCTCCAACTACCCTGCAAATTTGAGCGGAATAGGTCTATGAGGAACTGAGAATTCATAGTTTTAGGAAATTCATGTTTACGCATGCGCAAAGGCTAGTAGTGGTCCGATGGTGATGAAATGCATAGGGGACCTTCTTGGTTCCAACCCGCGTAATCCTTCGGTTCCAACCCGCGAAATTGGTCGAATAACTACCAAGTTCTCGAGCTACGCCTATGACTACAAATTTTATGTTTGCGGTTGCGCAGTAGCTATTACTGATCCTATCGTGACGAAATTCATAGGAGATTGGCTAGGAGTTAGCCCCTAACTACCCTCCAAATTCCATCGGAATTGGTCAATTAGGAACTGAGATACCGGGGAGATTAGGGGACCGTCACGAGCCTAACCTGCACAATCCCAATACAATTTCAACAACTCCATCATATCCGGAATGGTCCGAACAACCGGACCACCGCACGGGCAACTTCATGTAGTTTTGCCTGGGACAGGGAATTGACTGCAGACAGACATTCACGGAAACAAAATTGTTCAGAAAGCTCTGAAACGTAAAAAGCAAATGGACTTTTTTTTGGAGGACAACAATTATTTTCTTCTTGAACGTTTTTGCTATTTGCGTTTCAGCGGTTTTCGAACCAATTTGATTGGTACGTCCCGGGTTTGGTGTGTAGGTTCGGGTCCCTGTCGATCTGTCTGTCTGTTTCTCTGTCGGTTCTTGTGCCAGCCAAATCTCGTTTGTTAGTAGTTATAACCACTAGGTACTTGTTCAACTCATGTATTGCAAAGGATAGTTGTAATCGGTACCTATCTACATTTTGTTAACCGACGGCAAAATTAGGGCATATCATTTTATTCCCCAAAAAAATCCCGGATATAGTTTGCAGAAGGTTCTGCTCTGCAAAAATGTTTGAATATTACCTGCACCGCCGCCAGTTGGACCAAACCTATAATCGATTCATAAAAACTACCCACTAAGTACCTTCGTACCTACCTAGTAGGTAGGTACCTACATCATAATTTTTTTGTACATAATTTGCTAATTTTCGTTTATAGAAAAGAAGAAAAAAGATATTTAGCGATGGAAGCTTGGATTATACGTGATATGGACTCCGTGCTACTTGAAATGCAGACTGCCATGTTCAATAATACCATCATCAATCAACAGAATGACAGACCTCAACAGGCGAATCGGTTAATGTACGTGCCACAAATGGTAAACTTTACTTTCCTGTCTTGGAGGGAAAAAAAAATTTTCGAAGAAATCTCAGCATTCACAACATTTTTACAAGCAACTTTTAATTAATTATAGCGGTTATAAGATTAATCGAATGAGAGATCTAGAGTTCAAGGACCCAGTCCCATCTCTATAAAAAGTTCTCCCTACAAAGTCAGCTACATGAGTTTGGGTGTTGAACTCCTTCCGTCGTGGACATGCTAAACCATGAAGTCTGTAGATTATTGCGGGACAACATCTCGTTCTTCGAAGGGAGTACCGTAGCACCTACCGGACTGTACAATGGAATCATGGATGTACTAGAGCATATACATACACAGTTCGAATTCTTCCGAGTTCCTAAATTCTTCCAATACCCACAATAATATGCCTTTTTTTTATCACCTACTACCGACTAGAGAAGCGAACTAGCATACAGGCGCTTTTCATTTAGGCACTCTCTCTTGGCACCTCATGGCGAACCTAACACACAGATAGACATAGGGCAATTAATTAATTATAGTAATTTAATTAATCATTTAAAATTATTAATTATTAATAATTAATTAAGTTTAGGTAATCAATAGAAGTAGGAAAACCTAAACCCCCCAAAAAATTGTTAGGAACGTGTAATTATTTTGCTAGGTACAAACACAGTGTATTGTGTTCTTGCGAAATCGTATAACATCAACTGATGATGATCAACTACCAGCTCAGAGGGGGTGCCATAAATGGGTGAGAAAGAGGGGGGGGGGGGGGGGGGGGGGGGGGTCGGAGGAGGAACTGGAACATTAGTTTTAGATGAATCAAAAGACATGGGGTACACAGCCAAAAGGATGAAATGAAAACGAAATTTCTGCTAAAGGGGTAAAACATCACAAAAAATTAATAGGTATGAATTTACAAAAGAAATTTGAGATCGGGCAAATAGGTACCTAGTTTCCGAGTTACAGACAGAAGTGTGCAAAAAAAGTGTTATACACGAAATTTTCACTTTTTTGCCTACCTGGCTCTTCTCTTATTGAAGGATAGATCAAAGTTTCATATATCACGTGTGATAGGAAATTTAATCAGTTTCACATGAGAAAAAACAAATTGAAATCGGCCGAATAGTTTCCGAGCTACGGGCAGAAACGTGTGAAAAAACGTGGTTTTTCGTTACCAGAGAGGTGCATTTTTCCTCTAGTTTGTGATACTGCCAGCTAGTGGTACGGCAGGCACTGTTCGGTTGATCTCAATCTGGTTTCCTAATGTGAAATTAGGTTCTAAACAACTTTCACTCCATTACTTTTGTCGATTGGAGTGACCGTTAAGAAGTTATAGCTGTTGAAAGTGTTTTGCTTCCTCACTACCGAAGGT
>JAEMON010000003.1:16758374-16772380 GCA_030264115.1 Lygus lineolaris | reverse complement strand
TTTTTTTGTTCATGATCTTCAGGTCTGGTAGAGGAAACCAATATTCAGCCTGATTAAATGTTATGTACTTATTTCGTTTTTTCCAGATTTTCGCTCTAACCAGCCGAGGCATGAAGTGTGAATTAGAAAGCATTACTTCAATATCCTACAATTTCATGAGCGACGTGTACATCCCCACAAAAATTAGTCGTAAAAAATTCATATGAACGTATGTTAGGACAACCTAATGCAACACCTTCTTGACGCTTAGGAGGTTTTCCAAATATTTTGTGATTCTTGAGTTCTTGTTGATTTAGAACTTATTTGCTGTTTACTGTTTAACGTTGTAACGTATACAGTTGGAAGCCTAATCTTTCAAATTATTAGGTATGTAATGACTAATAAGTCATATGTGTTATTACTGTTATTAGGTATAGGCTTGTTATTTATCATGTTTAGGTAACTAATAAAGTCTTAAATCGTGTCGTAAACACCTGAAGATTGTTATGGCAAACACTATTAAGGAATTGTTTAACAAGTTAAGAAAAGTGTCTCTACTTGAACGTCATTTATCATTTTTATTTAGGGAGAGGGGGAGATGGGCTCTCCCTTCTGTCTATGGCCCTGATCCTTGCAGTACATGGAGCTAAGGATAATATTTTTCTGTGCGGTTCGCCCATCTGCATTTACCATAGTTCTTCCATCTTTCATCTCTGTCATGATAATAATTTATTATTAGCACAAAATGCTGTCCTGTTTTGACAACATTGCCGTAATAGCTTGATCCTTAATCCCGGCCGGTTCACATTCAACTGTCTGTCGTAGGTACCTTATTGCAATACGAAAATTATTCGAATGTTGTAGGACGCTACCTACATATCAACCTTCAGTCAAAGAAAAAAAAAGAACTAGAAAGTTTTCTTTCAACTGGATCGATGACTCGCCCTCCAGTACGAGTGCATTACTATGCAGGCCACGAGCCTCATCCCCTCCCTTAACAATCCGACCTCTTAGCTCAGGACTTCAGTTTCATCCCTCTTCCTCACAAATTAACGCCGTCTTTGTTTAAATCTCAGACTACAAACTCCTCCGGGAAAACAAACCTTTTCTTTGTCAATCAGTCTCCGTCACCCCTTTAATTCGTTCCTATCCTTATTCCGAAGGCTTTCTTCGGCGATGTTCTTGGAAACTGGGGCAGGTTCCGCCTTCTCGTCCCTTCGTTCTTTATTTCATCAATTTCCATATTTTGTTGATCCTGTTCTCACGTGATTGTTTGAAATTAGGTTGGTAGAAATCACTCCATCAGAAAAAGCCTACCATCTCTCTTTCGAATATAGTATCGAATATAGTATGGATAATAATCTTATCACCATGAGCATTGAGTAAATTACGAACATGTTTCTGACATTTCCATTTTTTATATCAAATTCTGATCCAGAGCTCTCTAAAATACCCCTTGTGCCAATTTTCAGCTCAAAACGCCGTTTGCTTAGGACAGAAAATAGCTGGATAGAGGCGTGTGACGTCAGGAGTATTTGGGCGCTGAGCCCCCTTCCCTGATGATTTCCGGGTCATCATTACTAATTAAAACTTAATTTCAATACCCTTTCCCGATTAAGTATTTACGGAGTTGGTAGCTCTCATGTTGCACCTTCATGGGCTCTCCAAATCTATTTCTGCTTTATTCATTCTATTTCTTTTCTAATTCCCGAGGGCGACGAATTATTTCTTGAAATTTTGTAGGTAATAACTGTACGATATTTATTGAATAGGTATATAGCAGATAAATATGTTAGAATATATTTGTATATAAGGTATGTGTCACTCAAGGCGATACCTAAAAATCCAAAATGGTGCCACAACGTCAATAATATCAAACGAAAGGACGACTTCGTTGGCGAGAATTTTTGTACCGTTCTTAGCGGCTGAATTTTAGGAATATAATACCGTAAAAAAACTTTTCGAAATGTGCTTGTGGGAAAATACTTTCAAACTTAAGATTAATGTGGTGTAAGTACCATGGTTTCCCTCAAATACCAAAAGAAAAACATTTCTAACGATATTATTGACCCTTAAAATTCTTAATCATAAGATTCAGAATCAGCGACAATTTCCTACAAGAATGACTCATCCTTGGGTCCAGCTTATAGTGAACGCTCTCAGAGTGAACACATGCTTACAGTGATCAACACCCTTATCTCTTATCGTTAATGAAAAATCGATATGGGTCGGACTTGATATTTTTGACCTAAGAATCGGATTCAGCACCCTTGAAAACCCCCAATTTTCAGTCCCTAAATTAGAGTACCTAGTTTGGCTGGAATAAGCGAAAGAAAAAACGCGTGACGTCATCTGGTATGTGCAGAAGTTATCTGACCGAGGAATCGAGCTAAAAATCCGAAAAATTTTCAAAATCTCAATAATAATAAAAGAGAGGATGAGTTCGTTGGCCAGAATTTTTGGAGTGCTCCAAGGACTCAAATTTTGAAAATTTAGAGTCAAAAATCGCTAAAACGCGTTTTTTTGTTTTGTAAATTACCATCTTGAACATAGGATTTGTTAAAACGCTCTTTTTGTTTAAATTACCATCTTAAACGTTTTTTTTGTGTTACATTACCATCTTGAACATAGGATAATGGTATATTCGGAATAAGCGTGAAATTTCCTATAAGAATCACCCACCAAATCGGTTAAAATGATCTTCCGAAAATTCGCTCATCAACTCATGCTGCATGAATGGAACTTTTTCCTTTCCCTTTTTCACCCTCTTCCATTCATTTCCGACCCATTATATTGCACCTTTTTGGAAACCTCACCTACAATACGAAAATGGACGTCCATTGCTCATTAATAGGCATTTACGATATTGGAGTGATCATTGACCCCGTTACAGCGATCAATTTTTCCATAATTCACCTCAGCAAACCAACGAAATCGCGAAAGACTGCTCTTTCGGAAGCTCAAACATTGTTCTTTCTCAAACATTGTTTCCCAAAAGAAGCATTATTGCTGACCATCACCCTGCAAGAGACGAAAATATCCTCGAAGAGCCATTCCCATCAGAGTCAGCGCCAAACTTCCTATAAGAATGGCTCATACCTGAAAGATATTGATAATTTTGATAGTTCAAAAATTGCTAAGAGTATTTTAGAAATTACCCAAAATATGATGGAAAAAGGGTTTTTTTGAAAATTCTCTTAACTCATGCTACATAATTACCTAGCAGTTTTATGATAGGTAAGTCATTCAAGTTTGGTTCCAGTTGGAGGCATAAATAAGGAAGTGAATAACCGTGAGACGGGAGAGGGGGATAATTAACCACTGCTTCTGGTTGTGTAGAGTCTGCTGGTGGTGGTAGGGAGGGAGGGTAAGACTCAGCAGCCCTCCACCCGACACGGTAATATACACCCTAATATCCTTCCTGCGGGGTGGGCGAAAGGCCTGTGAAGACGCCACCGCTACGTAGGCCCATGGTAGGGTGCGGAGGGGGGTGGAGTTGGTAAGAGATGGAGATACGCTCAACCAAACCTGTAAGAGAGAGGCCGGACTAGAGACTGTACCAAATATAGGGGCCTGCTAACCAGAGAGAAAAGACGGTGTTCCAGGGTTGGGGGCAACTAAATTGTTTTATGAACCAACCAAACGTGCGGCCACCCAACATATTGTGAAGGAATTCGAGGCCTCACAGCGCCCTTAACAATCACAGAAGCTTTATTGCAAAAACCCACAACATTTTTCACTTTTCCTCAGAAAAATGAATTATTTTCCTGCCTCTTCTCTTATTTTTCTATAAGAAAAGATTTTCCGTTCCGTAATTACGCCTGAGAGAAGAGCGATATTTTTTACTCATTGGATCCGTTTAATATCCCATTTGGTCGTTGCTGAGTTTTTTCCCACAATTCGTTTCTCTTTGCTGTAAGCATCCCCATTCTTCTTGATAACGCTTGTAAGTTACAGATCCGAAGGGGTATTGAAAAGGTTCATTATTAGATACCTGCTTGTCTATGAAAATGACGGGTAGGTTCAATTTGGAGGTATAGACAGAAAATCTTACACCTGCAGGAAGTACAAGTTTGGGAAGGTACAGTAAGTTTTTTTTTTGTATCATAGGTTTCCAAGTTTTGTATTTTTCTGGTCCGTCTGATGCCCAGACACACCACTACCTTCAAATTACACGTAATTACCTACCTGTACCTTAAACGTATTGTCCACGCTAAAGGGGGCTCTACAACGTTTTTCTGGGGGTTGCTTTAACAACTTTATAGCTCCTAGGTTCCCATGCCACACAACTATTTAAGAAAAGAGAGTTTCATAGAACGCAAACCAGCCGTTTAGCCAGCCATGAAACCTCACTGATTTATTGAAAAGGCATTCTCCTTTCCTTCACTTTTCATTCGTTTCATTTTTGTGTTCCCCCTAACCTAAAACAGTATAAGGTAGGTACTCTTTAGATCAAAATTACAAAGTGAATATACCTTCCTTCATGAAAGTTATTTTAGCAATGACTTACCTATTCAAAAACCTTACCTATTCAAAAAGTCCTGAAATTAAGGTAACTTGATGACGCCGTTACCCCAGGGCTATAGATCCCTGTCTTCATTATAAAATGCAAAATTAACGCTGATAGTTTCACTATTGTATTATTTTTAATTTATTTCACAGAAACTGTAAGGATTTCAATATTAACTTGTTTAGCGTGCGCGGGACGATGGGTTCGCGGGGAAGCGTCTCAACCATCCCCCACGCAGCTCAAAATCTAAAGTATTATTTTTCACGTTTGTGATTTTGAAAATTCCAAGTTATACGTATGTTATTTATTTATTAAATACGACACACTGTGCCAATAATACAGTGGTAATAATAATGAAATCGTTTTTTTTTTCTGTACATGAGTGATGGATGAATTAGTGATGGTGATTAAAGCTCGGGATTAATGAAATGGCAAAATCCTCATTATCGTGGTAGTTAGTTCAGTGAAGCTGGTTGGTTGAGGTCGGATGAAACGATGACATGTGATATTCCATCTTCTGATGGCAAGTGAGAGTATGTGGAATGATAGGATGGAGGGCAACATTTACTGAGTGCGTAGTATTTTCTTGAGGTACGCCAGCGAGTCCCTAAAGAAATAAAAATCGGCTCCCCTGGGAGGGCGTTGGCTTCCCTTGGCAATCTTAGAAGTGAGTGGTTAAAAAGGTAATTTCTATCAGCAAATGGAACAAAGAAACTATGGTGCGAGCGAGTAGGGTATCCAGGTACTGATAGCCCAAATCGTGAAATAAGTTCAGGACAATCGAGTTGACCTCTCAGGAGCTTGAAGGAAAAGGACACGTCAACGGTCCTTCTACGTTCAACCAAGTTGTTCAAGGCCGTGAACCACCATGAGCTCCGTATAGTCGATCCTTTCAGGTGGAATTCCCAATTTATAGGCCAAGAAACGGAGGAATCTCCGTTGAACTCTCTCCAGCTGATCTATGTGGGTGATATAATGTGGTGACCAGATTGGGGAAATCCAGGGTACGTTTCAAGAAGCCCAGTGTTCGCGAATGGCATCGATCTGGCTTGTGAAGCACAAATGGGAGTCAACAATCACACCGAGTTCCATTGATACCATATACATACTCGAACGGCTGATGTGCACGAGTCAGCGTCATCACTGAGCACTTGGATTGTTTAAGCGTTAGGCTGTTCGAGGAACACCATCCCAAGAAACCATCATCAAGACAAAACTGCAGTGCCTCACATTCCACGGGATTCCACGGGACAAAATATCTTAAAGTCGTCCGCATACATTATGCTCAATTAACATAAGCGAGGACAGATTCGACACTATTTATAACGACAGTGAAAAGCAGCGGTCCAATATGAGCCCTGCGGCACACCCAAACAAGCCCGAAACGAGTCTGGCAAGACTGCTCGAAGCCTGACTTGCACTCTTCCAGTAAGGTAACTTCCGATCCACTGGAAAAATGACCCATGGTCCCCTAGCGACTCAAGTAAGGCCAGGATGTGGGCATGTGACAACTTGTCAAATGACTTGGGAAAATCAGTAGAAATTACATTCACCTGGGTTCCACATTCACTGGTTCTTGTGGCACAGCTTTTTTGTATAGCAAATGCTCCTTGTTCGGCTTTTTTATGGTTCTAGATAAAGCTCTTTTATAGCTCCAGGTCAGGATTTTCGGGAGGGCTAAGGGCCAAGTACCTATGGGCGTTTATCTTTAATCAGCCCTAATTCTATGAATTGACATCCCAAGCAAAGGGGTAGGTAATTATTCGCAGATTCGTCAAGATCCGGTTGACAACCATGAACATGCCATATTATAATAATATGGCCCTGGGTGTGGGATTATGAATACATCTATTTATTCCTACCAGTAGTATATATAGTTCAGCATTTTGGGAGGGGGGAGGCACATGTTGGAACTTATCGGTGGCAGGTTTTCAAATTGTAACACGTAGACGTAGTTTTTACTGTAATATTACCTAAGTAAATTTCTCTAAGAATAAATTCTGTCTCCCTGATTTGGAGTAGGTGGTTTGGGTAGGTATCAATCTACATTTATATTAAGTATATGGATGCAAATAATGGGAATACAGAGTTGGTTCCACTTTAATGAACTATTGTTCAGAAGGCTTCTGGGATTTCACCCATGTGGAGCAATTATTATTTTCTGCAAGTGGGGAAAACAGAAAAAGGATCCACGCAAAATAGTGATATTATCCCGTAAATGTTCCGATAATTTCATCTTCCCCGTTGGGCTCTGAATTTCACGCCATTCGGAACTTTTCCCGCCACGAATAACAGCCAACAGTCAATGTCTGCAGACTAAGGTCACGAGGCACCAAAAATTCTAGTGTCTTTACTGCAGACTGGAGGAAACATAAATGTGATGATCTTCCATGTTAATCACCTACCTACTCGGATATTTCTGGTAAGTTTTGGGATTTATTCCTTGCTATAGGTACATTTTATAGCAATTATTATCACTGGACGTTGTGTCCTTTCGCCCATGGATTTTACTACTAGTAAAATATCCTAGTTGTGACGTCACGCATGGAAAACTGAACAGATGGTTGGGGTTTACCCACTCGTCGGCATAGAAGTAGGAATAAATTCAATTCCTACTTCCATGCTTGACGGGTTGGTGGGTGAACACAAGGAAGAACCCGAAGGTTGAACAACCCGAAGGTATAACCATGGAAGTAGGAATTAAATGTAAGGGATTAAATTCCTACTTCCATGGATATAATTGGCACCGGCCAGGTCCTTCTTCTTTTTCCTCGTAGGAGTTAACTCAGTTTTCCTCCAGGCCCCCTCCACCATCGTAAGCACATCGCACAAACATTCGTAGTGTTCTTTCACAGTGAATTTGAGAATTTTGGGGGTTTACATTTGATTCAATTCGTTTGAACGTATGAGTTTCCTTAATTCGTGACGGATGCATACCTACGCAGCGATCGATCGAGTGAAAAGCTTCGACATTTTGCTCGTGGAAGTAGAAATAGGAAAACTACCTACTTCGTACTCACTACTTCCATGGGATAGCTGCAGTAGATTTCGATTTCGTTCGAGAATCTCCAATCTGCGGGTTGCAAACAGGTATTAACAGGTGGTGAAGTGATAAGAAGAGCTCCGAAGCCGAGGATTCGTTGAGAAATCAACAAGGCGTGTTCCATGTGAGTACTTTATTGGCATTTCTCTATATCTAGTAGCAATAATGTTACGATAGTGGTAATAGGAAAGCAAAATTTGAGGACCATACGACGAATTAAGTAGGTACCTACTAGTACCTACGAAATCCTCAAAATCAGGCGTTCCACCAAAACGCCACAATATATTTACTTACCAGCAAAAAGACCAGTTGTTATGAATATATAGGTGCTTGAACTAAACCAAACTCTAATGAATCAATTCACAGTTTTTATTGTGCAAAAAACTTGTATAAATATTGGGTAAATCCGCGGGGATTAAAAATTTAACTTAATCAGTTATCAATCGACTACACTACTAAATTATCATCATCACGAAAAAAAAGGCGCTATATGCAATTACAACAAATGTGCTACAGAATACCAAAATTGACATAAATTTAAGTTAAAAATTGTGTTAAATTGATAATTTAATTCGGAAAAATAAATTGAATAGAAATATGAAAATGAGAATTAAAATAAACTTTCAAATTCAAAGGATCCAGGAATGATAGGGGTTTCGACCAAACGCCGTCATGTGTCCCTACAATACAACGCGGGCTTTAACAACCAAACAAAGCCGTCCTCGCAACAAAACCCGTGATCATTGCTCCTCAATCAATTGGGCAACTTTCATGTCCTACGTATACTCGTAAACCTACAGGACATTGTAAACAATGAGCTGTCGTTGGGAATAGCCTCGATTACGATGAAAGAGGAGGTCTGGGGGACTCCACCATGACCTATCATCATATTACTCTCAGGAAGTCGATCATTCCGATTGGGCTTGATAGAGCTACAAACAGATCGACTGACATCAATGAATTATAGTTATACCTAATAGGAGGGAAAATAATGAATTTTAGGTAAGAGGTTTAGATAGATTATTATTATTCATCTCACAGTTCATTATTACGACGGTAGGTATTGGCCGATGGGTAAACTGTGATCTTTGTAGATTGTCGATCTATCCATCAGTTTTCCAAGTCCAATTCTGAATTTCCCATTTCAAATTCAGGATTTTTCATTTAAAATTACGATTTTTGCTAATATTCAAACTTAGAAGTCTGAACTATACCTACTTATCGGTATAGAAAAATGTCTATTGGTAACATCCCTTTCTCTGGAGGACAATTTCGTCCTGCTATAATTTTGTCGACCTGTCAGCAAAGGTCTGGGTTGCAGCGCTGAGGGACGGATGGGGTAATTCAGCATCCCTAGTAGGTACCTGTACTTATGCACTGGGAATACTATCCAAAACGTAGTGATTCAAATCGAATCGATTTTTGAAGAAAGTAGCAAAAATAATCCTTCATAATAATTCTTATATAATTTTTAATAATATTATATAATTTTTAGAAAAGAATCGATATTTTCAAGAATCGATTCTTTTTCAGTTTTGGCGAATTTTCGGCAGTCTAGTTCGGCAGTCAGTTTGAATGGCTTCGACATTTTAGTAATGCAAATTTTTTATAAAATTCTCCATGGAAATCCGTATCAGACCATTCTAAAACGAATAATGAAATTTAAGACTTTTTAATATGTATATATATATATATACTTCAAAAAACTGAAGTCTAGAACCAGAAAAGTGTTGGTTTTTGATTCTCGATGGTTAGATTGAGTCTCTACTTGATTCGTTCAAGAATCGATTCTTTCTTAGCATCCCTTCTAGGTTGGAACCTTTGAGGGTACCCACTCTTATCTCGAAGTTATGCACTCTGGTGAACAAATTTTGTAGTGATTCTAGTGTATATTAACTTACTATCTATTACTGAAAACTCCAACCAATTTAGTTTGTTTAATACATACCTACCACTGCTGTTGAAGGAGGGGGAAATTGGCAAGATGAGATGTGGTGTGTTGTATCATATAAATCCAGAGCATTCCAACGACTGGTGAATAATGTTTTGGAGTGGAAAATGAGGAAGCGTTAATAATTTATTGTAATTTCGGAGTTAGTCTTGCGCTGGCTATGTCGTAAACATTGAAGGAAAAATATCTCAAAAAATGTTTGAGATTATTTCTGATGCTTTTCAAGTAGAACCAATCGTTGCTAGGGAAAAATAACTTCCTCATTTTCCATCCCTACAAAAATCGTTCACGACTCGTTGGAAAGCTCTGAATTTATTACAAATCACACCACCACAACTCATGCTGCCAATTTCTTCCTCCTTCAACATCCTTCTCTACTCCTACAACTTCTTAACTATATTGGTTGGAGTTTTCAGTTTGGCGTTGTGATCTCTTGAAAATATAGGCAAGCCACCCTAATAAATGTTAGGGAATGACTTCGTCATAAACAACAACAAACTGCTAAAGAGTTTAGAACTGAGGGTGTGGGGGGGGCTTGCAATTATATTTGAGAACTATAATTTAAATTATTTATTGTAACTCATACCTACTTGGTAATTCAAAATATATACTGCGGGAATGATTTAGTACGTACTCGTAATGTGGGTAGGTACCTACAAATTAGGGAGACAGACTTTTTGAGCGTTATATCCATGGGAATCACGAGTCTATAAATTATTGCGGAACCTACTGAACCTACTGTTACTGAACTTCGTTTTGATTATTTAGTCCATTATTGTATTTTATAATGAAATCTGTGAGCTGCGAGGATGTTTTTCATTATTTTCATACGAACGGAAAATACTGAATTTGAAATGAAAAATTCTTGAAATGAGATGAAAAATCCTGATTTTTGTTTGATCTGAATATCGGTTGGTAGGTATATTTAGAATTTGGTTTGGGAAATTCTGATTGTTCACGACCAGGTATAGGTACTGTAGGTCAAATAGTTCCAAGTTACTCTCGGATACCTATTACAGTTAGGTACACCTAACCTAGGGGGACCTATTGAGGTTATAATAGCTATGGACAAATAATAAATCGTTGTGTAATGATTCAGATAACTTGTGAGGAATTATATACCCTCACTAGGAAATCTGGAGTCCCTCAAAGCCTTCCCGCGACATTCTGCTCCTTCACAACCACGTGCATGAATAATTGGTTCCTCAGTAGCGCAACTCCCTTCACCAGCCCATCCTCTATCGCCAGTTTTGAATGGGAATGTGTTAACAACCGCAAGTTTCCCAACTCTCAACCTTGGAGCCGTCCGAACGTATGAATTGCCCGAAATCTCTTCCAAATTCATAGGGTTCCCGATCTCCGGTAAGCTCCTGTTTGCGACCCTTCTAAACCGCTTTTGAAATAATCATCAGGTTCCCCGTTATTGTTTCCTCGTTTGAAGGCCCATGTCCTGAATCTTGGATCACAAGGAACTTCCCCTTCCCCCGCTTTCCGATTCCCACCGACATTTACAGGACCGAAGTCGGTCAAACCTGGTGGGGTCCTGTTTTATTGTTCGAGATTCTCGAAAACTTCCCTTTCCTGTTGACAACAAAAGCGTGCCTTATAAATATAAGCAATATGAAGAGCTCTGTGCCTGTAGCCTGTTGTGCTCAGTTCCTTTCGCCGGGGAGGGGAGGGGGCTCAAAGAATTGTTTTCGGCTTTGATCTATATAGTAACCACCTCACCCTTTGTGAAATCGATGGAGTAGTTTTTCAAAGGCACTCCGATCTGTCTAAAACTAAAAGGAGTTGAGGGAAGAAAACAGTTAGGTACACAACTAACTGTAAATTTTGTTGTACTTTCCAGAATTCACTAAAATCATTGCTCCAAATTTGGTTTCCACATATACACAACCACACGTACATGATATCACCGCACTACGAACCACCACTGTCTGGCAATTATACCATCTCAGCCACATTACACGCTTATCATGTGAATGCTGTTGATCCTAGTCAGGATGATCTCTCACATTCATAGGATTATATATCCTCTATCAGGGCGGATCTGATAAGTACCTTCCATGAATAAGGTGCAACTTATGTCCAAATAAATGGGATGTCGCACATAGCTTCCTCGAATCCATAACATAATGAATTAATTCGTAATAATTGAGACGTATTGGGTGACCCATTGTATGATGGCCCATTTCGTTTTCCTGAATATCGTAAATTGGTCAACATAAGTGACGTAATTGGCGGGAGAAAAACGCCTCTCCTCTGAAAGAGGCGGTAAGCTGCTGAAATATTATTTCTAAACCATCATAACCCTTCGTTCAATATCAGTCTCTCCTTTTTGCCTCCTTTTATGAAAGTTCGAAGACTTTCCGGGAAGGAAGGTGTAGGAAGGGGAAGAGGAGGGGGCAAACTCCCCTTTTTGTTTTAATTAGCCTTTTTCTTAGGACGTTGGTTGTTTGTGTTTAGTGGCCTCTTTCTCTTACCAGCAGTTTTTTTCTTGTAGACCGCTCTTCTGCTCTTCACCTTTCACTCCAGGGCGGGAGGGGAAGTTTGAAGTGGAGAAGATATAAGAAATTTTATCCCTCCTCTCTTCAGAGAGGTGGATAACTTTTAATGCAATGAGGCAGCATTCCTTTCTTTTCAGCGTTTCAAAAGATCCAGGCCTGTATTATGACCTAATAAGCAACTATTTTTAATCGCTGTACAGAATTATTGGCCAATTTTAACCGTTTTTGTACCAATACTTACTAATATCGATATTGATTGCGAATTTTTTGGGTATATTGGAGCAATTTATTGCAATGACTTGCTTCAAGTGCAACAATTCAAGTAACATCTTTCAAGAATCCCTCTTTGCATCAAACTTTGACTTTTATATATAGCACTTAACGTGCTTGGCATACATTGCATACCTACCTAAATGTATGATCATCTCATTATAAATTGGTCGTGGATAAAGGATAGAGAATGTTCGTTGGACATGATTGTATGGGTATGACTTGTTCAGAATGGAATGTTTTTGTCCTGAGGAATGGCATGGAGCGCTTGCCTCGTATACAAGCCAGAAAAACAATCCTCTGGTAGATATTTCGAAAATAATCCTGAATCTTCTCTATAAATCTCAAAATTCGTCCGTTAGTTTGTTCTCGAAGCAAAGCTGAACGGCTGTACTGGTTTCCGCGCCTCTTTGGACTGGTTTCCGTGCATCTGTTCTCAGAATGATTACTTAGTTCCGGATGGACATATAGGTCCAGGATATGTTACCATTTTTGTTAGACGTCATTCTTCATCGTGAACGAGGGTTTCCCAATAGAAACCGGTTGTGTTACAATCGCTTGTTATATTTTCGTTGCTTGTATTTTTTTGTGTTGTTTTATTTTAATTTATTCTATTTTGCAATATTTCTTTCCAATCTTTCAATTTTCAATCAGCTTTCACTTTAATATAAATCCAACAAATCTCGTTTCATCCTTCAAACGGGCTTCCATCTTCACATTTCAGTGGGTAATACAGCTTCTCTTCCAATAAATCTGCTCACTCCCTGTTTTCTGAACATCCCTCTACGTAGGAATTATTTTCATTTAATCCTCGCTATTAATCAACCCCCAACAACGAATCAACTTTATCCTGTCTTCAGCCCTGGATTTAGGAGAACATTCTTCACCTGATTATTCCCATCGTTATGATGAGAATGAAAATACATTTATTTCGTTCTTCTTACTCATTGTACCTTACTCATGTGTTATTATTATATAAGGTATAATAATACCTTACTACCTACCATAATACCTTTTTCTATACAAAAAATGTCAACTTCGAAATCCTTAATAAACTGAAGGGTCGTATTGGGAAACCTCCCCATAGAGGTAAGAATTTATTCATTGGCAGTTCCTTTTCACCCACTGAGGAAAAGAGGGCTGGGAGCCTATAAAACGGTTCCATTTGAAAGCTGAGGAGACGTAAAATAGAAGATTCCATCACGTAGGCGATGGATGAGAAGTCGTTATTCTCTCTGCTGAATCACTCTGGGATAGATTTATATGTGTAGCCTCGGAGCAGCTCTGTTCTTCGAGTGCTTCTCCTCGATAGATTATACCAGACCTCATTACTGGTGTGGAATTCGCCATCACTCCTGTCTGGGGTAGTAAACACGCGTTGCTTGAAGAATTTCTGTCGTTTTGTTATTCAGGGGAGGTAACCTTTGACGAATGAGCTTCTCTTTCAAAAACGAATCAAAAATTAAAAATTTTCCGTAACAGAATCGATTTTCAATGGTTACATGAGATTTGTTGGAAGAGGAATTTTCAGCGGGTAGCTATTAGAGAACACAAGGTCGAGTAGATACACCCATAATAAACCTCGCTGGCAAACAACTCTCTTTTGAAAAACCTCTGCTGTATTCAATAATACGAACAAAAAGTTCACAATATTATTGTTTTGGTATTGGTCTATTATTTTCAACAATGAAACTTTGGAATCGAGCACGAAAGAATTTGTTTCAACCCCTTCCCCCCCCCCCCCCC